>CM044955.1:59032437-59484805 GCA_024516035.1 Bactericera cockerelli | reverse complement strand
ACTCTGAATGAAATTAAAAAGGGGGGCTAGGTCTAAGGGTTTTGTCATTTTTTTCTGCTAAAAAATCTATCTGCATGTGCTTTACTAAAACAAGGAACCCAAAATTTTGCCTATAATTACGTACAATGGGAAAAATTTAAATATAAAAAATTTTTCCCAAAGTTCTTGGGCCTTATGGGGGTTTTTTCAAAAACTATCAGGGAAAACCCTTCATTTTAAAATTTACACTAAATCCAAAGCTTCAAATTTGTCTTAATGCTTTAAAAATGGTAATTTAATAAAAAGGGGGGAAACTCTCTAGTTTTAAACTTTGTCTAGGTTTTATTGTTCATTTGTTCTACCAGTGTTTGACTATGGCTCTCCTGTTTATGGTTCAGCCAAAAGTCATGTTTTAAATAAACTTAACACTGAACATCATGTTGGCATCCGTGTTATTACTGGGGCATTACGCACTAGCCCAGTCCCTAGCTTGTACACTGAATCAGGCATTCCTCCTCTTCAATACAGACGTCAAAAATGAAAGCTTAACTATGTCACTAAAATTTCGGCCTGTTTGGATAATCCTGTACATAATATACTGTTCTCTCCCAATGTAGATAGAAAATTATTAACATTTGAAAACTCGAGTACAAGTATACCCAAACCTTTGATGGTCAGATTCAGACTACTAGAAGAATTCTCTGAAGAGTTAAGAAGATGTGAATTGGTACCCTTTAAAGAGAGTATACCTCCATGGGCTGACTCTTGTGACTTGCCTAGCGTGGATACTAGTTTATGGGAAGGAAATAAGGTAAACACCCCTCCCCATGTCCACAAAGCAAAATTTTCCTCCTTCATCAATAGTAAATTTGCAAATTATAAATTATGTTTCACAGACGGATCTAAGACACCTAATTCTACAAGCTGTGCTTTTAGTGTAGATTCAAATGTATCGTCCTTTTCTTTACGCAATGTTAATTCTGTCTTCTCAACAGAATTAATCGCTATCATTTTGTGTCTTCAGACTTTGGTTTCAGTTGCATTTAAAAATACGCGAATGACTCAATAGTTAAAGCGGTATTAAAAAAAAAAAAAAAAAAAAAGTAGCCAAAGTACATCTCGAGAGTACCTAGTCTTTAGTGGAAGGTAACCACCAGGCGAGGTTAGTACTCAGAGCAATTTCTACCACCTAATTCTCAGAGTCTTATTATTATGTGTTCACATACTCAAATAAATGAGGAAAAATTCGAACATTGGGTGGGATTAACCAACGGATCCCTATGCTCTACTACCTGGGAGAGGCATAATGGGACTACCTGTCTTGCGCTGACAGTCTAAATAAAGCACTACTTATACTTATACGCTACCTGAATTACCAGACTAGCGCCTTAAAAACTTGATTACCAATGCATGTTTTGTCAAAAATGCAATGACTACCAATACTCAAAGTTTTCACTTGTCAACCTCAGAGAAAATACGATCGACACAAGTTTAGCATTGCAATGTCGTCGGTCACAGCCTTTGCTCATAGCTCACAGCTAAAAGGGTTAAATAAGGCTGACAAGAAGTTCTTTGGATTATATTGATACCACAATCTAAACTCCCCTACAAACGTAAAATTCTCCATGCTACCTTATTTTCTCGTCAAATTAGAAATGGGAAGTATTGTGTTCGTTTTTGTAAAATAAAAAAAATATATTTGGTCCGATTTCAATTTTTTTCATATTTCTGGAAGTTTCGTAACCTCCTGAGCAACTTTGGTTTTGTGTCCGTCTGTCGGTCCGTCGGTCTGTTAAAAATATTCCTTCTAACGCAAAAATCTCGGAAACTACTCAACAGATATTGATGAAATTTTGCACACATATAAGAGACGTTCTGTAGATGGTCCTAAATTCTTTAAATTCGTACTAGCGGTTCTGGGTGAAAGAGACCATGCGCCTGACCACTAACTTTTTACTTAAATACTATAAGAAAATCCGAAACTTTTGACACAAAAGTCAAAAAATAAGGTACACCTGTCTGTCCCGGTAGCTCAGTGGTAAAGGCGGCACTCTGTGAATCCAGATGTCGTGTGTTCGAAACCCAGTCGGGACATGACAAGTTATTCTCCCATTTGGGATTTTTACCACATAATAATATGTCTTGGGCTTACTGCTGGAACAATGGGACTTTAAAAGTCTTAATCGGGCAGTATAAATAAGGCGATATTATTATTATTATTACACCACTTGCCGATACAAATTTTTTTGTAGAATTTAGAATGAAGAAAAAAAAATTGAAGAAAATCGGTTAAGCGGTTTTGGAGATACAAGTGATTTAGTATAAAATCACAAAATTGACACGTGTATACAATGTGAAACAATCACGAGGAAGTATTGTGTCCACAATTGGCAGTGTTTTTTTTTCGTGTACTGCTTCCCACTTATGTTAAAAACAATGTGTTGGAAAACATTGAATAATGATTTAGATTTCTTTTGTTATTTGTTTTTTTACACCAGTTTTTTTTGGGTGGTAACTTACCTCGAAATTCGAGTTCTTTCAAATTATTTACAACTAAACTTTTTCGTAAGCTTCGCCAGACGTCCCAAACTTTAAACGGCCGTTTTCCACGAGATTCCTGGAAAAATAAAAAATATCGGATTAATAATAATATGTGTTTTTATTTACCTGGTATAAATGTATATTTTACATTTACATTTATATTTTACATCCGAGAAATTTCTAATATTAGAATCGGAAGTATTTTTTAAATATACGAGTAGATATTTTTTTTTTTATTACAAATACAGGGTGAATCTGAATCACGTCGCCAAAATTCTAGGGCTGATTGATAGACCTTCGTCTAATTTCAATCGGAAATTTTGTTGGAAATGCTTTACTTTCAAAATGGCGGAAATCTGAATTACACGACCCTTGCGAGCACAATGGACTATAATTTTGTTTCAACTCATTGTAAAGAAAAAATACTTACCCCAAAGATCATAGAATTTATCATGAGATAAAAATTTGCAAAAGGATTTAAAAGAGAAATTTCTAATATTAGAATCGGAAGTATTTTTTAAATATACGAGTAGATAAAATTTTTTTATTACAAATACAGGGTGAATCTGAATCACGTCACCAAAATTCTAGGGCTGATTGATAGACCTTCGTCTAATTTCAATCGGAAATTTTGTTGGAAATGCTTTACTTTCAAAATGGCGGAAATCTGAATTACACGACCCTTGCGCGCACAATGGACTATAATATTGTTTCAACTCATTGTAAAGAAAAAATACTTACCCCAAAGATCATAGAATTTATCATGAGATAAAAATTTGCAAAAGGATTTAAAATGCTCATCTCAAAGTAATTACAAAGCATTTTTCGAAAATCCGAAGGCGGATATTTCAAATTTTGGATTTTATTGTAATAAAGTTGTTTTGAAGAGTCACTATAAAGTATTTGCGATTGTAATATTAGTTGAAATATATTTATGATATTTACATTTTTGTGGTATTTCATTGGTTGAAGATAAAGAAAATATACCAAGGTTATTTCAAGGATAAGCTGCACATGAGTCAAATTTCTGTAATCAGCTCTCTGGAGTTGGTCTTCTCTGATTGGTTCTTACCCATCTCATTTCAAAAATAAATTTAAAATTAAGATTCAAAATTTGGCGCTCTCATTTAATATTCCATTAAAAAAACGCAGAATGAGAACCAATCAAAGGGGGGGTTATCCGTTTATCCAAAAACAACCGAGTCTCCGACTCGGCTCATATATGTTTGTTTACGTTTTCAGAGTAACACGCGATAAACAGTGCATTTCATTATGAATGAACCAAAAAAAAACAAAAACAAAAAACAATAAACAGCTGATTACACATAAATTTATTCATGTGTTCCACCTTGAAATGACCTTGTTATATTTTATTTGTCTTCAACCAATCAAATTCCACAAACATGTAAACATGTTCGTTCGGTTCCGTGTAAACATGTATAATGAAATTTGATTATTGACTAGTTCAACCCTACGATTTTGGTCAGGTAATTTAGATTCACCCTGTATACAATATTTGGGTGGAAGAGATTGCCAGCGGCAATAACCCCGCCCTATAGTTAGGACATCTGTATAATATTTATTCTACCTATATTGTTTTTCTTTTTTTCTTGTTTATATTTATATTGTTCTTAATTTTGTATGACTTCCGAAAAATTTCTAATCTTAGAAATCCGAAGTATTTTAATTTTCATCATTACTTGTTGGTACATTTATGTCCTATTAATAAATAATACAATAATACATAATAATAATAATAATAAAAGACATTAACATGAAATGAGATTTTCACAACAGATCTCAACCAGGTCAGATAGTAAAAAGATGAAATGACATAATTATGTATAATTGTATATGTATACATACATTAAAAGGTGTGTACACATTATAAAATTTTGAAGAGAAATATGAGCCAACGAATTGCTCAGTGGTTAAGCACTAGCTTGCCATGCGGAAGGTCCCGGGTTCGATACCCCGTGCCGACAAGAATTTGTATTCTTAATTTGGTTACAGTTGTTTGTAAGGGATACCTTCTGGTGAGCTTGTGTTGACCCAGCACCTAAATGGGAAGTATTGTGTCACATTTCGCCCATCAGAGGGGGGAGGCATACTACGGGATGGGTAGACTACAACCCAGACCACAAGCGTCTATAGTAGCTCCTGTTTCATGGCCACGAAAAAAAACGGCTGTAAAACACTCATCTTTTTTTCTTTCTTTTTTTTGAAAAGAAGGATGTCATAAGAACCTCCCTTTTGGCGCCGAGTAAGGATACCAAAGAGTGGAAATTTGTGGTGGCTCTCGGTTTTTTTTTTTTTCTTCACAATTTCTAAACCAAAAGCCACCATACATTTCCCTTCTTTGGTATCCTTCCTCGGCGCATAAGAGCAGGTTTATATGACATGCAACATCTCGTAACCTGTACTTAAAATTAAATATTGTTTAGGTTTTTCGAATAATAATTATAATAATATCGCCTTATTTATACTGCCCGATTAGGACTATTATGTCCCATTATTCCAGCAGTAAGCCCAAGACGTATTATGTGGTAAAAATCCCAAATGGGAGGATAACTTGTCATGTCCCGGCTGGGTTTTGAACCCGTGACCCCTGGAATCTTTGGATTCACAGAGTGCCGCCTTTACCACTGAGCTACCGGGACAGGTTTAGTATTTCTTGCTTCAAAGTTTCAATTATCTCGTAGAACAGATCGATGGAAGGTGTATACAGGGTGTCTCACTTTAACCAGCGCGATTACTCGATAGGTATGTATTGATTCTAAAGAAAAAAATATTTTGACAAAATTTTCCTTAAAACTAGCGGGAAAACTATTAGTGACCATCAACATTTTATCAAGGTCGCCCTTCTAGGTTAGATTGAGGTCAACTTCAGACATTGATTGGAACCATAATTATTGTTTTTTTTTTAAAAAGAATGGTAATGATGTAATTAAAAAACCATTAAAAATTGAGTATCTTTTACAAAGATCATTATTTGATTTCACCTTTTTTCCGCTCTTACGAGCCTCCAAAATTGCAAATTTTCAGGGAAAGTTTTGCGGTACTGCTTTGAGTAGGCACTGATCGTGGCCTATCCTTGTTACCAAATATGATTTTTTACCATCAATCATGTTTTTTGTTCATTTGCTGTTATTTTTTTCAGTGGTTGTTTCATACTCTATGATTTATAAAATAAACACAAGGAAATTAATATGCTGGAAGCATATTGTCAGTGCTTCCAATGAAAAGAGATGACACCTTGTTTTACTTATAAATAAAAATCAATAAATAATTATGATCATACATTTAAAAGAAAAACTTATATCTACCACCTGGTTTTATTAATGAATTTTTTATAAATCTAAAATTTTCATTTATATCATGAACCTATAGCATACATACAAGAACATGTACCTACCTATATTTTACTTCCGAGAAATTTCTAATATTAGAAATCGGAAGTATTGTGTTCGTTTTTGTAAGAAAAAATATTTTTTTGCTCAGATTTCAATTTTTTTCATAATTCTGGACGTTTCAAAACCTCCTGAGCAAATTTGGTTTTGTGTCCGTCTGTCGGTCCGTCTGTCTGTCGGTCTGTTAAAAGTATTACTTGTAACGCGCAAATCTCGGAAACTACTCGACAGATTTTGATGAAAATTTGCACAAATATAGGAGACATTCTGTAGATGGTCCCATTTTAAATTCATCAAATTTGTACCAGCGGTTGTGGGTGAAAGAGACCATGCACCTGACCACTAACTTTTTACTTAAACGCTGATATCTCGTGAACGGTACACCCGATTTTGATGAAATTTTGTATGTATATGCAATTATGCATGTTATTGTTTTACATAAGCTATTTATATTTATTTGTTAATTAATTATAATTTAACTCTGATATTTAAAAAATTCCAAAATTTTAGACAAAAAAGTCGAAAAATAAGGACTACGACTTGCCGACACAGATTTTTTTGTGGAATCTAGAATGTAGAAAAAACGGTATTCTACGATATAAAACAAATTTGAAGAAAATCGGTTCAGTCGTTTTGGAGATACAAGTAATTTTGTATAAAATCTCAAAATTGGCACGTGTTTACAATGTGAAACAATCACGAGGAAGTATTGTGTCCATAATTGGCAGTGTTTTTTTATTGTTCTAATTTCAACACTGTGTTTCGACCTTAGATGGTTCGAAATACAGCTATAACTAAAAGTATATTGAAATGCTATAGTATAATAATAACATTAAAAATAGGAGCAAACGAAAAGCTAAGAGAGAAGTATTTCGGCGGAGTGTAACAAGAAAACGACAAGCTGGAATGAAACGGGGAAAAGTTTGAGGAGTACGAACAAGGTAAGGGCGCACAACGGGGGACTGAAATTGTGGGCTGCGGTGGGTGGCGAGAACTAGGTCAGAAAACTCCCCTGCAATGGACCTGAACCAAGGCCAACTAATGCAGGTCAATGGAACGGTCCAAATTGGGACGGATCCTGTCTCGGGAATATTGAGTCCACTCCCAGGAAAATCTATCTTCCTAAATACATCAGAGACTTTTTAGTCGTACCTTGGCAGTGCAAGCAAGGTACTTTCTATTATTTTCTATCTTTCTGGGGTAAACGATCATAAAATTAGTTATTATCATCAATATTTGGGTTGGGTGGAAGAGATTGCCATAGGGAATAACCCCGCCCTTTAGTTAGGACATATGTATATATATTTTGTTATAATATATAATTAACAAAATATTTCTTTTTTATATTATTAATATTGTCAATTTTATATTTAATTTTTACCATATTTATATTTAATTTTATATTATTTTTTTATTAATATTTGACACACTCATTCATCATAAAATAAAAATAAAGACAGTGATTAATGATTATATATAAAAATGAGGAGTCACCGCTCCATCTTCGTAGGCTTCTTATGAGCCTCTTTGCTTCTCTTATTCTCAAACCAACTGCTCTTATTATTGACATTTGTCCTTGTGCTTTCAACCAAAATAGTATTTTTGAATATATGGTTTGTTCCACTTTGTAGAAAGGTTGAATTTATTTATTTATTTATTTACACTATATTTTATTTACAAAACAATCATCAACAACAAACAAATTGAATGACAATTTCCTCACATATGTGTCATATTCTTTGTCATACTCATTATCATCAATATAATTTATTAGAATCCTCATCTTGGAAGCAATAATTATGCAGTGGCGGCTCGTCGGGTGAAGACACTGAAGACATTTTCACCTAATTTTGAACAGTGAAAACACTACTCATAATCCCTTGAACATGGCACAATTGATCCAACTCAAAGAAAAAAAAAAAAAAAAAAAAGAGTAAGCTTTGTGTAAAATAGATCAATGCTGCTTAACATTTCATGTTACTTTCCAAGGAGAACACCAAATGTGAAGACAATTCGAAATTGTCTTCAGTTGTCCTTGAATCAACCAATCAGAGTTGAGTATTTCCAAGTAGGTATCATGAAATATTAGGCAAGAACTATATCTATGTAATATGCTACTGAGGACAGTCTTCAGTTGTATTCAGTTTACATTATCTACACGACCTCATACGAAATGTCACGAAGCCACATACCATGTGCGATGTCATGTGTTTTTGATATTAACATTGTTGCCAGTAGCATTATGCCAGACCTAGGAAACCAGTCAATGATTTAGCCTCCCATATCTAGCACAATCTTGTAATATTAAAAAAAAAAAATAATAATAATAACGTAGGCGCTAGGAAAGCAGGATTTTGTGTCAGGAATTTTGGATATTATTTCTCATTTTTTGGGTTCTAGTTTTGTACATAGTTCCTAAACGATAGCCGATACCAATAAATTTTAACTATATTTTATGTCAACTATATGTAGTATTAAAAAGGACATCTCGATTGAAGTCAAATCTCGGAAATAATTATTTAATGTAGGTACCGAAATTGAGCCAAATAAGATAATCTGGTATCTAGTTGTTCCAAGAAGTTTTTAAATAGGGACAATGGTGGTCCTGTTTAAGATCCTGACTATGGAACCACTTTAAAAAAAATCATGAAATTAGACGTGTTGAAATGAAATTCTCAAGAGAAAATTCTGTTCAGGCGGTGTAGTATTATTTTTTTAAATAAATAAATACGTCTTACATGATTTGAGGGATTTCTTTAAATTTAAAATATAGCTCTTGAAGTTTGTAGAAATTTAGCAATGAAATTAACTTGGCAACATTGTATCTCTTATCTTTAGAATGTAAACAAAACTTGTCGCGCACTTTTTAAATTTTATTAGACCATTTTCAAATCTTTTCAACGGTAATCAAGTGACTTTTAATTGGTGTAACTAGTTAATAAAGTTATTTCCCAGTATTTGGTACAGGATAGAAACATTATTCCTACCTGATCTGACCTGTGCTTTTCATAATAAGTTGAATATGAAGTAGCTATGTACAGTAGAAATCGTTTATAACGAACTTCAAGGGACCGGAAAGATTTGTTCCTTATAGCCGATGTTCACTATAACCGATATATCGCCTATAAGGAACAAGTTCACTATATCCGATATGTATCGCTTGTAGAGAACAATGTACGTTATAAGGGAACTTCGTAAGACATGAAAAATGTACAATTATGTATGAATGTAGGTACAATCATAATCCACTAATTCAAAATCTGAAACAATACTAACTTTGAGGTGCTAATAAAATGATCTAAATTAGACAGGTCACTCATCTACTCCTTGACAAAGACCTGCATAACTAAACATGGTTTCTGTTTTACTCACACAGCATCAAAATGAATTTTGTACGTTATAACCGATAGAAAGTAGCCACGGGACTTGAAAATTTGTTCGCTAAAGCCGATATTGTTCCTAATAGCCGATGTTTGTTATAAACGATACCAATGTTAATTTTCCATAAGACTCCAAGGGACCGGAGATTTTGTTTGCTATAGCCGATTGTTCGTTATAAACGGTGTCGTTATAAACGATTTCTACTGTACTTCTTTCAGTGTCAGAAATAACATTATAAATAATTATGCAGGTTGCAGGTAGCTAAGCACACAGCTTCCAGTGAAGTACCTACTTAAAATTATAAGGCAATATCTGTGTTTTTCTTAAATACCTAGTCATTTAAACATCAATGGTAACACAAATTTAAGCTGATTTTATATTTGTAGTAAGTATGTTTTCTTAGATTTATTTTGTAATCTGGTGGTGGATTTTCTTCCAGTTTTGGATTGTAATTTTTAGTCTTCAACTAACTTTCTTTCCTTCCTAGTTCTAACTACTGAGGTATAATCCTAATATTTTTATTTTAATTCCTTTTTACCAACTTTTAGTTAATACTTTTTATTAAGATGAATAAATATTTTTTATTAAGATGAATAATTAATAACAATATTTCAAAGAAACAATGAGATCCCCACAAAATCATGGGGTTCAAACATTAAAAGTAACCCCATTCACATTAAGAAGTAATGAGGATAAGAAAGATATTTTGATTACTGGATCTCCAATTTCTCCAATTACTATAACCACCACTAAAAAAGTAAAGCAAATGCCTGCCCCACAGCCATACAGTTCAAGCCTGAATGGCTTATGAAAAATGAATGGCTGTGTACCAGCTCAAGTGTTGACAAATTGTTCTGCTGGCCTTGTTTATTTATTAAGTACCAAGTGTTCTCCAAAAAAAGTACCTATAAAAACTTATATGATGCAAAACTGGTATGAGAGAAAATCATGCTCTGCAGGGAAACAGCCATAACTTACAATGGGCTGTGTTTATGAGACCATAAGAACTAAGATCTGATAAATTAATAATTTTATTTTTTCAATACTTCTGGGTATAATTTGTCTTCACCTAGTCTTGAAGTCAGGAGCCGCCACTGTAATTATGATGAAGTTTGTCTTGAGTGAAGATCCCGGGCCAGGACTAAAAGGTTCAGAGTGAAAGTTTAAAATTAATCAAAATAATAATGAAGTAAAATTCTGACTGAATTTCCCATAATTTCACTGTTTGGAGATGGACGTTTTTAGTACTACTGTCATCTTTAGTAAAAGTTATCATATTTGTGTTAACCACTTTCGTGACATCACAACTACTCAAACTCGCTTTACTAAATCTATGCTTAAACCGGGACTTGAACCACCGACCTCTAGGTTACAAGTCCGCTGCCTTATCAATCAAGCTACTGACGCCGGCCCGTCATCTATGTACTCGTATAGTTAGAAACAAGAGATGCCCCACATCGCAAGGCACCAAGGCATCCGACCAGAAAGCTTTCTCGAAATTCCCGAATCTCCTTTTCAATTGCCACACAAGGCACTCTTATTAGTTATTGCGTTCAAATTAACCAATCACAGAGAGATTTGAATATTTTGAGAGTGGAGAGTGTTTCTCGCCCGGATTACAGGGCTCACCGCCCGTCTGATTGAGATCCTAGGTATTGCCGTCCTACTGTCTAAGTACAGAGCCGAAAAAAATACGACCCCGCCGGGATTCGAACCCGGGTCACCTGTGGAGTGCAAGCCGAGCATTTTACCGCTAGGCCAAGGTGATTACTGATGGTGAGTTAAGTGGCACCTCCAGTGACTCCTCAATTTCAGTAACCACGAGAGTTTATGTGACGAGAACCTTTAGAAGTCCGTTGTACTTCTTCTACTCTGTCTTATCCCGCTCAAGCAGGGTCGACGTTGCTCAACCTCAAGCAGGTTGGTTGGTTTTGGCACATTTTTTACGGCTGGATGCCCTTCCTTACGCCAACGATTCTATTTGATTGATCGTCCTGGATTAGGACGGGGGTTTTACCCGCCATTCGCTAGGAATCGTACCAGCTCCTCGCATGAAGCTCACCCAGCCTGGGTAGGGCCAGAAATGCCAGCCTCACATGTACGGAGGGAACAGAATTTTCTGTGTAAAAAGTTTGCTCCGACCGGGGTTCAAACTCAGGATCTCTGGACTACGGGCAGTAATCACAACCGTTACGCCACGGAGACTAAATTCCTTTGTACTCTACCATAGTAAATCCTAGATGGGGGTTGTGACATATCAAACACAATGATTTTGAAGTGCCGATTACGAATGTGACAATAATTTTTAACTAAATGTTACCGTCGAGTCTTTCACCAGTGGCGG
Source organism: Bactericera cockerelli (assembly GCA_024516035.1). NCBI lineage: Eukaryota > Metazoa > Arthropoda > Insecta > Hemiptera > Triozidae > Bactericera > Bactericera cockerelli. The sequence continues at coordinate 59,473,150 of CM044955.1, read as the reverse complement.
AATTTGACTTATTTTCAATTAAGGGAAGTCGTGTGGTGTCACACCAGTTTAATTTATTTCGTAGCCATAAAACTGCACCTACTGTTGACGATTGTGGTCTGTGTTGTAGCCTGCCCATCTCGTAGAGAGAGAGAAATAGTAAATATATTTAGTACAAATATATTTACTCAATTTTTTACTTTTTTTATTTTTAAAAAGGTATTTGTGCCCCGGAACCGCATTACTTCAGGGCACTTTACCTTTACATCCATGCCATTCCGGAAACGGTTAGAATTTTTCACTCCGGCCGGGATTCGAACCCGCAACCTCCGGGTCAGCAACCAATGCTCTTAACCACTGAGCCACGGAAATCGACAATTTTGTACTACATATTTAAAATATATTTACTACAAATATATTAAAAATACAAATTCCTTCCAAGATTTTATCTGATGGGTGAGAAGTAACACAATGCTTGTTCGAACTTCCCATTTTGGTGCTAGGTTAATGTTTAATACAATTTGTTTGTCAACTTTGAGGATCTAACACGGGACCTTCCACGTGGCAAGCGAGTATCTTACCAATAAGCTAATAGTAGAACACTATTGTTCTTTTTTTCTATGAGTTTTATGAGTCTGGCTGGGGACTATAAACAGGGAGTAGACTAGCATTGGCTTGGTTCTGGCAGCCCTTGTCAATTATTAGCCTCCTTGTAAAGACAGTGGTAGAAGTGCTGAGTCATTCCTCCACTGTCTGGCTACCATCGTTCACGATGATGCTACCCTATGATGATGATGATAATTGATAAGTGTTATGACCTATGAAATCTAATGTTTTAGTTTGCAAATTACGATGATATTAATTTCTCATTAACTGTTACCGTTGAGTCACCAAAACAGAGAGATTCTTTGGTCCGAGTTTGACTTCCATGTTGTATGTTGTCCTGGAGCTTAGGCTAGACTGATACAGTAAAAGTTATCATATTTGTGTTAGTCACTTACGTGATACCCAGGCCCGTTTCACACCCTGCCAGCGCCCTGGGCACAACTAAGAGTAGCGCCCCTTTTTATACCTCTATTAGCTGATTACTCCTCCCCAACTAGCCCTACCATAATGCCTATAGGGGCTCGAGGCGTGCTGTCTGACTGGCACACGACCACACGTGACATCTTAGGTATGACGAATGTTGAGTTTGCCTGTGGAGACCAATCTGGTCACCATAGCTTGCAGAAAGTCATTGAAAAAGCATCCAAGCATGTCAGAACACGTCACTAAGGATCACAACTGGCTGCCACAAGATGAGCAGTGAGGACCATCTTCACCAGGAAACAAAGATCGTACCTGTAAAACCTCATAACTCCATGCTAATTCAGCAATACCTAATATCCTGTCATCAAGCTGACCACCCCTGCAATACCTTAGTGACAAGAGATCTCCCACCACGAAGCATACGAAGAACAATCCTGTGTGAACGAGAGCATATAGCTAACCTTCTCCCTGCTCCCAACATTGACTCGATGATTGCAAAAGCCGTCAACCAGGCAGTACACACAAAAGTAGTTGAAAATACATTGGATGCATACCAGCCAAACAGGGTCCTCAACAGTAAACCACCAGAGATTTCTCCAGATGAAAAACAGCTCCCACGATGCACCAGGGCCACTCTCGCTCAGTTAAGATCTGGTTGGTCCAGGCGCCTCAATGCATACATGAATAATAATAATAATAATATCACCTAATTTATACTGCCCGATAAGGACTATTAAAGTCCCATTATTCCAGCAGTAAGCCCAAGACATATCATTATGAGGTACAATCAAAATTGGAAGGATAACTTGTAATGTCCCGGCTGGGTTTCGAACCCACGACTTCTGAAACCTCTGGATTCACAGAGTGCCGCCTTTACCACTGAGCTACCGGGACATACATAGACCCCAACATCGAAGACAAATGCCCGGAATATCGAGGTAGTCCGCACGACACATCCCACTTGTTCTCTTGTCCATCAAAATCCACGCCATTGACACCTATAGACCTTTGGCTTCATCCCATCCAGGTTTGTGCTGAAGAGTGGACTTCCAAATTTTACGGCTAGGCCTTCCTGACCCCAACCCTCTTGAGGGAACTTCCGATTTGTGTTTTAATGAAATTATCATTCGGTCCTTATACATTTATACTTATGTATTATTAAATAAATTTTTATTGGGAGGACACAGTAATGTACAATATTTACAGTTCAATATAACTATTATGAGGAAGAGATTGCCATAGGCAATAAACCCGCCCTTTAGTTAGTACAAATGTATATTTATTTTTTTTATATGTTTTTCCTGTTTATGTTTGCACTGTCAATAAATTTTAATGTTTACCATTTTTTGTTTGTATGTATATGTTCTTCTAATAAAGAGTTTAGTAATAATAATAATATTATAGTGCGCAAGTTCTTGAATCAGTAGATGAGGATGCTTGGTTTTACCCGCACCTCATTGAAACCCCAGCAAAAGCTGAGTGAACACTAACTGAAATAATAATAATAAAGTATAAAATTAAGAATAAAGAAATAAATGATAAAATAGTTAATAAATTAATAAAGAAGAAAATAATACTAATGTCCTAACTAAAGGGAGGGGTTATTGCCTATGGCAATCTCTTCCACCCAACCCTTATACAAGGAGCTGCAGCGGTTGAGGCTAGTTAAAAAATGGAATTTGAATTATGAATCCATCATGGCCCAGACATACATTTTTTTTTCTTCTAATTTGGGTTTAACGTCGCTTTCAACTTCACTATCATAATTATCTCGACGTGGGTGTTACTCTCTATTCCCAAAAAACTCACAAACCTGTTATCCTCATTAACCTCACCCAGCCTGGTTTGGCCTGGAGTACCAGCTTTACGAAGTCTTCACCTTGTTGGACGTTGCTTAACTTTGGTGATCCTACGAGAACCGATGCATTCAACGCGCCATCGACACTGGCTAATCAAGCGAAACGGTCGTTGCGCGGAGAACGCCTCCGAGAAACTACAGTGCTTATTACATATACATATACCATTGGCTTTCGAGAAACTTTGTCCACAAGAAGCCTAAAGTTCTACTCTGACGGTTTGTGAATGTTTGGACCACGTGCAACAGCGGGGTGGTATTTCGGTCAAAGATTGTGCCTCGCAATTGTGAGGCTCATAGGAATTCACCTACATGGAGTATTTTTTGTTGTTGTTGAAATTGTTAATCTTTATTGATGTTTACGTGGAGTATAAAAAAAAATGATGGATGTACGAATTTTATTAAACATAAAAAACATATTTCAGAACATCATCATTAGGATGATAACCCAAAAGCATTTTGAAAAAATATATTTTTTATGGACGCCTAAGAAATAATTGTTTAGGCAATGTGCAACATTTCTTTCTAAAACTGATTCGAGATGGGCTTTTACCCTCTAATCGCTGGAACCTCACAAACCAGCGGGTCACATTGACCTCACCCAGCGTGATTGGGGCCGGGAATATCCGAGGGTTTGAATTTGAATGGTCACCCATTCGAGTCCTAACACTCAACGTTGCCTAACTTCAGTGACAGAACGAGAACTGGTGTATTGAACGAGCCATTGACGTTGGCTCAGTAAATAAACTTAAATGCATTTTTGATATGCCAGCTTAACAATAAATACATGAGCTCATATAAATTCATTAAAATGCCTAATAGGAAAAAAAAGAGCTCATTTTGGATGACAACAAAGCTCATCCAACGTCGCATCGTCGATGGCACGTGTAAACACCAGTTCTCGGCGTGTCATTGAAGATAAGCAACGTCCATCGAGGCTACGACTTGGATTGGTGACCACCACTCAAATCTCAACTATGGTAACGTTGGCTTTTCCCGACTCCACCCAGGATGGGTGAGGTTAATGCGGGTAGTTCTTTTGTGAGCTTCCGGTGGAGGTTAAACCCCCGTCTTGATATGAACTTAACAGTTCTGGACGTTAAACGCCAAAAAAATCAAAATGGATCCAAAAAAAACAATGACTAAATGAACGAAAAAGCATTGGTATGTCAGCTACAAAATGAACTCTTCTTGAAACTCGTGGGACTCTTTCGTCCTGATCGGGCATTAAATTCTTTTTCCTTCACTCACCTCCCTGGCCATTACTCCATTGTTTGTTAGGCCATTTCAAAGCCAGTCTATAGAAATCCATTCTGGCTGGGGAAAATGCATCGCGTGAAAGGTTTGCCATTGTATCGCATGGCAGACATGGTCAACTAGAAAGCACTGCCCGAAGAGGAAAGCCGAGAGAAAATGGCAGCTTAAAACTAGGAAAATTTATCCATACTCGGTTTGAAACACATCTGCAACTACACAAAAGAAACAACACTTAAATACGATATTAATGGTTGTGGCGAAGGAAAAAAAAAAATAGCACAAAATTAAATTACACTGAAAGTGACAAGTGAAGATATTTTTTTTTTTTAAATATTAATAGCACGTTATTGATTTATTTATTTTTATTACACATCTACTCGCGGATTTCACAGAAATTTTTGTAAATATTTTTCTCCAGTTAAACTGAAAACGTGACAAAACGACCGACTATTATGTATTATTTTTTTGTATTATGTATTTTCAAATATTGCAGTGTAAAATTTAAATATTGTGGTGTTTTCCAGTGAACTTCTCATGGTAGGAAAAGCTTCATTCCCTCCGTGTGCTATCTGGCCGCGCGACTCTTCTGTACTGACTCTAGCAACCCCGAGCTCCTACGAGAATGACGAAATTTTTCTCTCTCTTCTTCTTTTTTTTTCTGTGCTTCTAAAAAATGGGAAACTCTTCCAAAGGTAGAAGAAAAAGGGAAAATAATTTTCCTTTCTTGTTGTGTGTAGGAACAGAAATCTCATGTAAATAAGAGTTCTCTGCAATATCGTATAAATGTAGGATGTGTATTGGCTACATATGTAAAATATTAGATAGGTATATGTTTTATTGTTTTATTCTCTAGTAAGCGTAATTTACGTTAGTTTTACGCGTAATTCTTTACTACTTTTATACCTGCGCATTCCACTCATTGCTTAGGTAATAATAATAATATCGCCTTATTTATAATACTACTTGTGAGTCCCATTATTCCAGCAGTAAACCTAAGACAAATAATTATGTGGTGAAAATCCCAAATAATAGGATAACTGGTCATGTCCCGGCTGGGTTTCGAACCTGCGACCTCTGGATTACGAGACAGACGCACCACTGAGCTATCGGGACATAAGTAGGTACATATATACTAATAACTATACCTACTTATAATATTTATAACCAACCAGCGCAGCGTCGATAGCATGTTGAAATATGTACCAGTTCTATCACTGAGGTTCAACAATGTCCAGTGAGGTTAGGACTTGGATGGGGTGACCATTCAGAATTGAACTCTCGTGATGCTCTGGCCCAAACCAGGCTGGGCGAGGTTAATGTGAGTAGCTGGTGGGTAAGTTTCTAAGGAATAGAGGGTAAAACCTCCGTCTCCATAAATGGTATTGGCAGTTGAGCTAAGACTAAACCCCAAATAATAACATGACCTGTACAGCTTTCGTTTTTTACTTTCCCTATCCTAGAGAAAGAATAGTAATCAATGTAATCATCATGTTTATTTTATGTTTATATTGTAAATCACAATCGTGATATATAACTACTTGAACTTCTTTTTTACTCTGTCTTATCCCGCTCAAGCAGGGTTGACGTTTTTTAACCTCATGGTTGAGGTTGGTTGGTTTTGGCAAATTTTTACGGCTGGATGCCCTTCCTAACGCCAACGATTCTATTTTATTTAACGTCCTGGATTAGGACGGGGGTTTTACCCTCCATTCGCTGGGAATCGTACCAGCTATCCACATTAACCTCACCCAGCCTGGGTAAGGCCGGTAATGCCAGCCTCACATGTACGGAAGGGACAGAATTTTCTGAGTGAAAAATCTGCTCCGACCGGGGATTGAACTCGGGATCTCTGGACTACGGGCAGTAGTCACAACCGTTACGCTACGGAGGCTGATGACCGGTTCTACGGATCTTGAAAAATACCTAAAAAAAAAGGGTTTTGCCACCTCGGTTTGGCGAGCAAATCCCTCGATTTACTGCAATAACGCTAATTTGACGAATCCTTTTGGATAGTTAACGTTCCCAATCCCCGGTTTCGTGTTTTTTAGGTGTTTTTCAAGATCTGTAGAACCGGTCATGAGTAGTTGTGATAGTAATTAACACAGATAACTTTTTTACTTTCCTTATCCTATAATAAGGAAAGTATTGTGCTCGTCGAAAATTTGACCTACCCAGTTTTTTTATGACCGAATCCAGCTAGGCATTTGATCATAATCCTAATCCTGTTGTCTGTCCCGTTAGCTCACTGGTAAGCCAAAGATTCCAGAGTTCGTGGGTTCGAAAAACAGTCGGGACATGACAAGCTATCCTCGCATTTGGGATTTTTACCACATAATAATATGTCTTGGGCTTACTGCTGGAAAAATGGGACTTAATAGTCCTAATCGGGCAGTATAAATAAGGCGATATTTTTTTTTTCTTCACATTCTATGCAGCTAAAGTCACACAAAGTTTTTGACTTTGGCAATCCAGAGAGAACACTTGCTGCGTTACCTCTCTGGATTGCTAGAGACAATCTTTGTGTGAGAAGAATAGATGAACAGAATTTAGTTTGATTTTCTGTGTTTCATATATTTTATTTTTATACAAAATCATATTAATATCTGAGGCCTCGTATGGTTATATAGTTATTAATTTACATACTTTTTAAACTAGATTATATTTTCTAACATAACATTTCAAGGTAGTAAATGGCATCCTTTTTTCTTCTGCTGGTAATGCTGCTATTATACTTGCAGCATTACCACGCTGTATGATAAGACTTATTCTTTGTATTAGGTATGTTTTGGCCCTCATATCACCGGTTTCCTCAATCATTTTCTTTCCTATTTCATCCATTTTCTTCCTTCGGCACACCATACATACACCCATCGTCTCAGAAAAATAGTAATATATAATATTATATACATATACCTAGTTGACTTTGGTTTTGATTACAAGTTGACTTACAACTGAATGCGCACAACTTAATCTTACCTACTTAACACTCGCAGTAGTTGGGGCAATGTAAGTTATTGAATGCAACACTGGAAACATGTGGTACCTCCCAGGAGAGCCTATTTCAAACAAGAAAAGGTTATTCCGCTCCTCGATTTTATCATGCCGTACTAAAAATACCTACGACCAGCAATGGGAGAGATTTATTGCAGCAACAAAACGGGGAGCAACAACTTTTCTATTTTTTTTTAAGTAGTTCTGCTCCGGAACCGCTTTCGCATTACTTCAGGGCACTTTACCTCTACATCCATGCCATTCCGAATGTGAATTTTTCACTCCGGCCGGGATTCGAACCCGCAACCTCCGTGTCAGCAACCAATGCTCTTAACCACTGAGCCACGGAAGTAGGTGGTTTTCTATTATTATTTCAAAAAAACTGACTTTACTGTTGGGAACATCATACGACTTTCTAAAAGGAATTTATTTAAAAAAAGTTATGATATTATTTTGACACGAAATGTCACTGAAATTACATATGTCACTGTAGACTTTCACATCTAAAAATGCCAATTTCAAAAACACCAATGATTTACGGAAAAACTGACGTGAGAAGAAAAGTACTTTCACGAAAACTTAACTACGGCCCTGATTAATTGTAAACAAGAATATTTTTTGATTTCATATGGTGTAAAACAATATTTTGAACCTATGTAAATAAAAAAAAATACTAAAAAATCTAACTAACGCTGAAATACCAGCTCCGCCCCTGATAAGGTTTTTGAAAATTTAAATCCTCATTATACTCAGCCTAATTTAGGCTTTCACAGGAATAAATACGGCACTCCATTTAAAATTCGCGAGAAAAATTAATAAAAAAAAATATGGCCTTAAGGGTCCGGAAGGACCGGCCGGGGCCTAAAATAAGTATGACCATAGGATGGGCCATAGGGCACTTCCTATCCTTAGAACTGTACGGCATTGAAAAATTCCGTCGCGATCAAAAGTTACGAGGGGGTGGCCACCTTTTCTGAAACATACTGTAGAAAAAAGTCTGTTCGGTAAATAAATAAATGTATGTAGCTATGTATGTATATAAAAGAAACAAAGGCTTAGAAACTGGTTTCAGGACACGTGGTTTCTATGTTACGCTCTCAGACTGGCGGGGGAGAGAGAGAGGGGGACAAGAATCAATACTTTGCTCTGCCGTAGACTGAGAGAGAGAGGAAGGGAGAGAAAGGGAGGGAGAGATAGAGAGAGGGAGAGAGAGAGAAATACCGCACTACGCAGTCCACGGGTTTTCCATTCAGGAGTTAGGGGGAGGTGGAGTTAGGGGAAGGAAGGGAGAGAGAGAGAGATCGGTAAGAGGCGGGAAAGTTAGCGGGGAGAGAGAGAGAGGGAGTTAGCGGAGAGAGATAGTGAGTTAGGGGGAGAGAGGGAGGTAGTTAGAGAGAGAGAGGGAGTTAGGGGAAAGAGGGAGGGCGTTAGGGGAAAGAGAGAGGGAGCTAGGGGAGAGAGAGAGGGAGTTAGGGGAGAGAGAGAGGGAGTTAGGGGAGAGAGAGAGGGAGTTAAGGGAAAGAGAGCGAGTAAGGGGAAAGAGAGAGGGAGACAGTTAGGAGAGAGAGAGAGGGAGTTAGGGGAAAGAGAGAGGGAGTTAGGGGAGAGAGAGAGGGAGTTCGGGGGAGAAGGAGAGTTAGGAACATTAATTCCCTTTCTCTTGAAACTTTGCTTTTAGGAAAATTCCCCCGTTTGTTTGAGCCGTATGAAAAAACCGCTCTCGTCAAGATGGACAAATTACTTTCTTGTTCATTTTTTACATTTTCACTGGTGGTTTTAAAGGTGACACGCTGCCAGTTAGCATGGAAAAACAATTTTGTCATGGAAAAACAAATTTAGACAATTTTTAAAATTTCAAAATCGGCCAAAAGGTTCAAACGTTATGGACGCCCATAATTGGCGGTCGAATTTGGTCACAAAAACCGGAATCACCCTGTATAAAAAAAATATTTTTAGTGTAAACTAGAAATGATCAAACATGTTTGTATTCAAAAAAATTATATATCATATTTTATTTCTAATTTAATTTATTACAAAAAATATTCAATACTATATACGATAATAGACATTTAATAAATTAATAAGGTTAAGTACACTTCATGGTTAGACGGATACAATTAATGGAATTTCATAATTACGACAGTAAGGCCACTTAGAATCTTAGTTAATTATTTTGAAAATTTTGGAAAATAGAAAACTGAACATAAATATAATTTTATCTTTAATTCATATTTGTAATTTTAATATTACGATTATTTTAAAATAGATATGAGATTAATTAATCAATGAAAAAAAAACTATGGACGGATTTTGTTTGTCTGTCAGTAGGTAGTTATGTGTGTGTGTGTGTGTGTCCGCGTTATTCAGCCGAAATGGTAGGAGAGAGCAAAAAATTGATGAGAGATTAATCTATAAGAATGAATGAAAGATTACCTCAGGTAAATTTGGCGTACAATTTCGGTAAACCTTTCAAAATCCTTTAAATTCTGAACCGATCTTGAGTTCTGGATATTTTTAGAGGAAGGTCCAATTTTAGGTGGCACTCGATATTTATTACGCTGACCTATATTTTTTTAATTTTGGGCTTAAGGTCGCTTTCAACTGCATGTTCATATCACGACGGGGGTGTTACCTTCCATGTTCCCGATATATTAGCCAGTTTGTTAAAATTTCCTACTTTTTTTTCGGATTCTCTAAATTCTAAATCAATATCGTCCGGAACTTGAAATTTGATTAACAGTGTTTTTTAATTTTGAATTAATTCATTGGAAAAGTAGCTTTAAATACTTAGTTCTGACTCTCTCATTTACTTAGTTCTGACCTACCATTTTGAAGGACTCAGCCTTTCTGTTGTTGTTGACCGGTCGGAGGTGTTATACGCTGGTGTGTGGTGTGGAATACATATGTGTCCGAGTGTGTGTGTGTGTCTGGGGGTTGTTGAAGAGTAATCTGTCAGTGAGGGGTGTGTGTGTGTGTGTGTGTGATGCCTTGGCAAAACAAGTGCAGCCCGCTGCTAGTTATACATAAAATTTAATATAATACTTATCTGAAATTTAATTATGAATTTAGTACATACGTATACAAGAGTGGTTATAATTTGAAAATATTAATATTTATGATGCTGTACTGAACAGAGATACCTTTTAACTTTCTTTATCATATAGAGAGGAAAGTGATGGAATCACCCAAAAATTTCATTATTAGGGACGGAAAGAAAACAAAAGCCTATGTTTTAACTTTTACTCTACTAACTTGATTAGCGACCATAAGAACCATTCGAAGCAGATTACGCTACTAACATCATCAAAAAATTGGAAACCCTATTTATTATGTTAAAAAAAAGAAAAAAAGTCAAATATTTATTTAATATAATTTTAAATACATGGTTTTAAATAATACTTGTACCAAAATCAATAGCTGTAGTATTCTCTTCACCAGAGCACATTCGATTTTTAGAAATACAAGATTTTATTTTTAGGTTAAACTTTACATTTTCAAACTATCATAACTGGGGTAGAAGCTAACGATATTGCTTACATGCCTAAAGTATAATTATTATAATGAGCACTCGTAATGTTTCTACAACAATTTTACGATCATAATTTTCAAGTACATACACTAAGAATAAAACTAAAATTGGTGTTCAAAAGATCAAGACCACTCATCACTAATGTGTTAAGTGCCAAAAAGTTCAATGTCCCATACCAGAAATGTCTTCTATGGGAATTTTTCTATTTTCTTGAAAGGTCATGGAGCTTAGCCCACTTTACAGAGTGTGTTAACTATAACATAGCACATGAATCCGTGTCTAACTAAAGTTAAAACATTCTTTTTTTGCACTTAATAATTAATTCTGTGTCCGTGAGATAGGAATTGATACCTAAATCAAGGTAGTGAGAGGATTATATGGATGCCCAGATCCAATGTGGCTCCTTTCATGTTCATTGATTCTATTTGGTTTTAACGTCCTGACGTAAGGGAGACAGGATAGGGGTTTTACCCTCCATTCGCTGTGAATCTTACCAGCTACCCACATTAACCTCACCCAGCCTGGGTAGGGCCAGAATTGCCAGCTTCACATGTTCGGAGGGAACAGAATTTTCTGTGCGAAAAGTCTGCTCCACCCGGGAATCGAACTCAGGATCTCTGGACTACGGGCAGTAGTCACAACCGTTACGCCACGGAAGCTGGCTTTTTTGCACTTAGCACATTATCAATGAGTGGTCTTCAGATAATATGTATTCCATGTCTTTGAGGATATAATATGACAAAAGATATAGCCAAAGAACCGAAAATAGTTATGTAACAACAAAGACAAGTCTTTTCATATCTACTCCAAAAAGTTATTTACATTTGGAAAAGAAAACAGATATTATTGAAAGTAAAACTTTACACGAAGAAAAAAGTTAGGACTCACGCCATTAGAATATTTCACATTAGACATGGCACAATAATATAATAAAATCTATGTAGCAATTAAATACATCATGACATAACAAATCGAATATGTTTTCAAAAACAAATACTGTTCTCTTACTTAGGGCCGAATTATGAAACAGGATTAGTTAATCTTAGTGGACACTATCACTTAACTTTCACCTTGACAACAACTGTAGAGGTCATATCAAACCCGGGCTTTGAAGCTGTGTATTACCACTGTGGCGTAACAGAGCTGTAGCCAGCCTTGGTGACGGAAAATCTTGTTTTAGAATACCTATCGGTCAGCTGATAAAGTCTAAGGGTCGGCTTAGATTTACTAATCCTGTTTCATAATACGGCCTATTATGTGGTATACTAATTAGTGGTATTTTTGTGTGGATGATTTCATGGTCAGTAGGGCTTTAATTTATTTTAAACAAAATAGGCTGTCGTGCACGACCAAGACAGGTTTCTCACTTTCTATTAACTGTAAAGTATAGAAAGTGAACATATTATTACATTCTAAAGCCGTAAGGTATAGAAAGTATACATTTTTTTATTTATTATTTTTCATCACAATATGTAAGGTAGGTAGAGAATTGAAACATTTTTTATTTACTTTCTATTATCTGTTAAGTATAGAAAGTAAACATTTTCTTACTTTCTATTACCAGTAAAGTATTATCATTTATACTTACATTAAAAAAAAAAATATACACTCTTGATCAAATTTATCGCACCACATAGGTTTTTTCTCGTATAACGCCTGTATTTCTTGCTGGACAAAAACATTTTTCATATTTTTTCTAATTGAGGAAATCACACAAAAAATGGTACAGAGATAGCAAAGATATGAAGGCCAATTTTTTTTAATTAAATGAAGTACAAGTACTTAGGATTACCTTTCCCATACAGGGTGTAGAAAAAAAAACTTTTTCAATGATTTTTTCAATATTCACTATTTTGGCTTCAGAGGAAGAATGACCTGCCCATCAGTGCTCAACATTTTTGGTATAAGAAAGTATAACGTGTGTATTTCTTGTTAGACAAAAACATTTTTCATATTTTTTCTAATTGAGGAAAGCACACAAAAATTGGTACAGAGATAGCAAAGATAATGAAGGCCAATTTCTTGGTTAAATGAAGTGTTATTTCCTTTTATTATGAGAGAAGGCAAAAACGCCTTCTCTCATTGCAAACCCCTTATAGGCTGCCTGTACAATCTATACACAAGTAAAACATGCAAATATTCTAAGAACTTAAGTTGTTGAGCAAATCACGTGTGATCAGGGCCTTGCTTCAGAAAGTTTTCTCACTCTCATAATCCCCAAATCTCCATTTCAACTGCTCTCTGATTATAATAATAATATCGCCTTATTTATACTGCCCGATTAGGACTATTTAGGACTATTCACCCCATTATTCCAACAGTAAGCTCAAGACTGATTATTATGTGGTAAAAATCCCAAATGCGAGGATAACTTGTCATGTCCCAGCTGGGTTTCGAACCCGCGACCTCTGGAATCTCTGGATTCACAGAGTGCCGCCTTTACCACTGAGCTACCGGGACAAACTAATTGAGTTATTTGGGTAAGGAACACACTCTGTTAGCGTAATGGGACTTCTTGTCTCGAGCCGACAGTCTAAATGAAGCACTACTATACTATACTATACTATACTCTGATTGGGTCGTTTGAAAGAAATTTTAAGGTTGAAAGGGAAATTTTCGTAATTTGAGAGTGAGAGTTTTTTCTGGAATGAAGCCCACTTCTCTCCATTCTCCAAATACAATACAATATAATACTCTGCTCATCCTTCAAAAATGAGACTAAAGATTGCCTTTACTTTCACAGTACACATATTATGTACAGTACAGTTCATATAAAAGAGATCAAACATCACAAGGAGAGATGTCCAAATATCATCGTAATATTACTTTTGTACCTGTATTTTATTAAGTTCGTAGTTTAATTTATTGTAAAATATTACACCTATTATAAATGGACCGTTATGCTGATATACTAGTATCGAATGTGTATAAATAGCCTAGTTTAGTAGTTTTTTTCGTATCCAAAAAGCCACTTCTAATTTTAGAACCACGTAGAAAAGTTTGGAAAATTATTTTCTTGATTATTATATAAATATTAAAAAATAATTTATGTTTTATCTGCAATAAGGCACATTCATTATTATGTATAAACATCGAATATTTTCATACAAATTAAAATTTTATACACAAAAAATTGATCAATTTATCTATCTTAAGATCAACAAAAAAAACTTGATCTAAAATTGATAAGAAAACAGTATACATAAGTGTTCATTTTTTTTGTTAATAGTTATCATAGTTAGTTAATAGTTTTAGTTAATTTAGTAAATAGTTATCACAAACGTAGGTGATATCACAATTACTCAAACTGACTTTACTAAATTTCTGCTTAACATGGGGACTTGAACCACTGACCAAATCACAAGTCCGCCGCCTTATCGATCCAGCTACTGGGGTCGGTAGTATACATAAGTATTCATTATTATTATTCGCAAATATATTTGTATTCTGCATAAAAAAATTCAGGTGAAACTTTCTGTGCAAAAAAAAAAAAAACAGATAAAAATTCGTCAAAATCGTTAAAACAGGTAACTTCCGCCAATTTGAAAAATACAAAAACTAGGCTCTAGACAGGAAACCACCCCCCGGCCTGCATCGTGGCGTCCTCAGCGCTAGTATCGCAAAGGAGTCTCCTCTCCTCGTCCCTCACAAAATTTCTTCCCCCGTATCAATTGTAAACATGAACAGTTCATATCGAGACAGACCGCGAGAAATATTCTACTCCTTTGCGATGGTGTCGCGCTATGTGGCGTTTCCATGCAACTGGGGTTTGTTTCCTCACTTCTTAATTCTACACGCTATAGTAAAGATATTAAAAATGATCAATTCAAACTGGTCGAAAATGAAAAGAAACAGAAGATATACTATTGGAAAATTTGATCGAGAAAATTACAAAAGGAATGTAAAACTTCCTTCAGCGTCATTACATATATCACAAATTCCATTACAATTTCAACTCGAAATCATAATCAGTATAGGTACCTACAAAACCGTTCTTTTATCAAGCTAAGAAAAAATGTATCAACAAATCACGACTTTCCAGATAAAACAATAAAAATTGATGAGCAAATATCCCCAGTATTTCTTGAGTCCAGGACTCTTACATCTTGAAATATTAATCACGTATACGTACAAAAACGATCTTTTCGTTTATCAATAGTCACACTAATGTGTTGATTATTTAATCAACGGTTAAAATATTCATACAGTTTGGTAGATCAAAATGTCATAGATAAACACACCAATAGCCCAAATCAACTGATTAGCACTAGCCAGAGGTTTATCAGCCTGTTTAACAGATAAACGAATCCTTAATTGGTTTTTGGTTAAAATTGAGCTTTTGTTAGTACACAAATGGATGCTCCTATTTTATATTAAAATAATACGTCTATAAGTTTAAACATTGTAAACAATAAGGCATATTTTACACTAGAATAAGATAACCACTTAATTCTATAAGGCACTCTTCGCGACCCGTCCTTGGTCGATTTTTTTATTTTGTTGGTTAGGAACAATATTGAGGTTGCCCCTGCTCGATAGTTGACGGTACAAGACGCTTCTTCTTGGTTGGATCGGGACTGGGGTTCTCCTCTAGGTCCATGGTTAACGATATACATACTCGTAGGACGCTCAGTCATACTTTAGGCCCGTAAGGGCTGGACAGTTAAAGATACAGGACATTCGGTCTCTTCGCACTGGATAGTACATTAGCGAGGCAAAATGTTAGTACGCCTCCTCGTGGTTCACCCTGGGCAACACATTGACATGTGGCTAAAGTACTGACAATTTTGGCGATCAGACAATCACTGCCATCAGATTTCCTGATCAAGTTTATTATATATGTATTATGTCTTTTCGCTTTGAGATGTGTAATAAAGCCATACGATAAATAAATAAGTACATTAGTGCTGGATAGTTAACGGCGTTATAGACGTTTCGCCTGGATCCGTTAGCTTTGTTGGATTGTTTGATAATAATAATATCGCCTTATTTATACTGCCCGATTAGGAGACTATTAAGTCCATTATTCCAGCAGTAAGCCCAAGACGAATTATTATGTGGTAAAAATCCCAAATGGGAGGATAACTTGTCCTGTCCCGGCTGGGTTTCGAACCCACGACCTCTCGGATATCTGGATTCACTGAGTGCCGCCTTTACCTCTGAGCTACCGGGACAGACAGTTAACGGGGTTATAGACGTGTCGCCTGGATCCGTTAGCTTTGTTGGATTGTTAACAGTACAAGCCTTTTAGGTCCGTCAACGCTACATATCGTTAACAGTAAAACATCCTTCGTCAGACTTTCGGCCCACTGGCGATCGCCTGACTGTCCCGAATGCTAACCCGTTAGCTTTGTTAGATTGTTAACAGTACAAGCCTTTTTAGGTCCGTCAACGCTACATATCGTTAACAGTAAAACATCCTTCGTCAGACTTTCGGCCCACTGGCGATCGCCTGACTGTCCCGAATGGTAACCCGTTAGCTCTGTTGGACTGTTAACAATAAAAGCCTTTTTAGGTCCGTCAACGCTGCATATCGTTAACAGTAGAACATCCTTCGTCAGACTTTCGGCCCGCTGGCGATGGCCTGACTGTCCCGAATGGTAACTTGCGTCACGAAGGGGCCTCCCTTGGGGGCGTGCTGCTTCGTCTTGTACTCACGGGCGCCCAGCCCGTGGCCACCCGTCCTGTGTTGCTGCTCCTTGTTGCTGTTGCCCGTCCTGTGTTGCTGCTCCTTGTTGCTGTTGCCCGAGGAGTTGCTGTTGCCCAGGTTGCTGTACATGGACATGCGGTTGTTGAAGTGGGAGGAGGGCGGGGTCTGGTAGACGCGGGAGTTGGGAGAGTAGCCGCCCCCGCTCTGTGGTGAGAGGCCTGGAATTATAGGGGATTATTATTATTCAAGCAGCCAAAACCAACCAAACTCAACCATGAGGTTGAACGATGTCGATCCAGCTTAAGCGGGATAAGAAAGAGTAGAAGATTATTATTCAAAATTATTATCTTCTACAATGGTTGGATTGGGGTTGCGGCATAAGCCCGGTGTTTCAAACACAAGGGCATGGCTAGGTGATTGTTTTGATAGTTTTTTTTTTTACTTAGAGAGGAGGTAAAATCTTCTTACCATTCAAGACGGAGTGTAGGGTTTAAGTGCTTATAATGGTGCGCTATACCTACTAAAAACCTCCTCTCTACCACCACGGATACAACCGGAACCGTGTTGTACATTACTTCGGGTGTATTCGTTGATTTTCTGCAATTTTTTTTTATCGGACTTGTAGTCTTCTATCATCCCTTTCTTTCTGATTTATGACATTTTTAATTAACTTTTCAATTTCATTCCATTTTTCTTCTGTTTCAATCATTGTTCTGACTATGTTTCAGGTGTTATTGTATATTGTATTGTTTTGATAGTAGTAATCCTAATTTAAAAATTTCCTTACCATGTCACTCAGTGTATGAATCCGGTTCTTACCGTGTATGTTGGGCAGGTCGCCTCGGCGCGGCAGAGAGTGGGCCTCCCCCTCATAGCCCGGGTAGGCGCCCTGGGACCTCATCATCATCTGCACGCTCTCATACTCGTAGAAGTTAGACACGGGCCGGTGGTGGTTCGATTCCCGCGGGTCCCGCCGCTGTGAGTGGTAGTGCTGCTGACGACGGCTGGAAACCATCCACGGTGGAATTTTATTAATTTGACTATTTATAATAATAATAATAATAATAAGGCGGCACTCTGTGAATCCAGGGATACGAGGGGTTGCGGGTTCGAAACCCAGCCGGGACAAGACAAGTTATGCTCCCATTTGGGATTTTTACCACATAATAATATGTCTTGGGCTTACTGCTGGAACAATGGGACTTTAATAGTTCTAATCGGGCAGTATAAATAAGGCGATATTATTATTATTATTATTCTTCAGTGGAAGATAATAATTTACTGTTGATTGTTTTGTATAAAAAATAAAGTGTAAGTAAATAAAACTCTTTAGTGGAAGATAACCACCAGGCGAGGGTAATGCTCAAAGCATTTTCTACCACCTAACCCTGAATGATGGCTGGAAACCATCCACGGTAGAAATTTATTGATTTGACTACTTATAATAATAATAATAATAATAATAATAATAACATTCTTCAGTGGAAGATAACAATTTATTGTTAATAATTTATTGTTGATTGTTTTGTATAAAAAATAAAGTGTAAATAAATAAAACTCTTTAGTGGAAGATAACCACCAGGCAAGGGTAATGCTCAAAGCATTTTCTACCACCTAACCCTGAACGACGGCTGAAAACCATCCACGGTAGAATTTTATTAATAATAATAACACTCTTTAGTGGAAGATAACCACCAGGCGAAGGTAATGCTCAAAGCATTTTCTACCACCTAACCCTGAACGACGGCTGAAAACCATCCACGGTAGAATTTTATTAATAATAATAACACTCTTTAGTGGAAGATAACCACCAGGCAAGGGTAATGCTCAAAGCATTTTCTACCACCTAACCCTGAACGACGGCTGAAAACCATCCACGGTAGAATTTTATTAATAATAATAACACTCTTTAGTGGAAGATAACCACCAGGCGAAGGTAATGCTCAAAGCATTTTCTACCACCTAACCCTGAACGACGGCTGAAAACCATCCACGGTAGAATTTTATTAATAATAATAACACTCTTTAGTGGAAGATAACCACCAGGCAAGGGTAATGCTCAAAGCATTTTCTACCACCTAACCCTGAACGACGGCTGAAAACCATCCACGGTAGAATTTTATTAATAATAATAACACTCTTTAGTGGAAGATAACCACCAGGCAAGGGTAATGCTCAAAGCATTTTCTACCACCTAACCCTGAACGACGGCTGAAAACCATCCACGGTAGAATTTTATTAATAATAATAACACTCTTTAGTAGAAGATAACCACCAGGCAAGGGTAATGCTCAAAGCATTTTCTACCACCTAACCCTGAACGACGGCTGAAAACCATCCTAGGTAGAAATTTATTGATTGGACTACTTATAAAAATAATAACATTCTTCAGTGGAAGATAACAATTTATTGTTGATTGTTTTGTATAAAAAATAAAGTGTAAATAAATAAATTCCCAGCGAATGGAGGGTAAAACTTCAGACGACAGAGTTTTACCATCATTTTGACTACTTACTTTTTTTTCTTTTTTTTATATAAAAAAAACACAAAACAAAACTAGCCTGGTGGTTATTTAAAAGTTATCATATTTGTGTTAATCCATTTTGTGATGTAATCACAACTACTCAATTTCGCTTTACTAAATCCACGCTGAAACTGGGACTTGAACCACCAACCTCCAGGTTACAAGTCCGCCGCCTAGCGCCTTATCGATCAAGCTACTGAGGTCGGTAAACCTTTCCAGTATCCCTAATAGTCAGCCTACGTGGTGTAAAGGTTGTCACTACTGCCCGTGGTTCAGAAATCCTGAGTTCGATTCCCGGATCAGGCAGAATTTTCTCACAAAAAAAATCTGAAAACTATGTGGTGAGCCTGGCGTTTCCGGATCGATCAAGCAACTAAGGTCGGTATAAAGAAATTTTTTAAAAATTAATTAATTTATTTTTAAGTGCAATACAAAACAGATGTATGTACGTCAATTACAATGATTTTTTTTTTTCTTACAAAGAAATTATTACATACTTGAGATGCTGCTGGATTTCCTGGTAGTTGACGTAGTGACTGAAGCGGTTGGGGTCGGTGATTCCCATTCGACTCCCGGGCCGGTTCATCACTCCGTTGTGATCCTCGTAGGTGCTCTCGGGAGGGGGGTCTAAGCGCTGCTGGAATACGACACAGGAGGAGGGGAATATAAGGGTTGGGTGGCAGAGATTGCCTAAGGCATGAACTTCGCCCCGGATTACAGAACAATTGTAAATATTTTTTTTTTTTTACAATATAACTAAAGTATGTCCTAACTAAAACAGACGGGGTTATTGCCATAGGCAATAACCCCGTCCTTTAGTTAGGACATACTTTAGTTATATGGGTATAATTGTATATATTAATCTATTTTTTTACTTCTAATTGTTTCCATTTTTTTTTTAATTTTTGAAACATTATTTGTACTTTATGTTTTACTAGCGGACTGTGGCCCGCTTTGCGGGCCGAGGCATGGCCGTGAAAGTAAAATATCCTTTTTCGCCAATGGCAGGTGTTGTAGTGGGAATTTCACATATTGCACATCTAGACTATAAGACAAAGCTACCTACCAAATTTCAGCTTCCTAGGACTTACCAGTTCGGAGAAACAGTGATGAATCAGTGAGTGAGTGAGTCAGTCAGTGAGTGAAACTCTATTTTATAAGTATAGAAAGATTATCTAATAAAAAAATTAACAATAACAATCATTTTAGGAATTTTCAACATTGAAGGAGATAGAAAGAGAAAGTTGTAGCTAATCTTCTCATTATGTCCGAGTAGCTCAGTGGTTAAGGCGTCGGTCTGGTAATCCAGAGGTCGCTGCAGCGAAACCCAGCCGGGACATGACAAGTTATCCTCCCATTTGGGATTTTGAATCGTAATCGAACATAATAATATATGGTTCAGCACGAGCAAACGAAAGCCACTTTATTTTTATTTATTTACAATTTTAGACATAAAGATACAGCGTACATAGTCAATCGTCATAATAAGAAAAAAAAAAAAAAAAAAAAAAGAATGTAAAGTAAAAGTAATAGGTACAACAAAAATAAAATAATAATATTAATAGCTATAATAAATACAGTGCATAGTAGTATTATATTAATTCCTAATTTTATGTCTGTGTCCATTCTATGCTTTCTATGTCTGTGTAGGTGTATGGTGCTATTGTATACAAGTGTTGTGTGATTTCGTTCTTTAGTTCTTCAACCAGCTAATAACTAACTTCACCCAGCCTGGGCGGGGTCGGGACTCACCTGTCGCAGCACTTCCTCGTACCGCTCCTCTCGCTCGTCGAGCGGATAGTGTCCCTTTCGCTCCATGTGTCTCCGCTGGTGCTGCGCGCGCAGCTGGTGTATCCGCTCGGTGCGTGAGGCATGGCCGTCCCCCCCGGTGCTGTTGGTGCTCGAATAGCTGCCTTCGCGGTCCCGGGACCCGAACTGCTTCCCCGCCCCCACCGCCACCGCCTGGCTGTGTGGCTCTCTGTGGAGGGGAGATTTACTTTCTTATATAACAGGTTCGAGGTCGAAAAAGGATAAAATAATGCATAAAATCCCAATAGGATAGGTACCATTGGGCTCAAAATAATGGACTTGAAAATTACAAATTCATGTCAAAAATTTTGAAGAAAAAAAAAAAAAGTAGACATTAAATTATTATTATTATATAAATCTTTATTGGAAGGACAAAGTAATGTACAATATTTACAGTATAAAATTAATAAAAATAAATAAAGAAGAAAGTAATACCAATTAAATATTGGTAGTCAAGTGGTTCAGGCGCTAGTCTGGTAATCCAGGTAGCGTAGGGATCGGTAACGCGTTGGTTCGAATTCCACCCAGTGCATGAATTTTTCCTCATTAATTTGAGTATATGAACACATATAATAACACTGAGGGTTAGGTGGTAGAAAATGCTTTGAACATTAAACTCGCCTGGTGGTTACCATCCACTAAAGAGTATTATCATTATTATCATATCTATACTCACCTTTGTTCTCTGGACTTGTTGAAATTGTGAGGTCTCTCTGGTAGTTCAGGACCTGCATTGTTGTCAGATTTCTTGTCGTTGTTGCCATGGTTACTGTTGTTATGGTTACTGGAGCTGTTTCCATGGTTACTGTTGTTGTGACTACTGTTTCCATGGTTACTGGAGCTGTTTCCATGGTTACTGTTGTTGTGATGATTTGTGTTTCCATGGTTACTGTTGTTGATATTACTATTGTTTCCATGGTTACCAGAGCTGTTTCCATGGTTACTGTTATTGTGATGACTACTGTTTCCATGGATACTACTATTGGGATGATTATTGTGGATACCATTCATACTAGACGCGTCAGGTCGGATGTTGCCAGGATCAGTCGAGGATTCCTGGGGTAGGTCACAGTGAGTTTGCACAAACTGAAAATGAAATTCGCATAAAGACATTGTTTAACTGGACGAGAAAATCTTTTTAGAATAATGAAAATCGTCACTATTGAAAAAGATTAAAGTTAAATTTATCATATTTGTGTTAGTCACTTTTGTAATATCACAACTATTCAAACTCGTTTTACTAAATCTGCGCTGAAACCGGGAGTTGAAACTACCGACCTCCAGGTTATAAGTTCGCCGCCTTATAGATCAAGTTACTGAAATCGGTAAAAATTAAGATTAGCAACGAATGTGAAAGTCCCGTCGGAGTCGAAATTTTTAACCCCGCTCTTTAGGTACGACATTAGCTTCATTCTCTTTTTTGTTCTTGTTTCTTTGTTCAATCTATTTATTTTTCCTTAATAATTTCATTGTATTTTAATGCATATATTTTTGTCTTACCTAATAAAGCATACTATAATAATAATAATACTTACTAAAATTTTGATATGATAACACAAAGGCCTTGTAATTTCTTGATAGATTACTATCTAGATAGATTACTTATTTCTTCCGCGCCTACCTATTCCACCTAGATTACTTATTATTATTATTATTACCTGGTGCAGATCATTCTGTCTCTGCACATGCGCACTGTACTTCTCCGTCAGTCTCTCCTGCTCCTCCCTCATGGCCTGTCTCGCCGCCTCCTTCTCAAACTCGTCCGCCTCCTCGATGGGCGTGTCCTGGTTGCTCAGACGATAGGTGGGCGTGGTCAACTCGATGGGCTTCCTGTGCTTGCCGAACCTAGAGAACAGAAGAGGTGTTGTGGTATGTTCAATTCCGTCCCGCGTGATTTTTCTCTCAGGTAGTCAATGCATCTTCACTTGGAGGATCATGCGAGTGATCCAGCTTTTTGTAAGTAATTTCATTATCAGCCACAGTTTTGATTAATGAGGAGCAATTTTTCACAACACATCGCCACAATGTTTCACCAGACTTCAACTCACTGCTTTTATAATAGTTATAACCATCATAAATTAAAAGCTCTTTTCCACGTTCACTAGGTTTGAACTTAAAAATATTACTGTCCGTAATCAAAGTTTTACATAATTAACACCTTGATATGAGGAGGAATTGACAGAGTCAGATATTATACCTGCACACACAATATCGGTGGAATAGGTAGTCACTGTGGCAGAGCGAGATAGCGCGCTAGGCATTGCACACATGGTGACCTGGGTTCGATTCCCAGCGGGGGAGGATTTTTTCTGCTCTGTACTTGGATGTTCGGGGTCCACTCATACCTCGTGAGGAAAAATGAGTAGCTGCTTTAATGTGAAGCAGCGACCAGTGGCAGAATCTTAGGCAAAAAAATAATACAAGATATTGTAAATTAAAGTGGTAAAGTCCTATGATTCTGCGCTACCCACTAAAATTGTGACATAATAACACAAAGAAAAAGCATTATTATTATTATATTATTAATATCGGTGGAATAGAACATCCTGTCCATGGGTACCCAAATATTTCATCGGAGGAATCGAACACCGGAAACAGAAAAAAATCTAAAATTCGGGGGAATTGAATGCTGTCCATACTGGATTCCATCCCGAATCTCTCAGGCCAATCACTGGATTCCATCCCGTCACTTATCTTAAGTAACTATCCAAACATATTCAAACTGATTGACATTTTGTTAGGTTTTCAATCAGAAACTCAGTGCAAAACAAACCAAAGAACTGATGTTAAGAGAAAGATCATCATTTTTTTTTTTAAAAAAAAGAGCGATTTGTTGTAGTCTTGCTCATGAAGAAAATGGACCATTTGTAAGTACATATTTGATTAAAAATAAACTGGTTTAAAATATTAAATGAATAATTTATGTAGTTATTTATGTATACGGGACAGAACATATAGGACGGAATCCGGTATTGAAATAATGACGGGACGGAATACGGGTCAAAAAAGGTTCATGGGACGGAATTCGGTGCCTCCCGAAGAGTGGACTGGTTCCTTACCTGAACATATTCCAGCCAATGCCTTTGAGCAGACCCGGCTTCTTCTATCCTCACCCAGCCTGGGGGGGGGGCTTGTCTTATGTATTAGAAGAGTGGATTGCTTCCTTACCTGAACATATTCCAGCCAATGCCTTTGAGCAGGCCCGGCTTCTTCTAACCTCACCCAGCCTAGATAGGGCCTCTTCTCAGACATACATGTATCAGAAGAGTGGACTGGTTCCTTACCTGAACATATTCCAGCCAATGCCTTTGAGCAGGCCCGGTTTCTTCTTGTGGGCTTGCTGGGCTTTCACAAGCTTGGCGTCCAGAGTGGAGTGCAGGGAGGACTGGCGGGGGCCAAAGTGCCCGGGCTCTCTGTCGTCCTCCGCCACTGAAAGTTCAAAATCAACATGACAAGTGAGTAATAATGATAGTAATAATTTAATTTTTGTGTCAATTTTAGTTTACAATATATTGTTTTTTTTTCTCCGCCACTGAAAATATGAACCAAAATAAGTATAAGTAGTGCTTTATTTAGACTGTCAGCGCAAGACAGGTAGTCCCATTATGCCAACATGACAAGTGAGTAATAATGATAATAATAATGTTTTTTGTGTTTCTTTGTGACAATTGCAGTTTACAATATATTGTTGGTTTTTTTGCTCCGCCACTGAAAATATGAACCAAACCCAACATGAGAAGTGAGTAATAATGATAATAGGTAATAATGTTTTTTTGTGACAATTTTAGTTTACAATATATTTTTTTGTTTTTTTTTTGCTCCGCCACTGAAAGAATATACGAAAATCAACATGATGAGTGAGTAATAATGATAATAATATTTTTTGTGACAATTTTAGTTTACAATATATTGTTTGTTTTTTTTGCTCCGCCACTGAAAATATGAACCAAAATCAACATGACAAGTGAGTAATAATGATAATAATAATGTTTTTTGTGTTTTTTTGTGAAAATTTCAGTTTATAATATATTGTTGGTTTTTTTGCTCCGCCAATGAAAATATGATCCAAAATCAACATGACAAGTGAGTAATAATGATAATAATAATGTTTTTTGTGTTTTTTTTGTGACAATTTCAGTTTACAATATATTGTTGGTTTTTTTGTTCCGCCACTGAAAATATGAACCAAAATCAACATGACAAGTGAGTAATAATGATAATAAAAAAATGTTTTTTTTTTTTCTTTGTGTTATTTTGTCACAAATTTAGTATTTTTTTCACTTTTGCACTAGTTTTGCTTATGAGCCTCTATATGAACTTAACATTTGATTTAGACGTTTTTATTATTATCTGACCTGGTTGCAGGGTTTTCAGTGAAACCCGAACAGTTAACACTGCGACCTAATTTGATCTATGGAGTTCTGTGGAAGAGAAAGTCACAGGCTTTAACCTCGCCCCTTGGTTCACTACATATTCTATTGTGTTCTTTTATTTTCATGTTATATTTTGTTGAATGTATCATGTAGTTGACCAATAAAGTGTTAAATAATAATAATAATCTATTGTTAATAATCTATTGTGATCAGTTGATTCTATTTGGTTATCCAACAAATACAATATAACAACGTACAATACAAATGAAACCAACCTCGTTAGCTAGAATCGATAAGGCGGCGGACTTGTAACCTGGAAGTCGCTGGTTCAAGTCCCGGTTTCAGCATAGTTTTAGTAAAGCGAGTTTGAGTAGTTGTAATGTCACGAAAGTGATTAACAGAAACACAAATATAATAACTTTTAACTAGATATTGGCTGTATGGAACGGCCTTGCCTACCGATACCAAAAAGAAACTAGATACGTACCGGTACTTGAAGAAATGATATTATTTGGTTCCAGGTGCGGTTAGTTCTTTGAGAAGGTGGGTTTTTAAACGGGTGGAAATACCACACCTCAAGTCAGGATGACCTGGGTGTTTTTGAAAGATTTTTTTTCCTGCCTTCAACCAAAAAAAAAAATAATTAAATAACCACCAGGCTAGCACAACTATCACGAAAGTGATTAACAGAAACACAAATATAACAACTTTTAACTAGATATTGGCTGTATGGAACGGCCTTGCCTACCGATACCAAAAAGAAACTAGATACGTACCGGTACTTGAAGTAATGATATTATTTGGTTCCAGGTGCGGTTAGCTCTTTGAGAGGGTGGATTTTTAGTGGGTGAAAATCCCACACCTCAAGTCAGGATGACCTGGGTGTCTTTAAAAGATTTTTTTCCTGCCTTCAAAAAAAAAAAAAAAAAACTAGATACGTACCAGTACTTGAAGTAATGATATTATTTGGTTCCAGGTGCGGTTAGCTCTTTGAGAAGGTGGGTTTTTAAAAGGGGGGAAATCCCACACCCCAAGTCAGGATGACCTGGGTGTTCTTAAAAGATTTTTTTCCTGCTTTCAACCAAAAAAAAAAAAAAAACTAGATACGTACCGGTACTTGAAGAAATGATATTATTTGGTTCCAGGTGCGGTTAGCTCTTTGAGAAGGTGGGTTTTTAAAAGGGGGAAATCCCACACCCCAAGTCAGGATGACCTGGGTGTTCTTAAAAGATTTTTTTCCTGCTTTCAACCAAAAAAAAAAAAAAAAAAAACTAGATACGTACCGGTACTTGAAGTAATGATATTATTTGGTTCCAGGTGCGGTAAGCTCATTGAGAAGGTGGTTTTTTAAACGGGTGGAAATCCCACACCCCAAGTCAGGATGACCTGGGTGTCTTTAAAAGATTTTTTCCTGCCTTCAACCAAAAAAAAACTAGATACTTACCGGTGCGGTTAGCTCTTTGAGAAGGTGGATTTTTAGTGGGTGGAAATCCCACACCCCAAGTCAGGATGACCTGGGTGTTTTTAAAAGATTTTCTCCTGCCTTCAAAAAAAAAAAAAAAAAAAAAAACTAGATACGTACCGGTACTTGAAGTAATGATATTATTTGGTTCCAGGTGCGGTTAGCTCTTTGAGAAGGTGGGTTTTTAAACGGGTGGAAATCCCACACCCCAAGTCAGGATGACCTGGGTGTCCTTTTAAAAGATTTTCTCCTGCCTTCAAAAAAAAAAAAAAAAAAACTTGATACGTACCAGTACTTGAAGTAATGATATTATTTGGTTCCAGGTGCGGTTAGCTCTTTGAGAAGGTGGGTTTTTAATGGATGGAAATTCCACACCCCAAGTCAGGATGACCTGGGTGTCTTTAAAAGATTTTTTCCTGCCTTCAACCAAAAAAAAAAAAAAACTAGATACGTACCGGTACTTGAAGTAATGATATTATTCGGTTCCAGGTGCGGTTAGGTCTTTGAGAAGGTGGGTTTTTAGTGGGTGGAAATCCCACAACCCAAGTCAGGATGACCTGGGTGTTTTTAAAAGATTTTCTCCTGCCTTCAACCAAAAAAAAAAACTAGACACGTACCGGTACTTGAAGTAATGATATTATTTGGTTCCAGGTGCGGTTAGCTCTTTGAGAAGGTGGATTTTTAGTGGGTGGAAATCCCACACCCCAAGTCAGGATGACCTGGGTGTCTTTAAAAGATTTTTTCCTGCCTTCAAAAAAAAAAAAAAAAAAAAAAAAAAAAACTAGATACGTACCGGTACTTGAAGTAATGATATTATTTGGTTCCAGGTGCGGTTAGCTCTTTGAGAAGGTGGGTTTTTAAACGTGTGGAAATCCCACACCCCAAGTCAGGATGACTTGTCTGGGTGTTTTTAAAAGATTTTTTTCCTGCCTTCAACAAAGCAAAAAAAAAAACTAGACACATACCGGTCAAGTCAGAATGACCTGGGTGTTTTTAAAAGATTTTTTCCTGCATTTAACAAAAAAAAAAAAAAAAAAAAAAAAAACCAGACACGTACCGGTGTCCATGTGCATCTGGTTGAGGGACAGGGGAGCCTCGTAGCTTCGGTCCACCGCGGCCCGGAAGCTCTCGTTGCAGCCTCGACCTCGGATCACGCGGATAACTCCCTGGGAGTTGCGGTAAGTGGTGCTGTCCTCCGCCATCTGGATCTGAAAGTGCCAGGGTTGCGTGGTGAGTTAGTAATTACCTGATTCAATCAGTAATTGCCTGATTCAATCAGTAATTGCCTGATTCAATCAGTAATTGCCTGATTCAATCAGTAATTGCCTGATTCAATCAGTAATTGCCTGATTCAATCAGGCAATTACTAACTTGAAATTAGCGCAGGCGGTTAGACCGGGTCGCTGCTGCGCTAATTTCAACCTAACCTGAGCCCCTCACCCAACCATCCTACCCAACAAACTGAAGTCAGTTATCTATCGTGCAATTTCACCTCGTTAACTATACTTAACCCTATATAACTAAAAAATTCCTTTATAGTTATCATATTTGATAGTAATAGTAATATTATGTACTTAGTATTTATTAAAGTATGTATATAAACTCCAATCTATGCATGAGAATGAATGAACTTAAGTAAAGAAAACCTTATACGGGGTGTAGAAAAATACAAATCGGTGGAGTTCGTATTGGAACCTTTTTTGAAATCGGTGGAGTGCGACATGCGAAAATGTTCATTTGGGTGGAGTTCGAGTATGCAAAGGTCAATTAGGTGGAGTTCGTAATCGCCCTATTTGCGTATCGGGTTCACTGTTTCCTTGAAAAAAATTTCCCCTCGTAAAAAAAAAGAAAAAAAAAGGACCAATGATTGCAACGTACCTCTTGCACCATGGTTTGCAGAGACTCGAGACTTGATGACTTCTTCATCCCCAGCGCAGGACCCAGCTGATGCTTCTGCAGCTCATTGTCTGGAAGAGAAAACACAAGTCAGTCATCTGGTTGAGGGTGCAATGTGATGCAGGATATAAGAAGTGCACTGGTAGTCAAGTAATTTATTATTATACATTAGCCACCTAACTTATTATTATCAAATATCTTCCTTACCATTTTCTACCACCTAACTTATTATTAAAGAGAATACCAAAGGCATTATCACCACCCTTGATCAAACTTTGTTTATCTTTCATTAAATATACCTTTTGACTGCACCTGTATATAAAAAATTGTAAATAAAGATTGATCAAAATTGTTGAATAATAATAATTATTATCAAATATCTTCCTTACCATTTTCTACCACCTAACTTATTATTATCAAATATCTTCCTTACCATTTTCTACCACCTAACTTATTATTATCAAATATTTTCCTTACCATTTTCTACCATTTAACTTATTATTATCAAATATCTTCCTTACCATTTTCTACCACGTAACCTATTATTATGAAATATCTCTCTTTTTTTTAATATGTAATAATGTATATTTATTTTAGTTTTTTTACAATTTTTGTGGCTCTCCCCTAAGGAATACTTCTAAGAGAGACATTACAATGACTTTTACAATAGAGAATCTTAAAAATACAATTTCATATAAATATGATTAAAAAATAAGGGGAAAAATTTACCTAATGCAAACAATACAATATTTTTTTTATTTTAAGGATAAATTCTGAATAATTTCAAATACTTTAGCTTTTAACGTTGAATGATAATTTTGTTCTATAGCGAGCATTGACTAATCCATACAATTAAGAAACTTAGGAACGAAATAGTTGTTGTTGTTGTTGTAGCCAGCTTGGCTACAGCTGGAGGGGTGAGTGATGGTCTCCAGCTAACTTTATTTCAAAGCCAACTTTATTTCAAATATTTCTTGTGCGATCAACCATTATGAGGACTTGGACTTTTTTTCTGTACAAGCCATTAAACCCTTAGGAAACTGCAAGCTAGCCTGGCTTGTAAGGGTTGGCTAGTCTGTTCTCTGTTTATAGTCCTCTAGCGAGACACTGGTCTTCTCTCCTGTTTAACGTCCCCCAGCCAGACAGAGGAACGAAATAGTCGGGTATTCTGCTCCCGTAGTTTGAATTCATTCTGGCGAATCTTCCTTACCATCCTCGCCTTGTTTCTCTCTCTCCTCCCTCGCTTTCTTGGTTCTCTGGTAGGTGTCCGTGCTAGCTTATTATTATCAAATATCTTCCTTACCATTTTCTACCACCTAACTTATTATTATCAAATATCTTCCTTACCATTTTCGCCTTGTTTCTCTCTCTCCTCCCTCGCTTTCTTGGTTCTCTGGTAGGTGTCGGTGCTAGCTTATTAATATCAAATATCTTCCTTACCATTTTCTACCACCTTTATTATCAAATATCTTCCTTACCATTTTCTACCACCTAACTTATTATTATCAAATATCTTCCTTACCATCCTCGCCTTGCTTCTCTCTCTCCTCCCTCGCCTTCTTGGTTCTCTGGTAGGTGTCGGTGCTAGCTTATTATTATCAAATATCTTCCTTACCATTTTCTACCACCTTTATTATCAAATATCTTCCTTACCATTTTCTACCACCTTTATTATCAAATATCTTCCTTACCATTTTCTACCACCTTTATTATCAAATATCTTCCTTACCATTTTCTACCACCTTTATTATCAAATATCTTCCTTACCATTTTCTACCACCTTTATTATCAAATATCTTCCTTACCATCCTCGCCTTGTTTCTCTCTCTCGTCCCTCGCTTTCTTGGTTCTCTGGTAGGTGTCGGTGCTAGCTTATTATTATCAAATATCTTCCTTACCATCCTCGCCTTGCTTCTCTCTCTCCTCCCTCGCCTTCTTGGTTCTCTGGTAGGTGTCGGTGCTAGCTTATTATTATCAAATATCTTCCTTACCATCCTCGCCTTGTTTCTCTCTCTCCTCCCTCGCCTTCTTGGTTCTCTGGTAGGTGTCGGTGCTAGCTTATTATTATCAAATATCTTCCTTACCATCCTCGCCTTGTTTCTCTCTCTCCTCCCTCGCCTTCTTGGTTCTCTGGTAGGTGTCGGTGCTAGCTTATTATTAACAAATATCTTCCTTACCATCCTCGCCTTGTTTCTCTCTCTCCTCCCTCGCCTTCTTGGTTCTCTGGTAGGTGTCGGTGCTAGCTTATTATTAACAAATATCTTCCTTACCATCCTCGCCTTGTTTCTCTCTCTCCTCCCTCGCCTTCTTGGTTCTCTGGTAGGTGTCGGTGCTAGCTTATTATTATCAAATATCTTCCTTACCATTTTCTACCACCTTTATTATCAAATAAATATCTTCCTTACCATCCTCGCCTTGTTTCTCTCTCTCCTCCCTCGCCTTCTTGGTTCTCTGGTAGGTGTCGGTGCTAGCTTATTATTATCAAATATCTTCCTTACCATTTTCTACCACCTTTATTATCAAATAAATATCTTCCTTACCATCCTCGCCTTGTTTCTCTCTCTCCTCCCTCGCCTTCTTGGTTCTCTGGTAGGTGTCGGTGCTAGCTTATTATTATCAAATATCTTCCTTACCATTTTCTACCACCTTTATTATCAAATAAATATCTTCCTTACCATCCTCGCCTTGCTTCTCTCTCTCCTCCCTCGCTTTCTTGGTTCTCTGGTAGGTGTCGGTGCTCTTGGCATCCAGCGTGGCGTGTCTCTTCTCCGACATACTCTGGCGGCCGAAAGCATCCCTGGAGAAGCCGGCGGCGGTGTCCAATGATAGTCTGAAAAGAGGGAACACACGGGGCGGATTTAAGATCATATTTAAATTTATTATTAAAATTTAAATATGATCATTAAAATTGGAATACTAAAAATTAAATATGATCATTAAAATTTAAATATGATCATTAAAATTTAAATATTAAAATTAGATATGATCATTAAAATTTAAAAATTAAATATGATCATTAAAATTTAAATATTAGCACCGCCCTCGATCAAGTTTAGTTTTATTAATTCAATTTCTATGTAAATATGTAAATAAAACTTGATCGAACATGTTTGATAATAAAACACTTCTACATGTCTAGGATTCGTGTTTTTTCATGTTATAGTTATTTAAATATACAGGGTGGTCCAGAAAGTTTGCACCAAAATGATAGGGGTAATAAAAGAGACCATTTCTAACAAAAATATTCCCGGACATTTTCCTTTATTTTTTGTCGTTTTCAAAATGGCGGTCAAAACGTGTGTTTTTCAAATATGTGCGTTCAGAACGTTGACAGCCTAAATGAGCATGATCATTAAAACATTGAACGGGTTAATTTAACTTATTTTAATTAAAATTTTATTTTAAATTCAAAAATGCAATCCGTTTTTTTCTTGGTGGTACAGAAAAAAATGAAAAAATCAAAAGCCAACCAAAGTCGGAATATTTGAAAAACACACGTTTTGGCCGCCATTTGAAAACGAAAAAAAATAAATGTAAATGTCCGGGAATATTTTTGTTGGAAATGGTCTCTTTTATTACCCCTATCATTTTGGTGCAAACTTTCTGGACCACCCTGTATGTACTTCTATACGTGTTATAGAAGTTTTTTAAATGTTCAAAAAATCATATTTCAAGTTATGAAAAAATCATATTTCAAGCCGGAAGGTTATAAAACGTCCAGAAATATGAAGAAAACTGAAATCGGAGCTAAAAATATTTTTTTTTTTTTTTTTTTTTTACAAAAACAAACAACAATTTCGATTTATAATATTAGAAATTTCTCGGAAGTAATTGTGAAGAGACTTTGCTTCACCACACAGAAATAATAATAATAATATCGCCTTTATTTATACTACCCGATTAGGACTATAAAGTCCCATTGTTTCAGCAGTAAGCCCAAGACATACTATTATTATGTGGTAAAAATCCCAAATGGGAGGAGAACTTGTCATGTCCCGGCTGGGTTTCGAACCTGCGACCTCTGGAATCTCTGGATTCACAGAGTGCCGCCTTTACCACTGAGCTACCGGGATAAAAATCATACTCACTGACTGTCGTAGGTTATATCAGTGGTGGTCGCCGAGCTGCTCGTACTGTCGCGGGGTTTGAAGTTCACAGGTAGTGAGGGGATTTTCGGTTCGGACATGTCAATGTTATTGTTACTGCTACTCTTTTGAATGAGTCTGAAAAAAAAACCAAAAATATTGTAAATTCAACAAAAATATGGCAACAAAAAACACCAAGTAGAAGGTCATAAATTATAATAATAACACTCTTTAGTGGAAGGTAACCACAACCACCAGGCGAGGTTAATGCTCAAAGGATTTTCTACCACCTAACCCAAAGAGTCTTATTATTAAGTGGTCACAAACTCAAATTAATGAGGAAAAATTCATCGAACCAACGGAACCCTACGGTACTTGGATTACCAGACTAGCGCGTTAACCACTTGACTACGAGTGCACCGTGCCTAACAGTGACTATGATTGAGTTCTGAGGGAATTTTTTGACAGTAAAAACAAAATTC
This sequence comes from Bactericera cockerelli, assembly GCA_024516035.1. Taxonomy (NCBI): domain Eukaryota; kingdom Metazoa; phylum Arthropoda; class Insecta; order Hemiptera; family Triozidae; genus Bactericera; species Bactericera cockerelli. Next base: position 59,440,229 of record CM044955.1, on the reverse strand, counting down.
TAGATTATAATAATAATAGTTTTATTATAAAGAACATATTTTCTCTTTCTCTTGTTCGTATACTTTTCAGTAACATTTTGTTAACTAAATATGTGTCTCGCTAGAGTAAACACTAGCCAAGTCTAACAAGGCCAGGCAAACTTGCAGTTTCCCAAGGGTCTTATGGCTTCATAAAAACACCAAGTTTTCACAATAGTTGAACAAAAGAATATTCAGAGCGAGCCAGCTCAAGTTCCACAGGTTGGGTGGAAGAGATTGCCATAGGCAATAACCCCGCCCTTTATTTAGGACATATGTATATATATTTTGTTTTGTTTTTTTTTTTTTTTTCCTTGTTTATATTATTAATATTGTCTATTTCTATATTTACCATTATTTGTCTGTATATATATGTTCTTCCTACTAATAAAGAGTTTCTAAATAAATAAAATAAAAATGTAGTCAGTCAAATAAATAAATACAAGATAAACTTGGATGTAAGAGAACGCGAGGCCAAGATGACTATACTCACGACTTGGCGGGCGGATCCTCCTCTATGATCACCATCTCGGCGGCTGACTGGTTCACTGTGGGACTGGTGAGGTTGCTGTCCGCACCACTGCTGTTCATGATCAGCATTGTCTGCTGGTGCGTGGCCTGGAGATCAGAGGGAATACTTCGTGAATCTTGCACTAAATATTTTTTCCGCAATTTTCTTTTTTTTTAATGGAAATTTTCTCTAATTTCTCAAGAATTACTGACTTTCTTAGATCCTCGCAATAGGTCTTTGTACAATGTACATTGTACATACATATTTTGTATTTATATACTTAATCTGTACTTAAATTAACATTCAAATACATGAATGTCTAAAATTTGCCTAATTTCCCATTCTTTTATATGGAACCCCGATATTATGAACTTTTACATTGAACCCCGCTATTATGAACTGGTCCCAATTAGTTCATAATAACGGGGTTCTACTGTACTTTTTTTTTGTTATATTTTGGCTTTCTTTAAAGTGGCAGGGTTCTCACATGTGAGCTCTTCCACTCAACCACTGATAAAATCTACTATGTATGTATAAATATATTCCAACATAACCGACCTAGTAGCTTGATCGATAAGGCGGCGGAATTGTAACCTGGAGGTCGGTAGTTCAAGTTCCGGTTTCAGCGTGGAATTACTAAAGCGAGTTTGAGTAGTTGTGATGTCACGAAAGTGGTTAACACAAGTATGATAACTTTTACTAAAGATGACAGTAGTACTAAAAAGGTTCATTTCCAAACAGTGAAACTATGGAAAATTCAGTCAGAATTTTACAGTAGTCACAACCGTTACGTAACGGAGGCTGGCAAAAAAAATACACCATATAATAATAATTATCAATGCACCCACCTTGTAGTAACTCTCATTCCTCAGTCCATTGTGCACGCTGTACGCGGGGGAGGTCGAGTTGCCAGTCAGTCTCTCGATCACAGGATTCCGGCCACTGGAGCTCTCTGAAAATCAATCGAAATAGGACCTCGTATGTTACAATTTTTGGAGAAATTAACGAATTATTTGGGTGGGAGAGATTGCCAAAGACAATAACCCTGCCCTTTACTTAGGGCATACAGGTATGTTTCTATATATTTTTCTATTCTATTTCATTTTTATTGATATATTGTTTCCATTTTTTTATTGTTAAAATTATTATTTGTATTGTGCATTTATGTTTATCTAATAAAGTGTTGAATAATAATAATAATAATTATTCCAGTGCACAGTGCTAATCGAGTGATTAGAATTTTCAAATTAAGTGCTCGTTTCACACTGGTTAAATGTTTCCTTTTTTGTATTACGAGCTCTCTGATTGGTTGATTCAAAAATGGACACAAAGAAGATGGCTGCAAACGGGATTCTAGAATCAGCTGTTTGAATTTTAATTTTGTACTTAAATTTGATCCGACCAACATTAAAGGACCAATTGCAAATTTAAAATTTAACGCTCGAGTAGAAGCTTAATCGGTCAATCACTATTTGTGTGACCATTAACCTTTTGCGCTCCAGCTCATACGGTCCAGTACATGTACCACATGCAACCTTAGAAACGCTGCTTCACTAAAGTAAAATATTCATTAGAAAGGTCCTTCAGGTCCGGTGCATGTACGACATGCAAGATTTCCCTTCAATTTATTCGATTTCATTTTATGGTTTCCCATGATTATCAGCCTATCATGTTTTTTTCTAGTCGATTCGTGATATTCCGTAGAATATTTACGAACACGTCCAATGTGTCTAAAATGAAACTCGGCTGTGTAAACAAACATCATTATCAGTGCAACCTCTGGAAGGTTGGTTCAGTGTAGTACCTGTTCTATCTTCTTTATTTCTGTGATGAAAATGTACCGTAGCGCTTCCCGAAACAACTGGAGCTGATGAGCAAACAAAACAATGCATGTGGTACATCCACTGGACCTTAAGGACTGTTCTAGTGAATTCTATACTGGAGTTTAGTTTAGCAGCGTTTCTATGGTTGCATGTGGTACATGCACTGGACCGTAAAAGGTTAAGTCTGACAATGCACTAGGGCCTTAGAAACTCACCTGTGTTCTTGTTATTGTAGGGAAGGAAGAGGACAGAACTCACCTGTGTTCTTGTTATTGTAAGGAAGGAAGATGACGGAACTCACCTGTGTTCTTGTTATTGTAGGGAAGGAAGATGAGGAACTCACCTGTGTTCTTGTTATTGTAGGGAAGGAAGATGAGGGAACTTACCTGTGTTCTTGTTATTGTAGGGAAGGAAGATGAGGGAACTTACCTGTGTTCTTGTTATTGTAGGGAAGGAAGATGAGGGAACTTACCTGTGTTCTTGTTATTGTAAGGAAGGAAGAGGACGGAACTCACCTGTGTTCTTGTTATTGTAGGGAAGGAAGATAACAGAACTCACCTGTGTTCTTGTTATTGTAGGGAAGGAAGATGAGGAACTTACCTGTGTTCTTGTTATTGTAAGGAAGGAAGATGACGGAACTCACCTGTGTTCTTGTTATTGTAAGGAAGGAAGAGGACAGAACTCACCTGTGTTCTTGTTATTGTAAGGAAGGAAGAGGACAGAACTCACCTGTGTTCTTGTTATTGTAAGGAAGGAAGATGAGAGAACTCACCTGTGTTCTTGTTATTGTAAGGAAGGAAGATGACGGAACTCACCTGTGTTCTTGTTATTGTAAGGAAGGAAGATGAGGGAACTCACCTGTGTTCTTGTTATTGTAAGGAAGGAAGATGACAGAACTCACCTGTGTTCTTGTTATTGTAGGAAAGGAAGAAGACAGAACTCACCTGTGTTCTTGTTATTGTAAGGAAGGAAGAGAGACTCCTTTCTGTTATTGAGGAAGGAAGATGACGGAACTCACCTGTGTTCTTGTTATTGTAAGGAAGGAAGATGAGGGAACTCACCTGTGTTCTTGTTATTGTAAGGAAGGAAGATGAGGGAACTCACCTGTGTTCTTGTTATTGTAAGGAAGGAAGATGACAGAACTCACCTGTGTTCTTGTTATTGTAAGGAAGGAAGATGACAGAACTCACCTGTGTTCTTGTTATTGTAAGGAAGGAAGATGACAGAACTCACCTGTGTTCTTGTTATTGTAAGGAAGGAAGATGACAGAACTCACCTGTGTTCTTGTTATTGTAAGGAAGGAAGATGACAGAACTCACCTGTGTTCTTGTTATTGTAAGGAAGGAAGATGACAGAACTCACCTGTGTTCTTGTTATTGTAAGGAAGGAAGATGACAGAACTCACCTGTGTTCTTGTTATTGTAGGGAAGGAAGAGGACAGAACTCACCTGTGTTTTTGTTATTGTAGGGAAGGAAGATAACAGAACTCACCTGTGTTCTTGTTATTGTAGGGAAGGAAGATGACGGAACTCACCTGTGTTCTTGTTATTGTAGGGAAGGAAGATAACAGAACTCACCTGTGTTCTTGTTATTGTAGGGAAGGAAGATGACGGAACTCACCTGTGTTCTTGTTATTGTAAGGAAGGAAGATGACGGAACTCACCTGTGTTCTTGTTATTGTAAGGAAGGAAGATGAGGGAACTCACCTGTGTTCTTGTTATTGTAAGGAAGGAAGATGAGGGAACTCACCTGTGTTCTTGTTATTGTAAGGAAGGAAGATGAGGGAACTCACCTGTGTTCTTGTTATTGTAAGGAAGGAAGATGACGGAACTCACCTGTGTTCTTGTTATTGTAAGGAAGGAAGATGAGGGAACTCACCTGTGTTCTTGTTATTGTAGGGAAGGAAGATGACGGAACTCACCTGTGTTCTTGTTATTGTAGGGAAGGAAGATGACGGAACTCACCTGTGTTCTTGTTATTGTAGGGAAGGAAGATGACGGAACTCACCTGTGTTCTTGTTATTGTAGGGAAGGAAGATAACAGAACTCACCTGTGTTCTTGTTATTGTAGGGAAGGAAGATGACGGAACTCACCTGTGTTCTTGTTATTGTAAGGAAGGAAGATGACGGAACTCACCTGTGTTCTTGTTATTGTAAGGAAGGAAGATGAGGGAACTCACCTGTGTTCTTGTTATTGTAAGGAAGGAAGATGAGGGAACTCACCTGTGTTCTTGTTATTGTAAGGAAGGAAGATGAGGGAACTCACCTGTGTTCTTGTTATTGTAAGGAAGGAAGATGACGGAACTCACCTGTGTTCTTGTTATTGTAAGGAAGGAAGATGAGGGAACTCACCTGTGTTCTTGTTATTGTAGGGAAGGAAGATGACGGAACTCACCTGTGTTCTTGTTATTGTAGGGAAGGAAGATGACGGAACTCACCTGTGTTCTTGTTATTGTAGGGAAGGAAGATGACGGAACTCACCTGTGTTCTTGTTATTGTAGGGAAGGAAGAGGACAGAACTCACCTGTGTTCTTGTTATTGTAAGGAAGGAAGATGACGGAACTCACCTGTGTTCTTGTTATTGTAGGGAAGGAAGATAACAGTGTTGTCGGAGTTCTCACTGGTGCCCGAGTTATCAGGAGTGTTCAGGGAATCCTTACTCGAGTTATCTGCATCTGAATCAAATATTAATAATAACACTCTTTAGTGTAAGTTAACCACCAGGCGAGGTCATGGGCATAGCCAGGGGGGTGCAGTGGGGCGGGGGGGCAGCTGCCTCCCCTAGAAACAGTGCAGTATTGTACTCCACCATTGATTTTATTTACCTGACTAGGACCAACAGAAAGGAAAAAAAACTCCCAATGATAATACTCTTTAGTGGAAGGTAACCACCAGGCGAGGTTAATGCTCAAAGCATTTTCTACCACCTAACCCTCTGAGTCTTACAATTATGCGGTCACAAACTCAAATAAGTGGGGAAAAATTACTGCGCTGGGGTGGGTGGTCTCGAACCAACGGATCCCTACGCTACCTGGATAACCAGACTAGCGCGTTAACCACGTCTTCTTCTTTCCTTGTCCATGATGGTTGTGTCATGGTGGTGGAAGGATGGATGGGGTATAAACCCTGTGGACGTCCAGAAGCAATTTTCTGGGCTCTTTTCACGTTTTGTGTGTGATGTATTGTGTAGTGTTGTTTATGTAAATACATTTCAGAGAGAAACAAATGTTTTATTTACGAGGTACGTCCGGAAAGTAAGGGGACACTTGTCGTAGGGGTTGGTAGGAATGTCTTTTTTTCAAGGTTGGCATACCTGCTTGTAGGGGAACTCCTAACGGTCACAATGAGCCCTTGCCCATCTCAGTTCATTGGAAAATGTCGTCGCAGGAGCCCGTCGCGTCAACCTCTACAGGTGCCGTTTGCTCCACCTACCGCAGGTGCGAGATTCGGGCAGTTTATCACTTTGCGTAGGAATTCAGCTACTGAAATCCATCCTCAGCTACTGAAAACCTTTGGACCTGAGGTGATTTCACGTTCCAAGGTTTTCAAGTGGGTTAAGAAGTTTAAAGAAGGTCGCACAAACACACACGATGAAGAAAAAAGCCGTCTGTCGTTTCAGAAGAACTTGTGCAGCAAGTCAATGAAAAAGTCGCAGCGATCGTCGTGTGACCCTCAAAACCGTATTCCTCTGACCTGGCGCCCTCGGATTTTCATCTGTTCACAAAACTGAAAGAGTTATTGGCTGGAAAAAGGTTTTTCAGCGTCCTCGTCGCTGAAAATCCTTCAAGGAGACTGTGGAAAAGTGGCTGTTGGAGGTGGAGCGGAGCGTGTATGACGAAGGCATAAAAAAGTTCGGACCCAGAATGCAGAAGTGAGTGGAGCTTGTCGGTGATTATGTGGAGAAATAAAGGACTATATTTGGAACTTACCCTGTAAATTTTATGAAAATATATGAATTTTTCGAGTTTTAACATCAATTGTCCCCTTACTTTCCGGACGTCCCTCGTATTATAAACAATCAAACAAAGATGCTATCAGCATTTTTGCTGATTGCCAAACTACACAGCATACTAATCAGTAAAAAAAAAAAAAAAAAAAAAATGAAACATTTTTTCTTCTTCTCCTTCTTCTATTTTTTCTGTTCTTTTTTATACTGTAAAAAATAGAATATTCCTAAAATTTGCGGAAATTAGGAGCGCTCAATTTTGATGTTGTCTGCTTTAGGTCGGTGGTTCAAGTCCCGGTTTCAGCAAATATTTTGTAAAGCGAGTTCGAGTAGATGTGACATTGCGAAAGTGATGAACACATGTATGATAACTTAAAAAAAGTTGTTTGCTTTAACCAGTTTAGATTTTTCTACTAAGGTAACCACCAGGCGAGGTTGATTTTCAAAGCTTTTTCTACCACCTAATCCTGAGAGTCTTATTATTATGTGGTTACCAACTCAAATTAATGAGGAACTAACTCTTGGGTGGAAGAGATTGCCACAGGCAATAACCCCGCCCTTTAGGTAGGACATTAGTGTTATTTCTTTTTACTTATTCATTTTGTCATTTGTTTGTTTTTTTCTTAATTTTATACTATTAACATTGTACTCTGTCCTCCTAATAAAGCATACTATAATAATAATGTTGTTGTTGTTGTAGCCAGCTTGGCTACAGCTGGAGTGGTGAGTGATGGTCTCCAGCCAACTTTATTTCAAAGTTGGCTCGTTCTGAATCACATATTTCTATGTGAGATCAACCATCATGAGGACTTGGACTTTTCTGTACAAGCCATTAAACCCTTAGGAAACTGCAAGCTAGCCTGGCTTGTAAGGATTGGCTAGTCTGTTCTCTGTTTATAGTCCTCTAGCAAGACACAGGTCTTCTCCCTGTTTAACGTCCCCCAGCCAGACTGACTATAATAATAATAATAATAATAACCAGTTGACGGACTCACTTGGTTTGGAGGAGGAGAGGAGACTAGAAGAGGACGAGTTCTGCCGGGTGTGCTGGCTGGAGGGGGGCGGGGAGGGGAGCCTCCGGGCCACCGTGATGGAGATGATGCCGGGGAGGGGCCCGTCCGACTGGAGCATGGCGCGGCGCAGCGTCTCCATGGCGGAGGTGTTGGACTTGCCCAGCAGGGAGAGGGTGTTCACCGAGAGGAGCTGGTCGTTCGTCTTGAGCCGACCGTCCCTGAGAGAATAATGATAATAATAATCTTTAGCTTTTTTTTCAATATGTTTTATACTTTATTCTGTACAATACAATTCAGCGCAAAAAATTAACATATATACCCCTCGTCGCAAGTTTTAGACACCTGGTCTAAAACTTGTGTTGACTGAGGGGGATTTTTTTTTATTTTTTTTAGCTGTATTTTTCTGTCTAACCAAGGTGGATTCAAATGGAATAAAATGGACGAACTGGAAGAAAGTCATTTTTCTTTTGGAAGAAGAAAAATCTTCTTCCAGTTTGGTTAACCAAAATGGATTTATATTATTCTTGCTTCCATTTCTTTTATAGGTTAAGTCCATTATTTATCTTTAAAAGTACCGAAACGCATTTTTCTTTCACGAATAGTGGGGAAGCTAAACTTGGAAGAAAATGGAAATATTTGGAAAAACCGAACCTGGAAAAAGAATTTTTTTTTTTTTATATAGCTTTTAGTGAAAGGTCACCACCAGGCGAGGTTAATGTTTAAAGTATTTTCTACCACCTAACTCTCAAAGTCTTCTCAGCCACATACTCAGATCACATACTCAGATTAATGAGGAAAAATTCACGCACTGGGTGGGAGACCAACGGAGAAGTTTTGATACGTGACAGTTACAATTGTTACATGGTTCATACGTATACTTCATATCCTACACACGCTGGGTGAGATTAATCGGAGTAGCTGGTAAGATTCCCAGCGAATGATTCCCAAGATTCCCATAACAACCATCGTAATGACTTCAAGATTCTTAATCTGTTTTAGAAATTGGCCAGCTAGCTTACCTGGATGTGATTTAAGAAATTACCTGGATGCAGCACCCCCACTGTGGCTGCAAGGGAACATTAGCTTACCTGGATGCAGCACCCCCATGTAGCACACTCTTAATGAAGATGCCCAGGTCTTGCGAGGCGCTCGTGTTGAGACCAGCACCCCCACTGTTCCCAGCACCCCCACTGTTCCCAGCACCCCCACTGTTCCCGGCACCCCCGCTGTCGCTGCAGTTGGCCGTAGTCTTCCCCTTCACACTCACTCCCAGCCCCGCCTTCTCCGTGTCGTGCACTGGGATGTCGAAGTGCAGGATCTCCTTCTGTTTCCATGGAAACACGAGGCTCTCGTCCAGCTTGGACTCCTGAGAGAAAAATAAATAAATAAATATAAAGTAGCTCCTGTTTCATAGCTACAAAATAGAAAAGACTGTGAAAACACTCATCTTTTTATATATATATAAAAAAAAATCCTTTTCAAATTCGGACGGCAGTGTATCTTTACACGAACCGATTCACCCGGTTATTCAAAGTCAAACTCTGTTTGAATAAGAGCGCACGAATAGCTTAGTGGTTAAACACGCGCTTGCCATGCGGAAGGTCCCTGGTTCGAACCCCCGTGCCGACAAAAATTCGTATTCTTAATTTGGTTACAGTTGTTTGTAAGGGATACCTTCCGGTGCGCTCGTGTTGACCCAGCACCTAATTGGGAAGTATTGTGTCACTTCTCGCCCATCAGAAGGGAGGCACGCTACGAGATGGGCAGGCTGCAACACAGACCACAAGCGTCTACAGTAGCTCCTGTTTCATGGCTACAAAATAAAAAAGGCTGTAAACCACTCATCTTAAATTAAAAAAAAAAAAATAGTTCTGGGGGCCTTGTCAATTATCAGCCCCCTAGTAAAAATTTAATAATGGAGCACACCACAATACTGCACTAGTGAATTTGAGAACCGTCAAGATCGACGGAGCTACACAATGGTGATGATGATGATTTCATAAGAAATTGTAAGTACGTTTTATTATTATTATTATTATGAAACTCTTTATTAGAAGAACATAAAATATATACAAACAAATAATGGTAAAAATTAAAATACAAAATTGACAATATAAACAGGGAAAAAATAAACAAAATTGATACATACGAGTATGTCCTAACTAAAGGGCGGGGTTATTGCCTATGGCAATCGTGTTAGCCGACCAACCCTTGTTAAGTTACCTGTGAGCTATTGCTGGAGGAGTGTCTGTCGAATGACGCCTGCTGCTGCTGCTGCTGCTTGAACAGGGAGTCCGAGGTGTTGACGCCTATGGATTTGTTGAGAGGAGTGCTCGCCACCAGATCCCCACACGCTCCGCCACTGGGGGCGTGGTGCATATCTAAGCTGTGGTTCAGAGAGTCCACCTCCTGAAATTGCAAGGATAGATAATGATTTCTTTTGGTGGAGGAGCAAGAGCCTCTGTGCTCATTTCTGTTTAACGTCTATTTTATTTGTGTTTTATGTTTTTTTAAAGAAATCTTACCGTAAATAAATACACCATATATCATTCATTCACTTTGCCTTTTCCTTAATCTACCTGGGGTCGGCATTGTTCAACCTCATGGTTGGTTGGTTGTGGCACATTTTTATGGCCGGATGCGCTTCCTAACTCCAACGATTCTATTCGATTTAACGTCCTGGATTAGAAAGGGGGTTTTACCCTCCATTCGCTGGGAATCGTACCAGCTACCCACATTATCCTCACCCAGTATGGCCGGAAATGCTAGCCTCACATATACGGAGGGAACAGAATTTTCTGTGTGAAAAGTCTGCTTCGACCGGGAATCGAACTCGGAATCTCTGGACTACGGGCAGTAGTCACACCTGTTACGCCACGGAGGCCCGCTTTGTTCTCAACTAGACAGGATTACTATCTTCTTCTTCACAGTTTTTAACTTTGAAGACGGGTATAGGTACCTTCCGTGCACTGGTAGTCAAGTGGTTAACGCGCTTGTCTGGTAATTCAGGTAGCGTAGGGATCCGTTGGTTCGAATCCCACCCAGTGCATGGATTTTTCCTCATTCATTTGAGTTTGTGACCACATAATAATAACACTCTGAAGGTAAGGTGGTAGAAAATGCTTTGAGCATTAACCTCGCCTAGTGGTTACCTTCCACTGAAGAGTGTTATTATTATTGAAATTCCGATTATTTTTTATTGTAATATTTGTGTCTTATAAAAAAAAAATGGAAATATTGTTAACAAAGACATTAACGTAGTTCTGCAGTATTGATGTAGTCATACGTGAAATGAAGACACTTAATAACAATAACTCACCACATTGCACGGACTGACGGATCTCGCGTCTTCTACCACCTCCTGGCGAGACACCACCAGCCTCACTTCACTTCCCATGGCTGTGTTGTTAACAATAAAACTTACCACATTGCACGGACTGACAATATAACAACCTACGTTTCACGGACTGACGGGGATAACAACTCTATAGGGTAGTTTTGCAACTATTCTCACAGCTCACAGCTTTTCTTGTAACCTGAATGCACGTATTCTCTCACGTATACTCACCACATTGCACGGACTCACGGGTCTCGCGTCTTCTACCACCTCCTGGCGAGACACCACCAGGCTCACTTTACTTCCCATGGCTGTGTTGTTAACAATAGTTATAAGTCGAATCTAAGAAATGGTTAGACCATTTGAGAAAGAAATTGATTGGAATTACGGGTGATCCCCGTTCCAATCATATTCTTTACCAAAAAATTGGTCTGGCCATTCAAAGAGGAAATGCTTCTTGCATCCTCGGTTCCCTTCCGGAAGGACGGTCCCTGGGACAAGTTTTTTTATATTTAATAAAACTAAGTAAAACATTTCTTCTTTTAAAAAAAATATAACTCACCACATTGCACGGACTGACGGGCCTCGCGTCTTCTACCACCTCCTGGCGAGACACCATCAAGCTCACTTCACTTCCCATGGCTGTGTTTTTTTTTATTTTAATTTTAAATTACTTACTAGTAAAATAAAATAATCTAAAACTAAGGTTAAAAAAAAACAATTTTTAACAATAATTATAACTTTAGTGTTGTTAACAATAATAATTACAACTCACCACATTGCACGGACTGACGGGCCTCGCGTCTTCTACCACCTCCTGGCGAGACACCACCAGGCTCACTGTGCTTCCCATGGCTGTGTTGTTAACAACAATTATAACTCACCACTTTGCACGGACTGACAATATAACAACTTACGTTTCACCTCAGTAGCTTGATCGATAAGGCGGCGGACTTGTAACCTGGAGGTCGGTGGTTCAAGTCCCGGTTTCAGCGTACATTTAGTAAAGCGAGTTTGAGTAGTTGTGAAATCACGAAAGTGATTAACACAAATATGATAACTTTTATATATAAAAAAAAACTTACGTTTCACGGACTGACGGGATAATAACTCACCACATTGCACGGACTGACGGACCTCGCGTCTTCTACCACCTCCTGGCGAGACACCACCAGGCTCACTGTGCTCCCCATGGCGGTGTTCCGCAACAGCTCCGCCACCTCGGGCTGGGTCTTGCCCGTGAGGTCGATGTTATTGACGGACAGGAGTCGATCCCCGGGCTTCAGTCTACCGTCCTCCACTGCCGCGCCCTGGAGAATAACAATAATGATATCGCCTTATTTATATTGCCCGCTTAGGACTGGTATCGTATCTGTTAACCGTCCCTCATCCGTGAGACAGGAATTTTTAAAATAGGTACATTTTATGATAACTGCTAATACGTACATTGGTATTACTTCCTAAAATTTCTAAATTAGAAATCGGAAGTATTGATAATAATAATAATAATATCGTCTTATTTATACTGCCCGCTTAGGACTATTAAAGTCTCATTATTCCAGCAGTAAGCCCAAGCCCATATTATGATGTGGTAAAAATCCCAAATGGGAGGATAACTTGTCATGTCCCGGCTGGGTTTCGAACCCGCGACCTCTGGTATCTCTGGATTCACAGAGTGCCGCCTTTACCACTGAGCTACCGGGACAGAGAATGAACATTGTGAGGCTTAAAAATCATCTCGATGGGGGACGTTAAACAGATAAGAGGGCAGCTTTGTCAGGTCAGAAGACGATAACACAATTCTTTGGCGCCTTTAATAGTGTTGGTGATATGAAAAATGTGAAATCAAGCCTTGAAAGGAGTGCTAGAACCAACCAACCTCAATCATGAGGATGAGGTTGAACAATACCGACCCTCGGTAGGTTTGGAAATAGGCAAAGTGAAAGAAGAAAAAAAAAATGTTTAAAAAAATAAATCAAAAAGTTTTGATTTGATTCGTCATTGCTACTCTATGGTCCTTTAGAATTGAAAAATTCCATAAATGAATTAAAAAAGTAGTTAATGTATGACATCTTTCTGGTAAGGCGATAGGCTTTTCATCATTTTTGTGGGTAGCACAACATGACGAAAAGGCTCCTTCACTTTTCTAAATATTTTACAATATTTTCTTTACTCTCAGGAGATGCCGTTACCGTTGGTTACTCATACAAGTAACTACTCATTTTTCCTCACGAAGTACGAGTGGACTCTGTACAACAAAATTACGGAGTACATTTACTACAACCCTGCTGAGGTTTAAACTTGGATTATTGTGATTGGGACCAAATTATAAAATCGGAGTTTCAACCAATCACAGCACAGTATAGTCCGACTTGAGAGGGATGTCTTTGTTGTACTCCTATTTCATAATTAGGTGGACCCTTTTAATTTATTTTTATACAAAACAATCATCAACAACATTTAAAACAAAAATACAACTTGAAAAAGTGTAAAAAAAAAAAAAAGATACTACCCGTGCAGGGGTAGTCAAGTAGTTAACGCGCTAATTTTTTTTTTTTTTTTTTTTTATTGACGGAATGCGAATCCATTTTTACAACACGCGGACCTACTTAAACTATAAACTAATCTTGTAATCCAGGTAGCGTAGGGATCCATGAGTTGGAATCTAACTCAGTGCATGAATTTTTCCTCATTAAGCTCGCCTGGCTTTGAGCGCCTGGTGGTTACCTTCCACTAAAAAGTATTATTAGTATTATCATTTAACAAATATGTGTTTACTAATACAATAAAACACATGCTCTTGGTCTCCTAGACTTTATTATGTACCTACTTTATGTTACCATAATTACTTCAAGCTTTGTTTTTCATACTCTCAAATTGTTCTCTATAGTGTGTGCCACAATGTCATAGTTTGAATTCCAACTGTTTTGTTGTATACACTTTAATAAATAAATTAGATTAAATTATAAACAGAAGAAAATTGTTTTTATATTTACAATTGTCTTGTAATCCTTAACCCAGTACAATATTATGAGCATTTTTTCCCCTTTTATTTATTAGTTTATTACAATAAAATTATAATATGATACAGATTTTAAAATGATTTAATGGTACCCTTTCTCAAAGTTTAAAAAAAAACTGTGTTGAGAAAGGGGAGGTTCTGTTCCGAACTTACCTTGGGTAAAATGTTCTTCACGTAAATTGGACAGTAGCTTCCCGCCGGGTTGTCTCGCGTGGTGATTTTGAACCCCAGCCCGTAGGAACCCTTGGTGAGCTCAATCTCGTACTTCTTGCCTATCTTCCGGGTGTTGGCAGCCATCAGCGTGGCTGTGGTGGCGGTGCCGGCTGCGGAGATCTTCTTGGTGGGAGACACCGTGGCAGTCTTGCTGGCTCCGGAATCTGAAAATCGAGTGTTCGCTTATAAAATAAATAATAATTTTGCTTTATTTATACTTCACTACCAGTTATACAACCCGATTAGGACGCTCATAATAATAATAATACTTTTTAGTGGAAGGTAACCACCAGGCGAGGTTAATGCTCAATGCATTTTCTACCACCTAACCCTCAGAGTCTTATTATTATGTGGTCACAAACTCAAATTAATGAGGAAAAATTCATGCACTGGGTGGGATTCGAACCAACGGATCCCTACGCTACCTGGATTACCAGACTAGCCCGTAGTGCACTTATAAAATAAATGAATAAATAATAATAATAATATTTTTGCTATATTTATACAGCCCGATTAGGACTATTAAGTCCCATTATTCCAGCAGTAAGCCCAAGACGTATTACTATGTGGAAGAGAATACCGAAGGCATTATCACCACCCTTAATCAGGCTTTCTTTATATTTATTTCATAACTTTTTATGATGACTTGAGAACTCAATTTTGTGTGTTAATTTCGCCCTAGTCTAATATATTATTAATTAAAAACACCAACTTGGTCCACCATTTAATTAAGAAAACCCCTGTTTCCTGGGTTGACATTTTTTTTTTTTTTTTTTTTTTACCCATTAGGTATACTTCTACAATTTAATTTTTTACAAACCCCTAGCTATACTGGGTTCACCATTTAATTAAAAAAAACCGGTATACTGGGTTCAAGATTTAATTTTTAAAAAAAACCCACTGCACTCTTTTTTTTTTAATTATTCTTCTTTTTTTTGGCATTGGTTGGCAAGACCATAATTTTTTATTATTTTACACCGCTGTACTCACTTCTCTCTATTCCCGCCACCATGGCCGAGCTATTCTCCTTGTTGTGAGGGAACACCGGCTGTGGTGGTTGGGTGGAAGAGTAGGTCGGCCGCCTGAAGTGCGGCTCGTGTAGGTACTTGACGATGCACAGCCGCAGTTCATGACCGCAGAGAGAGTCGCGAAAAATCTCCTGCATTCTGAAAGCAAAGACGCCGCACAAATTAACATTAAAAGAATTTCAGCCTGGTTCAATTGCTTTACATGGAAATAATAATACTATAATTACACTCTTTAGTGGAAGGTAAACACCAGGCGAAGTTAATGCTCAAAGCATTTTCTACCACCTAACCCTCAGAGTCTTACTATCTGTCACTAAATTAAAGCAATGTCAAATAAATGAGGGATAAAACCAACCTCAGTAGCTTGATCGACGAGGCGGCGGACTTGTAAACTGAGCGAGTTTGAGTAGTTTTGATTAACACAAATGGTATAGCATAGTAGTACTTTATTACAAATGTGATATTTAAAAAATCCAAGCATTGGGTAGTATTCGATCCACAGATCCATGTGCTAGTTTGTTACCATTACAAGTCTAGCGCATGGATCCGATCCACAGATCCATGCGCTAGCTATCGATCCACCGATCAACAGATCTAGCGCGGAGACTACAACGCCCACCAGTGCTTGGTATTCCAACTTACTTGTCCACTGGTAGATCTGTCAGCTGACGTCCGTTGATCTCAACTATCCGGTCAAACAGGGCGAGCCGTCCGTTCTTGGCGGCCGGACTACCGTCTTCTATCCCGGTGATGAGCAGGCCTCTCTCCTTGCCCAGGGGGTCATAGTCAGGCACCACATGTAGACCCAGGGACCGGTGGTCAAGCGGCAGAACCACGTACTCCGATCTGGAAGACGAGAGCGGAAACCACATACGTAAGACCACTGTACGTAAGACACATATTTTTTGTTTTAAAGACCATTGTAAACTTTTTGACCATTGTATACACCCGTCAGGGTAATTTTACAAATAAAACATATATCTATCTATTTAAGATGGGTGATATAGAACACAGACCATAAGCGTCTACAGTAGCTGATAGTCTGGCTAGGGAACGTTTAACAGGGATATGGCCAGTGTCTTGTTAGAGGACTATAAACAGAGAACAGATAAGCCAACCCTAACAAGCCAGGCTAGCTTGCAGTTTTGCAAGGGTTTAATGGCTTATAAAGAAAAAGCGCGAGTTCTCACGATGGTTGATCGCACATAGAAATATGTGTTTCAGATCGAGCCACCTTTTCCACTCAAGTTGGCTGAAGACCATCACTCCCCTCAGCTGTAGCCAAGCTGGTTACAACAACAACAGTAACTGCTGTTTCATGGCAACGAAATAACAAAAGGCTGTGAAACACTATACTTAAAAAAAAGTTATTTTCCGTATGAGGCGGAGCAGACGTGAAATTGACAATCCTATAATATTTCGCTGTGAAACACTCAGCTTCAAAAATGTCCAGAAATGTTATCAGCTCAATTTTGAAATAACTGACCGAAGACAATACAGAATGTAAATAATAATATTAATATCGCCTTATTTATACTGCCCGATTAGGACTATTAAGTCCCATTATTCCAGCAGTAAGCCAAAGGCACATTATTATGTGGTAAAAATCCCAAATGGGAGGATAACTTGTCATGTCCCAGCTGGGTTTCGAACCCGCGACCTCTGGTATCTCAATACTTTCTATACCTTATAGGTTAAAGAAAAATACAAACAATTTAGGTACCTTTTAGGTAACAATCTATAACTTTTATGTAAAAGAAAGTAAAAACAATAATTGCTCTACGTTAGACGGAATAGAAAGTAAAGAAAACAATACTATCTATACCTTACAACAAAATCAGTAGGTGCCCTACAGCGCCGCACTTGAAGTAAGGATATTTTTCGGTTCCAAGTGCGGTTAGCTTTTAAATTAAAAAAAAAAAAAAAAACAAGCAAAAAAATACGTTATGCCGAGTCCACACTAAGCTAACATTGTTAGCTATCAATGTTCGCGAACAAAATGTGCGGATAACATTGTTAGCTAACAATGTTATCCGAACAATGTTATTCTGAATGTTCAGCAAAGCCGTCCACACTGAAGTAACTTGAATAACATTGCTTTGAACGCAAACCATTTTGACTTATACAAGTTTTGTGTTCCTGATCCAGACCTTTTTGAATCAGTTTCTTTCTTTTTATCTCTTCTATAAGCTTATAGGAGGGAGTTCAACTTTCTTGACAATAAGTCAACACTTATTCCAAATTACATAGCTAATGCATGAAGAGCATCCTTCTTCTTGATGGTATTATTATAGTCCTTGCAATCTGTCTTATACAAACACTCATTCATACTCTTGAAAAGCCTTAATTCAGTCCAAACATTTTTCTTTGTGCCAATCTTCCATTTTAAATAAATAAGCTAGTTTCAAAAAACTTGGCAAAATAAAATTACTAAATAAGCAGGTAAGCACAAGGAAGCTTAAACACTGTACGGGAAGAAAGAAATACTGAAGTGGGGGAAGAGGGGAGGGTAGGTGCAGACAGCGAGAGGAGGAAAAACATCCAAATAACATTTTTTCCTTTGATATTTACCGACTAGTTTTGGAACATCCGATTTTGTTAGCGAACATAGGTCTAATAACTCTAATAACATAATTTGTTATTAGAAAATGTTTTTACGACTTTTTTGAAATAACATTGTTAGCTAACAATGTTCGCTTAGTGTGGACCCGGCATTAGAGGTAATGGAAATTAAGATAAACTCACTTAGCATAGGACCGGCTGGTCTTCCTCTCGGCGCAGCTCGCCTCAGGGCTGGTGGCGCAGGAGGGCGGGTTACTGTTGGCCTGTCCCAGGGGCTCCTTCCTCTTCTGCGCGCGGGGCAGAGACAGCGAGGTCCTGTGTGGGCCCGGCCCTCCCGGCCGCGTGTTCAGCCGCTCCATGGCCTCGGCCCACTGAAGCGCGGCCTCGCCCTGGAACTGCATGGAGAGCCGGCTGGAGCCCTCGCGGGAGAAGGTCTGGGGGGGCCGCCCGGGTAACTCGTCGTCCTCCTCCTGGCAGTAGCGGCCCCACTTGTTGCCCGCCGCCCCCCCGCCACCCGAGTACCCGTTGCTGACGTGTAGGTCGTGCTGAAAACGAGATATGAGTTCGGTAAAGGTAAGGATTTTGGAAGAGATGCCGAAGGCCTACCCACAACCTCACCCAGCCTGGGTAGGGCCGGAAATGGCAGCCTCACTTATTTGGAGGGAACAGGATTTCTCTCGAAAAGTCTGCCCCAACGGGCGATCGAACTGGGGATCTCTGGACTACGGACAGTAGTCTCAACCGTCACACCCCACGGAGGCTGGCATCCCTTAAAATCAACTGTAACCAAATTTAGAATACATTTTTTTTTTGTCAGCTCGGGCGATCGAACTCGGGACCTTCCGAATGGCAAGCGAGTGCTTGACCACCCTTGATCAGACTTTGTTTGTATTTATTTCTAACTTGTTACCATGTTCATTGTATTATAAAAGATGTAAATAAAGCTTGATCCAAAAGTTTATAAATAAGGATGTCGGTAAAGGTAAGGGTTAGGAAATATACATGAGTGCACATTTGAACAATTAGCTCAGTGGTATGATAAGTCAAAGCTGAGGTTTGGACATGATAATTATCATATTTCCCATTTTAAAACTTGTTTTATCCAGCGTCGATGGCGCGTTGAATGCACCGGTTCTCGTAGGATCACCGAAGTTAAGCAACGTCCAGCGGCGTGAAGACTTCTGGCATTCCGGCCCAACCCAGGCTGGGTGAGGTTAATGCGAGTAGCAGGTATGAGAGTTTCTTACGAATGGAGGGTAACACCCACGTCGTGATATGACCATGCAGTTGAAACCGACGTTAAACCAAAAAAAAGGTAAGGAAAAGAAAAGTTACCATACGAGTGCAATAGTTCTAAATAAAAACGCAGAAAAGTAGTCGCTTACTTCGAATTCCCAAGTTCGAATCCCACACCTAGTCTCTGTGTGGGCAGGGGAGGATGACCCTAGACTTACTTTTATGAGCAGGGGAGGATGACCCTAGACTTACTTTTATGAGCAGGGGAGGTTGACCCTAGACTTACTTTTATGTTGTTGTTGTAGCCAGCTTAGCTACAGCTGGAGGGGGGAGTGATGGTCTCCAGCCAACATTATTTCAAAGTTGGCTTGTCCTGAACCACATATTTCTATTTGCGATCAACCATCATGAGGACTTGGACTTTTCTTTATAAGCCATTAAACCCTTAGGAAACTGCAAGCTAGCCTGGCTTGTAAGGGTTGGCTAGTCTGTTTTCTGTTTATAGTCTTCTAGCGGACTTACTTTTATGAGCAGGGGAGGTTTATTTATTTATTTTACTTATTTACACTTTATTATTAATAGGACATATTATAGGTATACAACACAAATAATTACAAATTAAAATACAATATAATAGAAGAAAAAAAATATATATATAAATAATATATGTCCTAACTATAGGGCGGGGTTATCGCCTTTGGCAATCTCTTCCACCAAACCCTCTAGACTTATTTTTATGAGCAGGGGAGGCTGATCCTAGACTTACTTTTATGAGCAGGGGAGGTTGATCCTAGACTTACTTTTATGATCAGGGGAGGTTCATCCTAGACTTACTTTTATGAGCAGGGGAGGTTGATCCTAGACTTACTTTTATGAGCAGAGGAGGCTGATCCTAGACTTACTTTTATGAGCAGGGGAGGTTGACTCTAGACTTACTTTTATGAGCAGGGGAGTTTGACCCTAGACTTACTTTAATGAGCAGGGGAGGTTGATCCTAGACTTACTTTTATGAGCAGGGGAGGTTGACCCTAGACTTACTTTTATGTTGTTGTTGTTGTGATAACCAGCTTGGCTACAGCTGGAGGGGGGAGTGATGGTCTCCAGCCAACATTATTTCAAAGTTGGCTTGTCCTGAACCACATATTTCTATGTGCGATCAACCATCATGAGGACTTAGACTTTTATTTATAAGCCATCAAACCCTTGGGAAACTGCAAGATAGCCTGGCTTGTAAGGGTTGGCTAGTCTGTTTTCTGTTTAGTCCTCTAGCCAGACTTACTTTTATGAGCAGGGGAGGTTTATTTATTTATTTTATTTATTTACACTTTATTATTAATAGGACATATTATATACAACACAAATAATTACAAATTAAAATACAATATAATAGAAGAAAAAAATAAATAAATATATAAATAATATATGTCCTAACTAAAGGGCGGGGTTATTGCCTTTGGCAATCTCTTCCACCCAACCCTTTGTTCTTAGACTTACTTTTATGAGCAGGGGAGGCTGATCATCAATACTGGGCGCGGCTGCTGACCACCTCTTGGACTGGGAGGTGTCTATTATACAGGGTGGACCAGCGATGTGTCCGTTTGAGATGCCTGGAATTGAGGGGGGAAAAAAATATTATGATATACAGGGTGTCCAAAATTTGTTTTAGAAATTTTTAGAATCAACTGAGAAAAATAATATTATGATATACAGGGTGTCCAAAATCTTTTTTTTAGATATTTTCAGAATCAACTGAGAAAAAAAAATATTATGATAAACAGGGTGTCAAAATCTTTTTTAGAAATTTTCAAAATCAACTGAAAAAAATATAATGATATTCAGGGTGTCCAAAATCTATTTTAGAAACTTTCAGAATCAACTGAAAAAATAAAAATAAAACCCTGTAGTGTGTAATGATTGTTGAGTAAAATTCCCGAGGAAATACGAATACCTAACATTTTGTACTTATTTGAATTCAAAAATGAGTCATTTTTTTGTTCATATCTCCGTTCGACGGCATTTTTCGAAATTAAAAAAAAACTATAGGAGACATTCTAAGAATAATATAATCAATCTTAGGTAATTTTTTCGAAAAATGAAAAAAAAATTCACTTGAAAAAAAAAAATTTTCAAATGAAAAACCTAATGGAACTAGGTGAAAAGTAGTAAAAATGGTTCACACGTTTACTCTGTCTTCTTCTTTTACTCTGTCTTATCCCGCTTGAGCAGAGTCGACGTTGTTGAACCTCATGGTTGATGACAATACTTACTATTTGGTAAATTGAGAGCAGGCTCTGAGCCTCTCCTCACATGTAGAGGCACTGGCATTCCCGATGCTATCTGCTCGTTCGTAACCTCAATGTCCGTTCTATACTTTCCGTTCTGAAACAAAATATAAATAATATTATTTTTAATTTACATACATTAACAATTACTATTTCTTTTGGTCCCCTTCTGATGGGCGAGAAGTGACACAAATCTTCCCATTTATGTGCTGGGTCAACACGAGCGCACCAGAAAGTATCCCTTACAATTATTATCACCCAACCTGGTTGTAGGGTTTTCCATGAAACTCTTACAATTAACACTGCGACCTAATATGATCTATTTTGATCAGTTCAATCTATTTCGTTTTAACGTCCTGGTTGAGACAGACAGTCAGGACGGGGGTTTTAGTCTCCATTCGCTGGGAATCTTACCAGCTACCTACATTAATCTCACCCAACCTTGGTAGGACCGGAAATGCCAGCCTCACTTTTTTGGAAGGAACAGGATTTCCTTCGAAAAGTCTGCCCCAACGGGAGATCAAACTCGCGATCTCTGGACTACGGGCAGTAGTCTCAACCGTCACACACTACGGAGGCTGTGGCATCCCATACAATCAACTGTAACCAAATTTAGAATACACTTTTTTTGTCAGCTCGGGGGATCGAACTCGGGATCTGGCTGGGGGACGTTAAACAGGGAGAAGACCAGTGTCCCCCTAGATGACTATAAACAGAGAACAGACTAGCCAACCCTTACAGGCCAGGCTAGCTTGCAGTTTCCTAAGGGTTTAATGGCTTATAAAGAAAAGTCCAAGTCCTCATGATGGTTGATCGCACATAGAAATACGTGGTTCAGGACGAGCCATCTTTGAAATAAAGTTGGCTGGAGACCATCACTCACCCCTCCAGCTGTAGCCAAGCTGGCTACAACAACAACAACTCGGGACCTTTCGCATGGCTTTCGCATGGACAATTTTTTTTTTTTTTTCTTCTATTATATTGTATTTTAATTTGTAATTATTTGTATTGCATATAATATGTCCTATCAATAAAGTGTAAATAAATAAATAAATGGCAAGCGAGTGCTTGACCACTTACCTGGAAGATGTCCGGACTGCCGGTGCCCACCGAGGAGCCACTGGCTCCGTCGCCGCCGCCGTGATGGTGGGGCCCCTCCCCGTCCTCATAGTTGGCGATGAGCTGCTCTCTGTCGTCCGCCACATCGTGGAGCCTGTCGTCCGGGTCTAGGATTCCGCCGTCGCTCTGGGACTGCAAGCTGTGCACCACCACCCACCCGTCGCCAGACTGAAAGCATTTTAAAAATAAATTTTTCATTCATTCATTATCATATAGCATACAATGCATACATACAAGAGTGTATACTGAAATGCTTAAAATATAATAAGACAATAATAAAAGCAAGAGCAATCAACCAATAGTATAAATAATTATGATTTGACTGAGTATTAACCCTTAACCCGAAACATGATTTTTTAGTACATAATCCGAAACACCGGTCTGAAAGACCGCTATCTTATTTTACCGAGTTTAACACACATAAAATTACCTAAAGGCGAAATAAATGTTACTATGATTTATGTGAACAAAATGTCTTTGTTTTGATCTTTGTCAATCTTTGTTTTGATAAACTGTACCGGTCTGTGAGACCGGTGTATAATTATCATAGGGTAGCGTCATCGTGAACGATGGTTGCCAGGCAGTGGAGGAATGATTCAGCACTTCTACCACTGTCTTTACAAGGAGGTTAATAATTGACAAGGGCCCTCAGAACCAAGCCAATGATGGTCTACTCCTTGTTTATAGTCCCCCAGCCAGACGACTGGTCTACTCCCTGTTTATAGTCCCCCAGCCAGACTACTGGTCTACTCCCTGTTTATAGTCCCCCAACCAGACTACTGGTCTACTCCCTGTTTATAGTCCCCCAACCAGACTACTGGTCTACTCCCTGTTTATAGTACCCCAGCCAGACTACTGGTCTACTCCCTGTTTATAGTCCCCCAACCAGACTACTGGTCTACTCCCTGTTTATAGTCCCCCAACCAGACTACTGGTCTACTCCCTGTTTATAGTCCCCCAGCCAGACTACTGGTCTACTCCCTGTTTACAGTAATTATAATATAAGCCTATAAACAACCCATCCATTATCTTTCTCTCTCACCCTTTCTTTATCAGTCTCTCTCTAGTGGAAGGTAACCACTCAGCGAGGTTAATTCTCAAAGCATTTTCTATCACCTAACCCTCAGAGTCTTATTATGATGTGGTCACAAACTCAAATTCATGAGGAAAAATCCATGCACTGGGTGAGATTCGAACTAACGGATCTCTACGTTACCTGGAATACCAGACTAGCGCGTTAACCACTTGACCACCAGTGTTTGACATTCATAATAATTCGAACATAAAACATTCAAAATATAATTCCAATTTATAATATTAGAAATTTTACTAAAGTAAAATAATAATATTACCTACCTTATTATTCATACAATACAATACAATACAATACTCTGTTTATCCTGCAAGAATGAGACTAAAGAATCTCTTTACTCTCACAGTCTAAACGAAGTCTCATTTATTGGTGACAGGTGCAGGTATGATATTTACAAAAAAAAACTTTGGGGAAAAAAAACGAGAAATATAATGATAAAGAGAAGGAAAATATACTGCCCGATTAGGACTAATGAGTTCCATTATTCCAGCAGTAAACCCAAGACGTACTATAGGTATGTCTTTGTATCTAATAAAGCATTTAATAATAATAATAAAATCCTAAGTATAGAGCCGGAAAATTCCGACCAAAGCCGTATATTTTTCTTTCTAACCGAAGTTAACCAAACTCAAATAAAATGAACTAAACTGGAAGCAAGTCATTTTTCTTTTGGAAGAGGAAATTTTTCCTCTTCCTTCTTCCAGTTTGGTTAACCAAAATGGAAGTAGAAAATTCTTGCTTCCAGTTCTTTTATATGTAGGTTAAGTCCATTGTTTATCTTTAAAAGTACCGAAACGCATTTTTCTTTCACGAATGTGGTGAAGTTGACCTTGGAATAAAATGGAAATATTTGGAAATATCGAACTTGGAAAAAAAAATTATCCAAAAGAAAAATAACCCTCAAGATTCGAACCCAGGTCACCGAGCGTGCAAGCCTAGCGCGCTACCCACTCGACTAAGGTGAATAGTGTGAATACGAGCAGTACAAACACGTGTCTGTTGTTATTATTATTATCATTATTATTCAAACATATTCAAAATTTCAATCACGATTCCTAGAGAAGATTGGGGTAGGATCTACGTTCTATTAACACAGCGGTTCTCAACCGGGGGTACACATTCCCCTGGGGTTACGCGAGAAACCATCACGGGGAACACGAAGAAAAAATGGGCAATTTATTGCTGATAAGACTTTGTGATGCAATTAAATAAAGAACGCAAACTCAATACTCTACCTGTTTAAAAAAGAGTTAACTTCAAGCTCAAAAATAATATCAATCATCAGTATCTTGGTTCATCATGCTCTACTTCTCAGCTTTATTATTATTCAACACTTGATTATAAATGGACATTATGTACGATACAAATAATTATTTAAAAAATGGAAACAATAATATACAATAAAATTGAAAAGAATGGAAAAATATATAGTAACACATGTCCTATTATGTCCTAACTAAAGGGCGGGGTTATTGCCTATGGCAATCTCTTCTACCCAACCCTTTATTGTAACATCTTGATCTTACTGATGAAAATTGTTCGACATTTAATTTTTTTCAAGTGGTTAACGCGCTAGTCTGGTAATCCAGGTAGCGTAGGGGTGCGTTTGTTCGAATCCCACCCAGTGCGCGATTTTTTCCTCATTCATTTGAGTTTGTGACCACATAATAAATAATAATAAGACTCTGAGGGTTAGGTGGTAGAAAATACTTTGAGCATTAACCTCGCCTATAGTGGTTACTTTTCAATAAAGAGTGTTGTTATTATTATTAACCGAGAGGTCGCGGCGCTCATGTGAAGAAAACACTAGAACGAAAAAAAAAATATATATTGTTGTTATTATTATTGAAACCGGGTATCCAAGGGGTACGGGAACGGACAAAGGTTGAGAACCGCTATCAACTAACACATGTTGCACCCGCGGAGGAATCCATGAGGAATGAGGATTATAAGGAAGAGACCGGGCCAGTCAAGGTCGGTGGTACCAGCTCAATCTCCTAGATTAGACCACACAACCAAACAATACCAAGAGATTACCAAGTGACTCACAGAGAGACCTCTGAGCCCCATGCAGCCGTTCCCAACATTTCCATCTCTTCAACTTTTGTTTGTTTCTTGGCGTGGCGCCGAGTTCCGGCCCGGAAGAGATTGCCATAGGCAATAACCCCGCCCTTTAGCTAGGACATATTATGTATATTTTTTTTTTCTTGTGTTATATTATTAATATTGTCAATTTTTATATTTTTTTTACCATTATTTGTCTGTATATATGTATATGTTCTACTAATAAAGAGTTTCTAAGTAAATAAAGAAATAAATAAACGATGTACGGCAATGCCTCATTGTGTAGAGTTTGGGTCATGCCTCGGTTTCTATCATATCCGAGTCCCTTATAGCCAGCTTCGAGACTGTACTTGAAAATATTTCCCATAGTTATAAAATTTACAGATAGAACATGAAAGTCAATTCTTCTGATGGTAATGCTCCCAATACGCTGGCAGCATTACCTCTCTGGATTGTCTGGATTTCCCCTATTCAATTCATAACAGTTCTTTTTCAAGGAACTGTTCTGAAATGAGGGCCAAGGTTTTTGACCTGAAAATTATTTGCCTTCAAAAGGAACTTTAATCACAGAAATACCCTGTGGAAACCGGGACTTTGACCTGAAAATTATTTGCCTACAAAGGAACCTTATTCACAGAAATACCCTGAGAAGAATCTGGCTAGCTGACGAAGTCAAAGGAAAAGAAGCTAAGAGTAATTCCTCATAATGGTAGGTTTTGCAATTAATTCACTTATAAAATGTGGGTTAGAACGAACTGGGAATAGCTAGGACAATGCACCGAAAATGCTTAAATTAATTGCAAAGGAACCATAATAATAATAATAACAGTATTTAGTGGAAAGTAACCACCAGGCGAAGTTAATGCTCAAAGCATTTTCTACCACCTACCTCTCAGAGTCTTATTATTATGTGGTCACAAACTCAAATTAGTGAAGAAAAATTAATTTACTGGGTGGGATTCGAACCAACGGACCCCTACGCTACCTGGATTACTGGACTAGCGTGTTAAACCACTATCACACCTCCTCGGCGTAGCTTTGCTACAACAACAACAATCACAGAAATCAATCTGAGTTTCAATCATGACAATTTTTTCATGTTCACGACAAACAAGTTTTTTTTCATTTGTGTTTAACGTCGCTTTCAACTGCATGGTCATATCACGACTCACGACGGGGGTGTTATCCTACATTTGCAGGAAACTCACAAAACAGCTACCCACATTAACCTCACCCAGCCTGGGTTGGCCGGAATGCCAGCATCACGAAGTTTTCACCTCGCTGGACGTTGCTTAACTTCGGTGATCCTACGAGAACTGGTGCATTTAACGAGCCATGGACCCTTGCTAAAACAAGTTTTAAAATGGGAAATATGATAATTATCATGTTCAAAACTCAGCTTGACTTATCATACCACTGAGCTAATTGTTCAAATGTGCACTCATGTATATTTCCTAACCCTGCGAGACACCCAAGGTCTCCCTGGGAAAATACAGAAGGGGCAATGCCTTCAGTGTATACAGGGTTTTACTTTCTAGGTATTCCATAGAATCTATGTGGGATTTTTGACTGGCTGGCATATCCTCCCAGTATAGGTTGTGGGAATAAACTGATAATTGTATACCTATGTAATTTTCAATGGGGAATTAAATGGTGTAATTTTTAGGACAGTTGAACCAACAGTTCTATACTGTGGAATGGTATATTATATGGTACCTATACTATTTATTATGGTACCTATATGAATAAGGAAAACATTCCTAAGTCAAGTTAATGTAACTACCTAAAAATATAATAAGAAATCGCTATTTATCTAAAAACATAATCTTAGTTTATGCCTAATAAATATAAAAAATCTTTCTTTTGTATTCAAACACAAACAACAGAGTTCTCTATTAACATGGCATAACCTTGACACTGAAAGCCCTCTGTGCTAAAATTTGCATCATTGGATTCCTCGTTAAAAATTAGGTAATAAGTCATAATATTTTTGGAAGAAATAAATAAAAATGAGTTCACTTATTACCCGTCTATTATACCAATCAATTTTTATATAAAAAAAAAAGAAAAAAAGTCCAGTAAAATATCTAATAATATTGTCCTACTAACTTAGTGACAAAGAGATATTAAATATACATATGTATGTCTATTAATTCTGCCCTTAAACTTAGTAGGTACCTATACAAGGAGACTTCATAAAATATTAGGTAGAATTATTATACATATCTCCCTTGCCTTTAACCCATATTAGTTTCTGTTGCTATTGGGGTCAGCATTGTTCAACCTCATGATTGAGCTTGGAAGAGTGGAGCACTTTTTTATGGATGGATACACTTCTTAATACCAGGAGAATTGTACCAAGTACCCACATTAACCTCACCCAGCCTAGGTAGGGCCGGAAATGACAGCCTCACATGTAGGAGGGAACAGAATTTTCTACAAAAAGTCTGCGCCAACTGAGGATCAAACATGGCGGGCAAAGTCACAACCGTTACACCACAAAGGCTGGCTTTTTATATTTTTCTAATTAGGTAGGTAGTTATTTTTTTTTACATTGTATTACATAATATACATTGAATTTAATGCACTATGGTAATGTTGGGTCATAATATATATTGTACATACACAGTTATACACTATACATATTATATGAATTCTTATGATAAAAGATGTTCAATTTGAAAGATGATATTTGTTAAATGGAAAGTTTAAAAACAAGCAACATGCAAATATATTAGAACTTTGTACGTAGTTATTTTGAATCATCTTGAGATGAATCTATGAAATACTCTGGCTATAGATAGTTTGACGTAAGAGAATCTTACTCTTAAAAGTCTGTCTAGGTAGAGCAGTGGTAAAGGCTGTGATCCCTGAGTTTCCAGAGGTTGTGGGTTTGAAACCCAGCCGGGACATGTTATATTTCAATTTGGGATTTTTACCACATAATAAAATGTACCTATGTATGATTTTATCAGTGGTGAAGCACAAGGACTCTTCACAATTTTTGTGGGTAGCACAGCATTACAAAGTCTCATTCACATTTCAAATTATTCTATTACATTAATTTCTTTTTACTCTGGTAATGCTGTCACTGGTCATTACTCATACAAGTAACTATTCATTTTTCCTCACAAGGTATGAGTGGACCCCAAACATCCAAGTACAGATCAGAAAAATTCCTGTCCCACTGGAGATCAAACCCAGGTCACCATGCATGCAATGCCTAGCACACTAACTCACACTGGTAAAATAATTTCTTGTACCCGAGACTTGAAAAGAATCTTAGACCAAGGTCTGTTTTTGCAGTTGTAAGACCCCACTTACTGGAGAAAATTATTCAGCCTAACACATTACAAAGGTTTCAATGGACCTATGCAAAAAAAGCCTAAAGTCAACAATGGTTGGGCCTGCAATTAATTCACACATAATTTGTGGGCCAGCACAAGCTGGGATCTTCAGCGGACCAAAGGCCAGCTATTTATCTCACAGTCTAGATAGATCAGGTCTGTGATATCTCAGTGTAAGGGATAATTTTTTAATTAATCTAATTACTGGGTTCAACCATGAGAACTTTCTTGATATCAGTTCACAATAAAGTTAACAAATACCTAGTCAAATTTAGGACAAAAGTCTTTTCTTTGATTTTGATCACTGCTCAGAACTGGTTAGCTGGTTCCTTATGGTCTACACTCTACCTATCAGTATCTCTCTATTAACTCTTGGCACAACTCAAGTTGTGCCAGTACACTTTCCCACCCAACCATGGCACAACTTGAGTTGTGCCAGTACACTTTCCCCCCCGGCCATGACACAACTCGAGTTGTGCTGAAAATGAAATCTTTAGGTTGATGTCGCAACTAGAGTTGTGTCACTACAGATTTCTTTTAAGTATATCCAAAAAGCCTGTGTCTTGAGGATTCCAGAGCTGTTTTTAAATGTATTTTGTCAAATACCATTAGTTGTGCCATGGCCTGTGAGGAAGCAAATTGACAAAACACACACCTCCAGGGCCACGGCACAACTTAAGTTGTGTCAGACAAGATAACATTTGGATGGTGGGGAAGTGTACACATATTTGGCTTGGCCGGGTAGGAAACATGTCAAGATTAGCTCTGGCAGTCAAAGAGTTAAAGAAGTCAACTTTTTATGATTTTATATAACTACCCAAAAATCTTTCTTAAATAACATCACAGACTCCTGACAAGTCTATGAGTTACTGAATACTGTTCACTATCTTTTACCTTTCCAGTGGCCTTTTGATATCTGGTGATAGCTCTCCGAATCAGATCTTTTACTGGAATTTCCCCATCTCCACAGGGCACTATCACTTTGACTGGACCAAAACACACAGTAACTTTCATGTTATCGTTGATACTTTATTGGAAAAACACATAATCTCTCTCAGCAGTCTCAGCCTTAATTAACAATAACACTCTTTAATTTTACATTATAAGAATTTAGCAAGAGTGTTTATTCCAAGATTAATTTCAAATCTCCATTGAGAAATGATGATACACAAAATTTTACCTTTAACCACCTGGCAGATTTCATAACAACACCAGATAGGTAGGTATTTGAAAAGGATTATTCAAGAGCGTTGGGTTGGATACATAAATTCTATGATTGGAAAATAAATAGTAGGGAATGTACGGATTATTATAATTTCTCTAATCAAAATATTTCACATTACACAATACACGAAATTTTTGAACAAATTTTAACATTCTTTTGTTGCTTTCAAATTTCAAGAACTGAAAGAAAAAGTGAAGATTTTTTAAACAAGAAAAATGGCAACAATGGTTCACACAATCACAACATAACGAATAAAATCGTTATGATCATTCATTCACTTTAATCCGTAAAAATGATCCGTATGACGTAAACACTCTAGACTCTAGACTCTAGTCGTCTGGTGTGAACGAAAAGTCCCGGAGGGATTTTTATCTTTCGAGGGCTAAAGATAGAGAGACTTGAATTTTTAAATGTATACCAGTATTACCAGTTGCAGGAACTTCTAGAAGTTCCTGAGCACTCTAGGAACATTATTGCGAAGTTCATACGAACTTCCAGTAAATCCTAGAGCGCTTAGGAACTTCTAGATGTTTTCTGATTTGATTTTCTAATTATTCAGGAACTTCTAATTTTATTGGGATGGACGTTTCGGGCAAGAGGCGAAGGTTCCGCCGTATAATGCTTCTACTGCCGAAACGGTAACAGATAGGCAAAACTGACTCGAGTCGACCCCTCTTTATACCCTCGCAAATCAATCATATTATATTACTATTCGAATAAAGGTTGTATGCAGAGTATTGCAGAGTCCTCAATGTAGGGATGCCTGGGTCATTTGTCCCTTCAGCTGATTTTGTTATTCAGAGACGTTTGTGCAATCAGATGTTTCTTTAATAAATAATTGTCAAGGTCGAAGTATTCCCTATAGCAAGCTCGGGACCGCCCTACAGTGGACCCTATAGGGATTACAAAATCGTCTCTGCATACCAGCCTAAGTCATCAGACTCAGAGGTGGTGCGATGAACGGAGGTATTTTGGTGGAAAATCGAGGTTTCCCGTTTGGGTCGAGGTATGCGTCTACTAGGTAGGAGCCTGCTTTGCGGTCGAGTATTACCTCCTACGAGTACATGGTTCCCGTGATTCGAGATATTCTGTCGGGCGGCATGGATGCACGTCTGGTAGGGTACTCACGATGCTGGGCAAGCTAAAAACTAAATTCTAGGCGGGAAACCTCGATTATCCGCCAAAATACCTCGATTAGTCGCACCAGAAATCCTTGAGTCTGGACGGCAATCCACAACGCCGCGTCGGTCATGTCTCTGATGACTTTCTCGAGTAGTGTGATCGATTCCGGGCTGTGTTTAAAGGGGGGTCGATTCAGATTTCGCCTAAAAGAGACCATTTTGGCTGTAGAAGCATTTTACGGCGGAATCTTCGACTCTCACACAAAACATCCATCAGAATTTTCCAGGAACAACCTAAAGTTCCTAGGAATTTCCAGAAATTCTTAAATTGCAGATCTGATGTATCACACTTTCGGTTTTATCACTTCTTTCGGAAAACATTCCATGATTTCTCGGAGTTAATCAAAAATCCGTTTTATGAAAGTTTCGAGTAATTACATCAGTATGTAGAATTTGACGTAGATTTCGAGTATCAAATAATAAAATATGGAGTCGTTTCATGGTTTGTGTGGGTTAAATCGGTCAGAATTTTATATGTATGTTTTGATAATATCTTAAACTGTTTTGATAAAAACGACCGTATTGGATTTTTTGCCGGTTTATAGTAGAATCTGTCGTTTTTGGATAAACCGATGAAAATTATCAAAAAATCCATGAGAATCGACTCCCCTAAACCATATGAAATGATTTCGTCTCATTAGAAATTGGTTTACCCGTCAGTGGCGAAATTTCGACCGGCGGTGGCGGACTTTAGCGTAAACTATGAAACATCAAAAAATTCATGGGATAATGGACCCGAAAATTTTAGGATCGACTTATACCCCAAGATTCGTTGCATGAGCTATATATAGTATGACCAATTGACCATTATTATAGTTGTTATAAGTCTGAATACTTGCGCTATACTATCACGTTGAATTAACATAATTCTTGTTTCTTGCTCATATTTTTTCTTGGTACCTATGAAAATTCTCTGTGTGAACCTTTGATTAAAAATATTCTACTGTATGAACACTGAATACTTCCCGCAACACACAGGCAGCGGCAACGAGGGAACGAGGCATTACTACTGGGTGACCTAGGTGCCGGGTGTCGGGTGTTCAATATTTTTTAGTACATTTTAAATTTAAATAGGTAATCTCAAAAACCTCCAACAAGTTCCAATTTCTTTAATTCTTTTTACTTTTTAAAGTTTCTAGTCCTAAACGGTGAATCTGTCTTTACCTTTTTCGACTTAGTTTTACCTAACTTTTTATTTGTTCAATTGTTTTTGGCCTGGTGACTTGGCCACAGTTTGCACGTCTTGCCCTGCACAGTGGTAGGGGTAGTTAGCTAGTTAGTAAGTAGGTGGTAGCTCCCAGGGGTGGTGATGGGCTAGTTGACAATAGCAACTTGCAGCCACCCTAGCAGGCTGGTGAAGTGAAGACGAAACTACAGGAAGGAAATGTGGCAGTGGTGTTGAGCACACTCTACCAGTTGAGCCTGGATATAAGAGAACTCAAGGATCTGTTTTTTCTCTCACAACATGCAGGTTTCTCTTATAAAGAGGTTATTTTCCCTTTTACAGAGGTAAATTGGACCTGGAAGTGTTCTCTTTCATCCAGGTTGAACTGTTTTTTATTTGCTAAAAAGCCACGTCAATAGTATGTTAAAACACTAGTTCTTGTTCTTTTACTGAAGTTGAGCAACCCAGTGAGGCCGTTCAAATTGGAACACTTGTGATGCTGGCTATGTGGACCCCACTCAGATTGGGTGAGGTTGATTTCAGTAGCGGGTTGGAGGGTTTCCAGCAGATCAAAGGTAGAATTTGATTTGACAATGCAGTTGAAAGCTACGTTAAACTAAAAGAAAGTTAGTAAAGACTATCAGGTTCATACTTGCTTGATGTTGGTTATTCTTACACGGGCTTTGTGAGGGTGAGATTAATGTGGGTAGCCTCCAAATTATCATGTAAAATTACTAAGTGTGTGATTAGCTTAATGGTTAAGCACTTTTTTTTTTTTTTTTTTTTTTTTTTTTTTAATAGTCGTCTACACCTCATCACGGATAACAGAAACCTTAGGTTTCTGTTTGACGTGTGAGGCAATAACTGACGCGTTACTTTGGGTATTATAAAATAATAATATTTGGTTTGTCATTGTCATTGGTGTTGTTATATACATCAAGTGCCTGTATTATTGGGGACTTATATGTATAGTTGTCTTTACGGGGTATTTGAAATGGCTGTGCCCTGTTATCAGTCATTCTTAGTCGGGGGTCATTTGTTTTTCGGCACTGGAGTATTATCTGGTATATGTAAGGGCTGCAGAGTTTTCCGGTACTTACGTTTTGAATAAGTTTGATCTGGTCATTTTGTCTCCTCCCCTCAAGTGATTGAATGGGGAGATTTTCAGTGAGCAGATCATACTCGATGTAGTTGGGGTATAATGGGTAGAACCCATTTAGTTTTTTAAATAAGTACCGGATGAATCGAGCTTGCACTCTTTCTAGCTCTTTAGAGTCAACTTTAGTGGTAGGGTTCCATACAACAGAACCATACTCCAGTACCGAGCGAATGTATGATTGGTAAAGGAGTATTATTGCGTCAGGATCCTGGATATATTTGGAGTATCTTATTACCATTCCTAATTGTCTGTATGCTTTATTTTTGATCTCATAAATATGTGATTTGAAATTTAGGTTGGGTTCGAATTTTATGCCTAGGTCTTTGTATTGGTCAGTGTATAGTATGGGGGTGTTGTTTATGTAGTAGGTGGGTTTATGTGAATGTCTTTTGTTTGTAAAGTTGATGGCAAAGCATTTATTAGGGTGAAAGTTTAAACCAATTTCTGTAAGCCATCCTGACACGGAATTTATATCTTCCTGTAAGAGATCACAATCTCTTGTGTCATGGATGGCTTTATATATTTTGAGATCATCAGCATACAGAAGGACCCGGGAGTAATTTACTTTATTTATTATGTCATTGTATGTTAGGATAAAGAGCAGGCTACTAAGCCTGCTACCTTGAACAACACCTGAGCGGGGTGTAATAGGTGGTGATGTTAAACCATGGTATCTGACGTACATTTTTCTATTTTGCAGATAACTAGAAAACATTTTGACAAGAGACGAGATACCATTTTTTGCCAGAGCATTTAAAATGGCATCATGGTGTATCCTATCAAAACATTTTTCTATATCTGTGTATAGACAATGTACGTCAGCCTGCTCGGAGATGGATCGCGCAACATAGTCGGAAAATTCTACCAGGTTTCCCACAGTAGATTTTCCAACTACGAAGCCATGTTGGCAGGGGGAAATTTTACCACCTATATAGGATTCTATTTTGGTGTAGATGAAGCTTTCAAATATTTTAGCTATGACATTTAGGTTAGATATGGGGCGATGGTTTTCGATGTCTTGGTCACTACCTTTTTTGGGAACGGGTGTAATATTTGATTCTTTGAATTTTGCAGGGATTTCATTCGCTGTCAGACATTTATTAAATAATATTGTAAGGGGTATTTTCAGATATTCCACACATTCTTTGAAAATTTGGGGAGGTATGCCATCAGGTCCAGGTGGTTTATTTGTGCGAAGAGATAAAATCTCCTGTTCAATGTCCGACATTGTCACCTGTTCAATGTGAAAGCCATCTAATTGTGTATTATTTATATCTTGTGAGGTTGTGTACAAGTATGTTGAGGATTGGGGGTTGTATGCTTCATAAAAGTGTTGGGCAAAGTAGTTTGTAATTGTTTGGGGGTCAGAGACGGATATGTTTTTGAATTTTAGCGTTTTATGTGTGTTGTTCAGTTTGTTGTTTTTAGTGTAATTCCAAAATGGTTTGCTATTTCCTTTTTTTATGTCTTCTGTGATCTTATTTATGTATGTTTGGAAGTCTGCACGTATATTTTTTTTAGATTGCTTTCTGAGTTGATGGTATTCTTGTGTCTGTTTGTTTGTTTTAGATTTGTTTTTTCTTAGTCTTTCCTTTCGTCTAAATAATTTTATTGTGCTTTTTGACCACCAGTTTGGAAATTTGGGTGTTTTAAATTGCTTCTTTTTAGGAACACACTTCTCAAAAACTTCTTTCAATATTTGATAGAATAGTTCTGTTTGTGCATCAACGTTGTGTTTTTCGTGAAGTATATTCCAGTTGGTATTTTTTAGCTCATCTAGGAGTTTTTTGATTTCAGCTTTACGGAAGTTGAAATCATGTGAAGATGTGTTGTGTTTGGGAGTGTGTGTTTGAGGCAGTCTTTCACATTGAACATTGATGAGCAGGGGCGGATGGTGAGGGTCAGGTTTTACTAGACCGGGGGTGAGCTCAATATTTATGCAAGACTTTTTATTCCTTCCAGCCTTGAATCTCATCATGTTACTAAAACAAAGGTCTAAGATACGACCGCTTTGATTTTTTATACTATTATGAGATTCTAGGTTGAATTTATTCATTAGGAGTTCCACTTCCTTGATAGTGTCTATGTTTTTGTGGTTGCTGTTTCCCCACTGAGGAATATTGAAATCTCCCACTAAGAGAAGCACTTACTTGTCATCTAGCAGGTCCTAGGTTAAACCCCCAAAACTAACAAAAAAATTGTAACAAAAATTTGGTTACAGTTGTTTCTAAGGGATACCTTCCATTGTGCTTGTTCTGACCCAGCACCCGAATGGGAAGTATTGTGTCACTTCTTGCCCAACGGAGGGAAGGCATACCACAGGATGGGCAAGCTACAACACAGATGACAAGTGTCTAAAGTAGCTTCAAAATAAAAAAGGCTGTGAAACACTCATCTTCAAAACTAACAAAAAAATATTTATGTGTGTTCCATTTCTACAGGCTCTTGTTCCAGAAAGCAGTTTCCCAATCCCCAAATCTCACTTTCAACTGTCACTCAAAACACTCTGATTGGTCAATTTAGACAAAATAACCAATCAGAGTGCAATCTGTGACTTCTGGAACAGAGATTTCTGTGAGAGTGGTTTCTGGAATGAAGGCGAGTTGTTTGAAACACTAGCTTTTCTGGTTCAACAAAAAATTGGTGGTCTCATTCAAGGGCCATTTCTGGACCAAACTTTTCATATGAATTGGTCATGAATGAGATCATTATGGACTCAAAAAATCATCATTTGTATCTGAATTGATTTCACGATATTATCACCTAATTCATGTAGCTAAACCAATAAACCACCATTATTTTTTTGTGATTACCATAGCACATCTAGTCAACAAAAGAAATCAATATTTTTATCCTTAATCATTGTATAAGATATAATGTGTGGACACTTATAAATTTCAAGTCACTATTGCACTCAGTATGGCAGATTGTGGAGAGCTGATCAGGGAGGAGTTTCCAGGCATTGATGATGAGCTGTATCAGTACATAAGTAGTAAGGAATAACTTCATTTTTACCCGTTTATTAATGAAAGAGAAGGGAGGGTTCTTGTGTGGGATGTTACCTGTGTAGACTCATTGGTCACCTGAGATTTACAAGACTGCCCGATGCCAGAGTATCTCAGTGATGCTGAAAGAAAGAAGATAAAAAAAAAGAAACCCT
Source organism: Bactericera cockerelli (assembly GCA_024516035.1). Classification (NCBI taxonomy): domain Eukaryota; kingdom Metazoa; phylum Arthropoda; class Insecta; order Hemiptera; family Triozidae; genus Bactericera; species Bactericera cockerelli. The sequence goes on along the minus strand of CM044955.1, from coordinate 59,403,726 downwards.
TTGTTTATCTGTAGAAACTGAGGAACCATAATTCCAGGCCCTTGTTCTAGAAAGTATTCTCACTCTCATAATCTCTGAATCTCCCTTTCAATCAAAACCATCACACAACAAACTTTAATTGGTTAATTTGAACCAAATAACCAATCAGAGTGCATTGTGTGACCATTGAAAAGAAGATTCTGAGAGTGAGAGTGCTTTCTGGAAAAAAAAACCAGAAGGCTGCACAGGTTATAAATTTTAAAAATGTGCTGTGGGCTTATCTACACAGGTCTTATCTACGTGTGAACGGAACCCTCCCATCTTTCAATGTTTTAATCGATATTTAGGTAAATACTGTAGAATCCCACTAATTTAAAATTCAAGGTATACAGGGTGTCCCGTATACAGATGCAAATATTTTGAGGGTAGGTTCAGCCTACCGTGGACTATCATATAGGCGAAACTTGCAGTGGGGCATTTTGCTTCCTTAAAGAGTTATGGCCAAATCCCTGATTTTCCCACAGATCTAGAGGTCACTTGGATCAATGCACGTTTTTTAAAAAATGATAGCCAGTAAGTAATTTTTGACTTCATGTATGGATAGTCATGCATATTTCCCTTGAAATGCAGTTGGTTGCATAAAAAATTATTGAAAGACCAGAGAGATATTTAATCATAAGTTCAATATTTTTCTAAAATTTGATTTTTCCCTTTTTTCCCTTTCGTGAATTTAGAGTACTTCTACAATTGCAATTCTGCGTATCACTAGTTAAAAAAATATTACAGTTTTCTCCCCGTAGGGAAACGAAAACTGATATTTTGGGTCTAGCAAAGCTCGACCCACAGTGAGACGTGTTCTATACTATCATACTGCACAGATACCTAATTCCACAAATACACCACTGACTCCCCCCCCTTCTTCACGTTTCGACTTCCCCCCCTAATGGACTCTTCCAAGCTGCCATGGTAAAGACCAAGAGCTGGCTGGCTACCTTGCTTCAGTAGGAGCTGGCAAGCCTTAATTGTGTGGGTCGAGCTTTGCTAGACCCAAAATATCAGTTTTCGTTTCCCTACGGGGAGAAAACTGTAATATTTTAGGTCAGCGCTGCAGCTCGACCCACAGTGAGATTTGTTTGGTATCTGCTAGCTCTTGGCAAAAAGGAACAGAATACACTGTGAAAGTGGAGAAGGTGCTATTTAGCAGACATTCTCAATGATAATTCAAAATAAGGTAATTGGTACTTCAGATAAATAAATAAGTTCAAAAACGCTCATAGCCTAGTAAGTATTCAAGTACCTACTTAATTATTGTGCAACAATATAAATATATTCTAAAGATATTTATAATCTAATTAGAAATCTCCGGTTTTAATTAATTGGTGCAAAATTAGAGAAAAACTGGGTTGACTCTGTTGGAGCCGCTACTAGTGTTCACTATTTCCCGGCAATAATGTCTCAAGAAAGTGGACGAGCATCGCCAGTTTGCTCGCGACAGGATGAAATCTAATTGGACGTGAGATCTAGCTAGATCAGAACTTACCGCAGCACTGAAACTACCTGCTGAGTACATTATTCTGGCACTCTCAAGGGCTGTTGTCACCCAATTTGCCATCATTGCCCTTGGTGCAGGTTTCACTTTTCCCCTGGTGGAGATAAACAAGGCTAATAGTCCATGTGATCCACAACGCTGTTGTTGTTGATCCAATAGACAATGTTCCAGAGGGAGTTCAAAGTGTTAGGCGACAGGCGCCAGCCTGATTGAGACCTGCCTTTGGAATCCGTTTCAGAACCAAATACTGGCCAGTACACAATATCTGGAGGGACTCGTTGGAGGCGGTCCTCTGTTACTTGCAGGAGCGTCGGGTCGTGTACACGGCGACCAGAGGCCAAAGAAGTAGGATGGCTACGTGTCCAGAAACTATAAAGAAACTGGTAGTTAACGGAGGGTTTTCAGTTATCCATTGACGCAGTTAGTCCACATCCCAGACTTTCCGGTATTCTTGCTTGGGACAAGAGGCCTGTATCCCTTTTAGTGTTTTTTGAACTAGAGGGTGACCAGAGATCTCCAAGGATATATTTGGGTCCACCCAAGAAGAAATAACCGCCGATAAACCTTGAACGTGGTAGGTCTGCGGCTCTTAGTAAGTTGCGCTTGGTTGTGGTCCACTGCGAGACGTGGGGTGCCCACCCCGTAGTTCCCAGACCTCTAATTGGAGATTCTGGACGTCTACTGGAGATTCTAGACGTCTTGTTGGTTGATAAGTCGACTAGGTTGTGCTCCAGATTCTTCAGTTTGATTGGAGCGTCTGCTGCTCTGGCTTTGATGTCCGCTCGCCAGAAGGTTTTCTCCCAGCGAGGGGTTACAAGAAGAAATGTACCCGTCGCTGTCTCCAGATGTTGCAAGACGAGGGGGATGAAAAGTGGAGGAGGAAAACCCCCAAGCTCGATCGAAGTTCCAAGGTCTCGTGAAGGCGTCTACGAACAGGGCTTCGTGATTTTGGGGATCTATGGTCACATATGAGGGGACCACGGCTGACCGACTGGAAGCGAAGAGATCCACGGATGGCGTCCCCAATCTTCGGAGTACCTTTGACGTTGCTTCGTTTAGCAGATGCCATTCTAGTGGACACATGTTTCGGGAGAGGTGATCTGCTATTGTGTTGTACAAGCCTGGGAGCCTCACAGGTTTTAAGACCGAGCCCAAGTTGAACACCAGATGGAGGAGTTTTGAGGTTTCCCTCAGTAAGGCTACCGAGCGCAAGCCTCCTTATCGTCAAATCTGGCTCGCCACTACTGTGCTGTCCGTCAACACAGTGATTGTCCGATTGGCGAACAGTTCTAGTTTTGACCTTATGGCCCATCTGATAGCATATAGTTCTCTGGTATTGATGTGCCAGGCCTTTTGCTTTTGAGTCCTGTTGTGTCGAAGGTATATCGTGGAGCCTATGCTCACTCCTAGTCCCCAGTCCGAAGAATGGTTGACAAGACTATGCCGGCTTGTGGAGACGAGTAACTTGACCCATCTCCCAAGTGCCGGAGTCACCACAACAGGGTATTTTCTGCTGACTGAGGAATTGGTTGGGCGTGCTGGGGTTTGCTTCAGGCAAAGGATCTTCCTGACAACTGTAGAGGCCGGAGAAACAGCCTTCCCAATGGTACTGCGACCTCCGCAAAGTTCAGTAAGCCTATCAGCTTTTGATGCGAGCGGAGTGACCAAATTGGCCGGGAGATGAGCTGTCACAATAGACTGGTAATGCTCAGAATTTTGTCCAAGGGTAGGGTGACGCGCTGAGTGACTGTATTCCATTCTAGTCCTAGAAAGATTCTGTTCTGCGATGGGTCGGTAAGCTTCTTCTGAGTATTCACTCGCCAACCCAGATACTACAGGCAATCGAGAGTCAGGCCTACATGTTGTTGTAGCTGATGACGTGATCGCGCAGCTAGTGGAAAGTCGTCCAGGTAGACAATTATCCGAACGCCCCAACCTAGCAGAATGCTCGCCACCCAGTTGGTCATTTGTGTAAAGGCTTCAGGGGCCGAGGCTAGCCCGAGTGGTAGTCCATGTGTATGTGACACCGAGGTATCGAAAAGCTAGAAATCGTCTGTGCTGTTTCGCAACTGGTACATGACAGTACGCGTCCGATAGGTCTACTGTCGCAAGAAAGTTCCCGGGCAGAAGGAAAGTCGGAAGACGCTGATGGCTTATTAATCTGAACTGGCGGAACTGGCGATTCAGGGCGGTTAGGTTGAAAATGGGGCGGGGTCTGCCGTTTACTTTCACTCGAATAAACATGTGAGAAATAAATCCCGTGGTTGTCAAGGTTAGAGAAATGATTCCTTTCTTCAGCATGTCTAGCAACGCGGCCGACATATCTCCTGATTCGGAGGTTATCAGGGCAGGAGGAATGAGGGATTTAATGTTTCGAAGAGGCGGTCGACAGTTGAAAGGGAGTCGATAACCTGAGATTAGCATAAGCAATTGGGATGGAGCCTGTAGAGACTGCTATTGACTGAGATGCTGACGAAGTTGTCCCGCCCTGAATTCCCCCAAGGAACCCTCAAAAGCGCCACTGCTTCTTCCCACGCCAAGTGGTAGATGGCCTGAACTGCGTCCTTCGAGTAGATGGTTCTTCTTTCCTGGAGCCCGCGACATCTTTTCTGCTGGCGAATCTTCGGCTAGCAAGTACCCGTGCGGTATACCTTGGAAGCTTGGGTTGAGAGGGTCTCTCTGCCCGAAGGCCAAAAGATTGACTTTTTTTTTTTTTTTTTTTTTTTTGCTTACGCGGTGTCCCATACGTCATCGCACCAGAGGGAACCGGAGGTAGCAGGTACTTGGCCAGTTTACCTTCACAGAAGAGGTGGGAATCGGACGGCGGAATAGCCGCTAGTAGGCGCTTCAGAGCAGGCTCCGAGGGCATGAACCGGTTCCTCCGATGGGGGGATCAACTCGCATCTCTTCCCGCATGCGTACTGTACAGTCTGTACAAGGTCCTGCGAGGCGAGCCTGAATTCAGCTTTATCATCGGTGAAGCTCCTGATAAATCTCACTCTTGTCTCTTGGCTTTCTCCCGCAAGGAAACTCTCTGGTATGTCTCAGGGTCTTTTCTACCTCCTTGTAGGTGACCGGACTCCAGGAGTCAGACCCCCGTTCCTGGCAAGCAGCCCGCAACTCTCTGCTCCGGGGAGGAGGGTCGGGGATATCAGGTTCCTCTCTCACAGTAACTGGATCAAAGTCCAATCCGCAGGGTCGGGAGGTGATATCAGGAAGGGCACTTTGTGCCGACCAAAGTTCCATCCTCGAGTTTGACGGTCTAGGTTGCTCGGAGAGTATGGGCGAGAGGGGAGAGGTCATTGATTCCTCCGTCTCGCTCCATTCCGAGAGCTCCACAGAGTCCCGCCGAGCGTACCCGGAGGATTGAGTGAGGTGGGGGTTGGAGAGGGATGCTATAAGTTGATTTAGAGATTCGAGTTTAGCCTCGAGCGCCGGAACCCCTTTGAGGGATTCTTCCAGCGCAGACAATCGCCCGCTCAGTACAGAGTTCGTAGCGGGCGGAGAGAGGGGTTCAAAAGCTGGAGCTGTAGGTGACTGATCTCCATAATTGGTGGCAGACGGTGCGTCTAGGCCGCTCCCTGTTGCTAGTCGAGCGTTTACTTACGCACGAGAAAGGATAGAGGGTCTTAGGCCTGTAACCACCTCATTGAAAAGTGAGAAATCCTTCTAAGAAGGTCCCAGAGACTTGGCGAAAGTCGTGGGGGTGAAGGACGAGGGCTTGTCCAAAGGGCCAGCCTAACAAGACCGCCTTCATTTCTTTGAATTTGCGCTCGGAAATATGGGTGTCCCCAGGAGCGAACAACTCCACCAACTCTAGCGAGGGAGGGTGAACCTCACCCGACTTCTGTAAAATCTGAGGTCTGCCACTGAGGGTGGGGGGAGTAAACGCCAATCTCTCCATCCAGGGAGAAGCGCCGCATCAACCAACTGACGAACTCCTCTGAGGAGGGGTTCTGATGTGTCCCCATCATAGAGGGCACCCATGGATGTCATCTGGATAAACAGAAGAGAACATGTAGGTAATCGTCGGGCGTGAATGTCCGACAGGCCCACGTCCATGACGGCATTGATGGACAATGTCTATGACGACCCACGGCGCTGACGTACCACGTCTATGGCGCCCGACGGCACTGGCGCACGACGGCACTAGCGCCCGACGGCACTGACGGCCGATGGCACAGATGGCACTGACGGTCCACATCTATGGTGTCCGATGGCACTGACGGCCGCTGGCACTAACGTACGATGGCACTGACAGCCAATGGTACTGACGGTCCACATCTATGGTGTCCGATGGCACTGACGGTCGATGGCACTGGCGGCCGATGGCACTGGCGGTCGATGGCACCGATGGTGGATGGCACCGATGGTGGATGGCACCGATGGTGGATGGCACCGATGGTGGATGGCACTGGTGGCCGATGCCACTGGTGGCCGATGGCACTGATGGCCGATGGCACTGATGGTGGATGGCACTGGTGGCCGATGCCACTGGTGGCCGATGGCACTGACGGCCGATGGCACTGATGGTGGATGGCACTGATGGCCGATGCCACTGGAGGCCGATGGCACTGACGGCCGATGGCACTGATGGTGGATGGCACTGGTGGCCGATGCCACTGGTGTCCGATGGCACTGACGGCCGATGGCACTGATGGTGGATGGCACTGGTGGCCGATGCCACTGGTATCCGATGGCACTGACGGCCGATGGCACTGATGGTGGATGGCACTGGTGGCCGATGCCACTGGAGGCCGATGGCACTGATGGTGGATGGCACTGGTGGCCGATGCCACTGGAGGCCGATGGCACTGACGGCCGATGGCACTGATGGCCGATGCCACTGGAGGCCGATGGCACTGATGGTGGATGGCACTGGTGGCCGATGGCACTGACGGCCGATGGCACTGATGGTGGATGCCACTGGTGGCCGATGGCACTGACGGCCGATGGCACTGATGGTGGATGGCACTGGTGGCCGATGCCACTGGAGGCCCACGGCGCTAACGTACTACTGGGCGTAGTACGAAAGTGATGACCCGGTAAGACGGGTAGGGCGCTGAGCTGGTCCGACCGGCCATCTCTCAAAAGAGCGAAGAGGGGAGAGCCCCCCGGTGGACCACATTAGGCAGTCGCATGCGAAAGCCACTCAGAAGACAGGTGTTATAGAGCCAACCAGAAGTCTGGCACCACAACTCAGGGAAGCACAGCAATCTCAGCAACAAAGTGTTCTTTGCGCCGTGGTAACAAAGATACAGTTGCACACTCTTGTATCCACAATTGATTATAAAGTGAAAACTAAAACACTAGAAAATTACTATATGTATAAATACTAATAAAAATATAAATAAAAAAAAAATATGGAAATAACTTAATTCCTGAAAAAACACGTTTTTAGCCAGGAAAAAGTTTATAGGCCTGTGCAGCACAAAGCACAAGAGAACAGAACACACTGAAGCAAGGTAGCCAGCCAGCTCTTGGTCTTTACCATGGCAGCTTGGAAGAGTCCATTATGGGGGGAAGTCGAAACGTGAAGAAGGGGGGGGAGTCAGTGGTGTATTTGTGGAATTAGGTATCTGTGCAGTATGATAGTATAGAACACGTCTCACTGTGGGTCGAGCTGCAGCGCTGACCTAAAATACCCTATTATGTTTAGTTTTATAAAAAAGAAAGGTCATTTATATTACTTTAAAGATCATGGAACGCAGTACACACAAAGCTCAAAAAACACTTCTGAATCATGATTGAAAATTCAAAGTTGGCTGAATTTTAACAGAATTGGCGCGTAATTTGAGGAATAAATACACTGCTCTGGGATGTTTAACAGAGGGAAATTGATCATTCACAGTGGTCGGTCGGTGTGAACTTTTATGTGAATGGGGTTACGGAGTCACAGGGTTATCATGAGGAAAAATGAGAGAGGCTGCAACGAAAGCAGCAACCAGTTGTGTAATTATGGAAAAAGAATACACATGGAGAAAGACTCCGCGCTAACAACAAAAATTATGATTTTATTTTTAGAAGTAAAATTAAAAATATCATTTTGTGTTTATCACAATCATGAATATCATGATATCAAAAACATAACAAATAGTGCCGAAAATTAACCTTGGGTAAAACTCGAGCATCCAACCTTAAGGTTGCTATTATTATTAATACTTTAATGATAAACTACAAACATGATAAATTCTGCAACACAGAACATGAAATGAAAAGAACCCAAAAGAATATGTAGCGAACCAAGGTCGAGGTTAAAGCTTGTGGCTTTCTCTTCCACCAGTTCCACCAAACAAATTGATCGTCTTGTTATTTTAACTATTAGATTTGATTGATATAGTTGGTTAAAAGAACAATGTGTACTCAGAAAATTTTCATTTATAACTTGCAGTTGGCACAAAAATAGTCACACAGACCGCTTCAGGCATCGAGTGTTCTTCAAAATGCAATAGCGCCCAGATTCAAAATTTGAAAGATGTGTTTCTCTCCTTCTGGTGCCGTTTGATAAGGCGTATCTCATTCGTTCCTTCACGCGTCTGAAAGAACTTTGTATTTATTGAAACAAAATAGCAAAGGGTATTTTTTTAACTAGTGATACGCAGAATTGCAATTGTAGAAGTACTCTAAATTCACGAAAGGGAAAAAAGGGAAAAATCAAATTTTAGAAAAATATTGAACTTATGATTAAATATCTCTCTGGTCTTTCAATATTTTTTTATGCAACCAACTGCATTTCAAGGGAAATATGCATGACTATCCATACATGAAGTCAAAAATTACTTACTGGCTATCATTTCTTTAAAAACGAGCATCGATCTAAGTGACCTCTAGACCTGTTTGAAAAACAGGGATTTGGCCATAACTCTTTAACGAAGCAAAATGCCCCACTGCAAGTTTCGCTCATATTTATGATAGTCCACGACGGGCTGAACCTACCCTCAAAATATTTGCATCTGTATACGGGACACCCTGTAGAAGCAACATTTCAAGTTTCCAGATATCAGGATTTTGAATAACGAGCAAAGTTTGAGAATTGACAAAGAATTTGGCAATTCTCAAACTCAAGGCATTTTTGACTTACTAGGATTTTGAGATAGCAAGATTCTACTGTATACAGTTAACACAGAAATCTTAGTAGGTACCGTGATTTTTGGAGGAGATAAGGTAAAGCTGGGTCATTTCTCTAAGTTGTTTCATGCTGGTTTTTTTGGTGTAAGTAACCCTAAAAAAACATTTATGAGAAACAAAAATTGAACTTATGTGTACCTACTTTTTTTTAAATTTGCACAGTGAAATCAGTTACAACTTTTATATCTTCAACCATTCAGCCTTAACTCTTTTCCGGGGAGGTGGGACTTAATTTATGTCCCACCTAGAAAAGTTCCAATAAAATTACTTTAGTGAGCACAACATGACAGGAGCTGATTTAATTGTATGTACCTACCAACCTCCTCTCTACTTGGATGAAAAGAAGAAAAAAAACAACTTTCTTTGTATTTCCAACAGGGGCCAAGTAAATAATAAATAGTTGAATGTGGTCAATGGTTGAAACACAAACTTGAGGGATAGTCTGGCTTAACTTTATATTAATCCTATTTTATAATTTGGTCTTCAGTCACTTTTTTGGAAGACCCTGTATATGTAACAATCAAACAGGCCTTTTTGAAGGGTTGGCACAGTAAGGTTTTCTACCGTTGGTCAAAATTTTGCATCATACCGTATGGTCAGTTTTCATATTCTGGTTGTAGAACTTCTCATTTTTTTTTCTCGATTTGAAAATTGTTTGTACATTAATGTGACCCTTACTTCTCCAAATATACTACCCATTCTGTAAAAACATTACAGAAATGAAAATTTTTGTAAAGCCCATATTCCTTTGAATATGGTTTTAACCTTGCACTATTTTTAACATTCAATTAATCCCATTGAGGTCATATTTTGACATAGAGGGACCCGATGTATCAAGATTTGCGTCCAAAAGGGACCATCAGCTGATTTCAAAATCAGTGCCGGAGTTGTAGTAATTTTTCTCTCGCGAAAGAGTGGTTATATAAACTAGTAAACTACCTAATTCTTCTAAAATAATATTTTTACTTTATTCATACTTACCTATCAGTTAATTTTTTATTTGCTTCCACTTTTACTTTCCTTATTTTCTACTTATTATAGTAATATAAGATTTGGTATCTGACATGAAAATTAAGAATGTTTAGATACCCGCCACTGCATGAGGTAAACAAAAAATTCAAATAAATTGAACCAATCTGAAGCCGGGATTTGTTGAAAGAGGCACCATCAGCTGTTCAAAGTTGGACGCATAAATTTGTTCAACTCGAGATAGGTAAGGTTCCCTCTATATGTTATATAATCTCAGTGACTAATCCTGTTACACATGAGTAGGACTTAACTCAAGTCGCACCTTTTGGAAGATCCTGTATACAGGGTGTCCCACCAAAGTTGGACACCTCCAATTACTCGGCCCCTGAAAGAGTTTTTAAAAATAAAAAATCCTAGGGTACATGTCCTAACTATGCGGTTTCAGTCATGAAATTTTTTTTATACAGGGTGGTTCAAAAGTCAAAAATTGAGGTGTCAACTTTCGATTTTTAAATGGATCGACCTGAATTTTATTTGATAATTTTACTTCTACATGGTTCCTGAGTACTTTTTTAAACAAAAATTTTACATACAGGGTGGTTTTTTTTCGACCAATTTTTTTTCTAAACCTCGAATAACTCAAGTTCTTTTAATTTTTTCGATAACAAGAATAGATAGTGTCTGTGTAATGAATATACGCACTTTTTAATGGCATCAAAAAAATTTCTACAGGGTGGTTCACAAGTGAAATAATGACTTATTTTTTTTTTAAACGGAGTTTTTTTAATTTTTTATTTGAGATTAATAATTCTCGCTTAATTTTACACATTTTTTGTTGGTCATATCGAAAAACAAAACTAAAATGTTGTACAGGGTGAGACATAATTTTTTTGTAGCACCCTGTATATGGGCAGTCAAAGAGACGTAAAATTAAATAAAAAGACTAAATGTGCAAGAAAAAACTTCGATTTTTAATTAAATTATAAAGTTATGGTGTTTTAACTAAAATTGTCGCATGGACCACCCTGTAGATATTCTCTTAAACTATCATGTGGGTACTCGAAGTTGTTAATAATTCAACGAAGACTTCGAATCGTGGGGAAAAACAAGTAAAAACACACGAATTTTGAAGCCATTTTCAATTTGGAGTCCACACTGAATGATTTTAAAACTTGAAAAAAAAAAGTAGGTAGGTGTAGACACAATATTGAAAATGGCTTTTTGAATTCATTTTTTCTTTCAGATTTGGACTCCTTGTTGAATTTTAGACAATTTCGACTACCCATATGCTGGTTTAAGAAAATATCTACAGGGTAGTCCATGCGACAATATTAGTTAAAACACCATAACTTTTTAATTTAATTAAAAATCGAAGTTTTTCTTGCACATGTAGTTTTTCTTTTTATATTAACGTCTTTTTGTTTGCCCATATACAGGGTGTTACAAAAAAATTATGTCTCACCCTGTACACACTTTAGTTTTGTTTTTCGATATGACCAACAAAAAATGTGTAAAATTAGGCAAGAATTATTAATCCCAAATAAAAAATCAAAAAAAACTCCGTTTTAAAAAAAATCAAGTCATTATTTCACTAGTGAACCACCCTGTATATATTTTTATTTATTTATTATTCCAATGAAAAGTGCATGTATTCATTACACACACACTTTCTATTCTTGTTATCGAAAAAATTAAAAGAACTTGAGTTATTCGAGATTTAGAAAAAAAATTGGTCGAAAAAAAACCACCCTGTATGTAAAATTTTTTGTTTAAAAAAGTACTCAGGAACCATGTAGAAGTAAAATTATCAAATAAAATTCAGGTCGACCCATTTAAAAATCGAAAGTTGACACCTCAATTTTTGACTTTTGAACCACCCTGTATTAAAAAAAATTTACGACTGAAACCGCATAATTAGGACATGTACCCTAGGATTTTTTATTTTTCAAAAACTCTTTCAGGGGCCGAGTAATTTGAGGTGTCCAACTTTGGTGGGACACCCTGTATGTAACAATCAATGAAGCTTCTTCGAAGTGATAAGATTTTCTAGAGTTAGTAAAAATTCGCGTTGATTATCTGAGACTTTATAGTAGATCTTCTTCTGTAAAGGTTGAGCACCCTTGATCTAGTGTATACAATGTGAACCGATCATGAGGAAGTATTGTGTCCATAATTGGCACTATTGGCAGTGTTTCTTTTTGTTGAAAATTGTGTTTTTTATTATTTTTTTTATTTTTTCAATAAAATTGATTAAATCCCCATTATATAAATGTATGAGTATGTATAAATTGTATAAAATATATCTTGATATATGTAATGTTTATATGTGTGGACAATATATTGTCTAGGAAAATATATATATTCGAACGTCAGAAAATAAGAAATATAAACTAAAGATGTAAGCAATACTTACCCAACAGGTGATCCATAACTATCAGGGCCCAACCAACAGTTGCCAAAAAAAAAAAAAAAAAACATTCACAATGGTATGACTATTTCAACAAATTTCAGTGAGCTACCACATACCGTTCTCGAGATACAGGGTCGGCCGTCCTGGCTAATATCCCTATGTTCTGACCTTTAACTCGTAACCGTAAGTTTCAGAAGAATAAATTTTGCTGATATTTACTCCCTTTATTGAGACCTTTTGAACAAGGTATAATTCGACCTATTCTGTTGATGTTAGTTTCTGGTCGGTTTCGTCAGCTAGCCGGACGACTAGCCGGCAAAAGTTTTAACTGAAAAACATATCGAGTTATACCTTGTTCGAAAGGTCTCAATAAAAGGAGTAAATTATGAACAAATTTTCTCCTTCTGAAACTTACAGTTAAAGAGTTATAGGTCAGAACATAGGGATATTAGCCAGGACGGCCGACCCTGTATCTCGAGAACGGTAAGTAGCTCACTGAAATTTAATGCAATGAACTTGTCTCGATGAGACCTAACAATATGCCACAAGACGTACCATTCTTTTTAAGATTTTAAAGTTGGTCCATGCCCAGCCCAGTATTGCACAGCCTGACTGGGGCCGTGTAGGTAAATTTTTTTGTTGCTACAAATTAATCACCCGAAGAAAACAAAGAATACGGGTTGAGTTGTAATCACTGAGATCATATAACATAGAGGGAACCTTACCTATCTCGAGTTGAACAAATATATGCGTCCAACTTTGAACAGCTGATGGTCCCTCTTTCAACAAATCCCGGCCTCATAGTGACGGATATCTAAACATTCTTAATTTTCACGTCAGATACCAAGTCTTATTTTACTACATAATAAGTAGAAAATAAGGAAAGTAAAAGAGGAAGCAGAGACAAAAATAACTAAAAGGTAAGTATGAAAAAAGTAATATTATTATTTTAGAAGAATTAGGTAGTTTTGGTACCTACTCTTTCGCGAGAGAAAAATTACTACAACTCCGGCACTGATTTTGAAATCAGCTGATGGTCCTTCTTGGACGCAAATCTTGATACATCGGGTTCCCTCTATGTTATATGATCTCAGTGGTTGTAATTGATATTTTGAGTCGTTTTTGAGAAATCCAGGCCTGGGTGAGACTTTATGTAGGCCCTGTATATGTATAGGTACCCATTCTGTAATAACATTGCAGAAATATTTATTTATTTTTTATAAATGCCATATTCTTATGAATATGGTATTAATTAACAGCGTACAGTTTCATAAGAATATGGAGGAGACATTATTAACACCATATATTAAATAGCATACAATATACTTAATGGTCAGTATGAGTTTCATATTTTGATTATAGAACTTCTCATTTTTTTTTTCTTGATCTGATAAATGGTTTTTATGTTAATGTCCCCTCCCTCTGAAATTTGTACTATCTATCCTGCAATTTATTAACAGTTGCAGAATTGAAATTTTTGTAATAACCATATTCCTATGAACATGGTTATAATTTATCATGTCGACATCCTTGTGAACATTGGTGCATGTCTGTCTGTAAAGAGAATATCTCTAGAACGGCATGAGCTTGAGACTTGAAATTCGGTACAGAGGTTATAAATATATAGAGGCATACGCAGCACGAAACTTTTGAAAAAAAATCGGTGCCGCCAATGACGGCCGCAAGACCGCCACCTGGCGGCGTTTGGTGGCCCAATTTTTTAAGAATTATTTTTTTATATTAATTGGCGACCTCGGCCCCAATTTTCCTGTATTTTGGGGGGACCAAAAATACACTGGGTGAAACTTTATGGAGGCCCTGTAAATATATACAGGGTGGGGCAAAAGTCTGGAAACCCCTGAATAACTTTCGAATGGCTTCTTCGGTAAAATTAAAATTTTGTAAGGTAAACCGGGCTAATAAGACCTTCTTTTAGAGTGGGGTCGATTTTTGTTACCGGCCCCCATGTTGGGGCCAGGGGGGCCAACTTCATTTTTTTTAATACGAACCCCCACCTTGCGATACATTTTTGGAAAGGTCTTTAAATAAGAAATACATTGGTGCAAATTTTATTTTTTTAATATTAACTGTTTGCAAATGGCGTCCAACTTTGTGTATGCAGTAAAGTCTGGAAACCCCTGTATATCTTTCGAAAGGGCTTTCTCAGTAAATTTAAAATTGTGTACGGTAATCCTTGGTAATTAGACCTTATATTAGAATGGGACCGATTTTTTTTTACTGGCCCCTGTGTCGGGGCCAGGGAAGCCAACTTCATTTTTTTAAATACGAAACCCCACCTTGCGATACATTTTTGGAAAGGTCTAATTACCCCGACTTACCCCGTGCACTACCCACTCTGTAATAACACTGCAGAAATATTAATTTTTATAAATGCCATGTTCTTATGAATATGGTATTAATATTTATTAACAGCGTACAGTTTCATAAGAATAATTATGGAGACATTATTATATTAATTAACTAGCGGGCTGTCGCCCGCTTTGCGGGCCGAGGCATGGCCGTGAAAGCAAAAAATCCTTTTTCGCCATGGCAGGTGTTGTAGTGCGAGTTTCGAAAAATCCCGTCTTATTGCACATCTAGACTAGAAGACAAAGCTACCTACCAAATTTCAGCTTCCTAGGACTTCTTACAGTTTGGGCTGTAGAGCGATGATCAGTCAGTCAGTGGTCAGTCAGTCAGTGACTTTGACATTTATATATTAAGATAGCATACAATAATTATACTTTATGGTCAGTATGAGTTTCATATTCTGATTGTAGAGCTTCTCATTTCTTTTTTTTTTTTTTTTTTTTGATCTGATAAATCCTTTTTATCTTATTATCCTACGCATCTTGAATTTTTGAAGTAGACATCTTGCAATTTTAAAGTGCAGAATTAATAATTTTTGTAATTACCATATTTTTACGAATATGGTATCAATTAATCATATTGACATATACTTTCACCAGTAACATTAGGTTATGTACTAACCTTTATATTCCTGATAACAATAAATTAAAGCTTTTTAAAAATGTATCAATTGAAGTCAATTAAAATTTCTTATCCAAATGGACCACCCTGTACTTTATACTATTGATGGGAAGACTCAGATAGAAAGAGAGAGGGGGTAAGGTGTTCTCAATTTGATATCATTTATTTTTAGCTAATTATAATCATTCTTCTGAGTGAGGCGTTCTTCTTTTTTTAACCACGAAATGGTGTTTTTGGGAGGTTTAGTTATTAATAATTTAAATGTGAAATCAATGTTAAACCCAAAAAAAAGTGTTTTTACTATTCATATTTTCCTTTTCTGTATCCACAGGTGTATTAACCAATGGATGTGAAGATTTTGAGAATATTGATGATCTTTATGATGCTGTGGGAGAAGTTTTGGTAGAAATTGCTGAAAACAGGACTGATGACGATATCAGGTAATATGGTTCAAATCTTTTGTCTTCCAACAGGTAGGATTAGCTGTTGTTATTGTTGTTGTAGCCAGCTTCGCGACAGCTGGAGGATTGTCTCCAGCCAACTTTATTTCAAATTAAGTTCACAATTAAATCATAAATCATTGGTGACAATGCTATCCATGCTAAGAGTAAAATTTTGCTTTCAGGGAACTATGCTCAAAATTATATAGACTACTAAAACCTAATGAAGACGACACGGCTCTGAAGAATGGCCCCACCAAGGTTCTCAATGCTCCAATCCACTTGGGTTCTATGTCTGCCAATCTGGATAACAATGTAGATGAAATCAAAAGCATTTGGGTCAATCACAGGGAAGATGGATTTGTAAGTTTAGTCCGGGAACCAAAAAACACAAATTAAAATATCACCTACCTTTTGTAAAAAGTTTTTTTTTTTTAAGTTACTGTCTCGGTAGCTCATTGGTCAAGGCGTCTGACTGGTAATCCAGAGGTTGCGGGTTCGAAATCCAGCCGGGACATGACAAATTATTGTCTCATTTGGGATTTTGACCTCATAATAAAATATCTTGGGCTTATGGTCTGTGTTGTAGCTTGCCCATGCCGTAGTATGCCTCCCCTCTGATGGGCGAGAAGTGACACAATACTTCCCATTTATGTGCTGGGTCAACACAAGCACATCGGAAGGTATCCCTTACAAACAATTGTAACCAAATTATGAATACAAATTTTGTCGGCATTTTGTGGGGGATTGATCCCGGATGGCAAGCTAGTGCTTAACCACTGAGCTAATGCTTAACCACTGAGCTAATTATTTTTTCTATTATCTTTATTATTAAAAGTCCTGCTATGATGAATTTATTTTAGGTTATTTATTTAAAATAATCCAAATATTCTTTTGGATAAGGATTGTAAAGATTCCGTTTTCTTCTTTATTTAGAGTTGAAATAATGGGATTTATTAGTCCTAATCGGGCAGTATAAATGAGGCAATATTATTGAATAATTCACTCACAAAATATTATTATTTAAAAAAAAAAAATATTATTATTAATTACAGAAAGTAGACCAGAGGAAATTGGAGAAGGCAGAAGCTAAGCTACAACAAAAGCAAGGGAAAAGACAAGACCAGTCATCGAAACCTGTGAACACTTCATTCAAACCAGAAACTGCTACTGCCTCACAAGTGACAAGCAAAAAAGATGCCAAACTCGAAGCCAAGGGAACCAACAGGACAACGGATATCAGGATAGAGAACTTTGATATTGCGTATGGAGACAGGTTAGTTATTTTTATTAATTTTTTGATATAAAAACAAATCTACCTACAGTACAAATAATTATTTTAAAAAAAATGGAAACAATAACCGCGTTTTTTTAGGATATTTTTTTTTCTTCCAAGTTCAGTATTTCCAAATATTTCCATTTTCTTCCAAGTTTAGCTTCCCCACTATTCGCGAAAGAAAAATGCGTTTAGGTACTTTTAAAGACAATCAATGGACTTAACCTATATAAAAAAAATGGAAGCAAGAACTTTATAAATCAATTTTGGTTAACCAAACTGGAAAAAGATTTTTCCTCTTCCAAAAGAAAAATAACTTTCTTCCAGTTCGTCCATTTGAATCCACTTTGGTTAGAAAGAAAAATACAGATAATATCAACAGTAAAAATGTGAATAAATAAACCTTCCAATTTATTTTAAGCTAGTTTTCAGCCCTGGTTATTAAGATTATTTGTAATCAATCTACAAGTTTAGTTGTGGAACATATAAAACTATCAACACTCAATTACAAAAATATGTACCTGGATTTTTACCCATTTTTAAGCGTGAGACGAGTCATTTCGACTAGGCTATTAATTTTGTATCAGAAAAAATCAGATAGCCCTATCTCTTAGAAATTAATATTATTGGCACAAAACGGCCAAAATCCGTTCTGGTGGGCTGTCAACTTTATGTCAGCTCTCATGAGGACAATTGGGGTAGTTGTAGATTGGGCGACGACCAGTGATGGCATTACGACATTGATATTGGAATATGATGGATGGATGTAGATTTGTAGATATGTTGCCGACCTCCGTGGCTCAGTGGTTAAGAGCATTTGTTACTGATCCGGAGGTTGCGGGTTCGAATCCCGGCCGGAGCGGAAATTTCTGACTGAAATTTTCCGTTTTCGGAATGGCATGGATGTAAAAGTAAAGCGCAGTGTAGTAATGCGAAAGCGGTTCCGGGGCACACTTAAGTACCTTTAAAAAAAAGAAGAAGAAGAAAAAAAAAAGATATGCATTAGCATTGTTTCTTGTAATGCCGATGCTACCCACTGAAAATTGTGACATAAGACCTAATATTTTACTTCTCTTTACTTGAACAGGGTTCTATTGCAAGGTACCGACATCACCCTGGCGTTTGGAAGACGGTATGGCCTGGTGGGAAGAAATGGACTCGGAAAAACCACACTCCTGAGGCTCATATCTAGGTAAGTATTGAACCCACCTCAGTAGCTTGATTGATAAGGCGGCGTACTTGTAACCTGGAGGTTGGTGGTGCATGTGGTGCAAGTCCCAATTTCGCTAAAAAAAAATAGTGTTTATTGTTGACCTTTTGATTGATGACCAAAAAGTTGATAGTTTAAAATTCATTGTTGAAATATTGATATTTTTGTTTAGATATTATTCAGTAAGAATATTTTATTTTTTTATACTTTCATAACTACCAAAGAAAAAATCGATTGAAGAACTTAAAAAAATTCCTGCCCCGCTGGGAATCGAACCCAGGTCACCATGCGTACAATGCCTAGCGCGTTAACTCACTCTGCCACGGTGACTACTGATCTGACTATGCAGTTGAAAGCGATGTTAAATTTTTGTTTAAAAAAACGCTTGCATACGAGTCTGCAACCATTTCGACATTTTCATCTTTACTATTCAAGGTCCAAAACCCAACTGACCAAATTTCGTATTGTGCGCATGACACACACTTTCCCTCTTCTCTTAGGGTTGCAATATCGAAACGAAAATATCGATATTAGGTATATCGATAATATCGAAACCATAATATCGATATCCGATATTAGAAGACTTCTCTCCCTTTACAATTCGATATTTCGTTACATAATATCGTTACATAATATCGTTACATAATTTCGTCACATAATTTTGGTTATGTGCCAGAGCAAAGACATGAAAATGTCAAAAAGGCGAATAAAACCGATTGAAAGGCTTGAAATGAGAATAGTTTTCTGTACAAGATTTTTCATATAATAGATTTTTGTTTCTAGTATTCTTAGGATTGGTCCTAAATGAGAGTTCCTCCACTAATTCTTGTAAAACAGTTCTATTATTCAATAATTTAAAAAGTAACATTTAAAGATAACTTAAAAATGTTGCGTATGGCTCAATCAAAGGGCTCTACAGCTATTTTACACTTCATCACAGGGTGATTCACCATATGTTCGTCCCCGTAGCTCAGTGGTAAAGGCGGCACTCTGTGAATCAAGAGATTCCAGAGGTCGTGGGTTCGAAACCAAGCGTGACATGACAAGTTATCCTCCCATTTGGGATTTTTACCACATAATAATACGTCTTGGGCTTACTGCTGGAATAATGGGACTTTAATAGACCTAATCGGGCACTATATATAAGGCCATATTATTATTTCGGCCACCCATGTTAATCGTGTTTTTCCTTTCATGAATGCCTGCAGTGGTCAGCTGAGGATACCCTCGCACATTTCAGTATTACATGTGGAACAGGAGGTGGTGGGAGACGACACGCCCGCCTTGAGTAGTGTGCTTGAGTGTGATACCAAGCGGCAGAATCTGCTGGATAGAGAGAAAGCCATCACGCAGGCTATCAATAATGGGTGAGTGGGTGTGTATATATATAAGGGGGTGGGGGATGAGTAGTGTGCTTGAGTGTGATACCAAGCGGCAGAATCTGCTGGATAGAGAGAAAGCCATCACGCAGGCTATCAATAATGGGTGAGTGGGTGTGAGTAGGTATATAAGGGGGTGGGGGATGAGTAGTGTGCTTGAGTGTGATACCAAGCGGCAGAATCTGCTGGATAGAGAGAAAGCCATCACGCAGGCTATCAATAATGGGTGAGTGGGTGTGTATATATATAAGGGGGTGGGGGATGAGTAGTGTGCTTGAGTGTGATACCAAGCGCCAGAATCTGCTGGATAGAGAGAAAGCCATCACGCAGGCTATCAATAATGGGTGAGTGGGTGTGTATATATAAGGGGGTGGGGGATGAGTAGTGTGCTTGAGTGTGATACCAAGCGGCAGAATCTGCTGGATAGAGAGAAAGCTATCACGCAGGCTATCAATAATGGGTGAGTGGGTGTGTATAAGATATAAGAGTATGTGTCTAACTGGATATAAGAGAACAATTTCCAGGTCAAATTTACCGAGTTACAAGAGGTTATTTACGAGAGAGAAAATAACCTCTTAATAAGAGAATCCTGGGTGTAAGAGAATACATTTCCGATCCCTTGATATAGACGATTTTCGGGAATTCATTGAGGCTGCTTATGTACAATATGTACATTTAACAACATGGTTAGATTATTTTACGTGGTACTAGGCTCTAGGGTAGAGTGCTCCATTGTGTTCTACTGTAGGTAGGCGGCCACAACGAGGACCCTGGGCCTATACCCTACACCCTAGACCCCAGACCCTGGTACCACACAGCTTGATATAGAAAATTTTCTGGAGTCCATTGAGACCGCTTACATTCAATAACATGGTTAGATTATTTTACGCGGTACCAGGGTCTAGGGTAGAGTGCTCCATTGTGTTTTTTTTTAAGCTTTATTAGGTAGAAAATATATACAGTAGAACACAATGAAATTTAAAGAAAAACAAAAAGATTAAACAAATACAAGAAGGAAAAAAAAAGAGAGAAATGTCCTACCTAAAGGGCGGGGTTATTGCCTGTGGCAATGTGTTCGACTGTAAGTAGGAGGCCACAACGAGGACCCTGGGCCTATACCCTACACCCTCGCCCCCAGACCCTGGTACCTACACAGCTTGATATAGACCCTGGTACCTACACAGCTTGATATAGACCCTGGTACCTACACAGCTTGATATAGACCCTGGTACCTACACAGCTTGATATAGACCCTGGTACCTACACAGCTTGATATAGACCCTGGTACCTACACAGCTTGATATAGACCCTGGTACCTACACAGCTTGATATAGACCCTGGTACCTACACAGCTTGATATGGACAATTTTCTGGACTCGATTGAGACCGCTTACATTCAATAACATGGTTAGATTATTTTACGTGGTACTGGCTCTACCCCAGGGTTCAGGGTGTAGGACTCCGTTGTGTTCGCGCACTAACAGCCAAGACGCACGTGTTCTCGTCTTGGCTCGAAGCATCCGGAAGAGCGGACCCGAACATTTCCGGTTGCATACCTCGTGTCCCATGAAGGCGCAAAGTTCCACCCAACAGCGGTGGACAGCGATTGTGGCTTTCCTATAAGAGATACAGAAACTTTTCCAGAACAAAAAAATGTTCGTTCTGGACCGGCGATCACAGGAAAAGTGTCATAGACATTTTTGGTTGCATAACTGAAAAGGGGGAACTTGTACGCCCTCCGTGGCTCAGTGGTTAAGAGCATTGGTTACTGACCCGGAGGTTGCGGGTTCAAATCCCGGCTGGAGTGGAAATTTCTAACCGAAATTTTCCGTTTCCGGAATGGCATGGTTGTAATGTTAAAGTGCCCTGAAGTAATGCGAAAGCGGTTCCGGGGAACACTTAGGTACCTTTTTTTTTTTTTTTTTTTTTTTTTTTAAACTTGTACCTACGACCTTCTCGCCTTCAGGGTTTCCGCTCGAGATACGCAATTCGACCCGAGAATCAAACTTGTGTAGCCCTCGGCAACATAACACTTTTGCACATTTGAGCGGCGCCCTCGGGTGGGCGGTCGGTTTTCACATCGTTTCACTTTGTACTGGTAGTCAAGTGGTTAACGCGCTAGTCTGGTAATCCAGGTGTCGGAGGGATCCGTTGGTTCGAATCCCACCCAGTGCATGAATTTTTCCTCATTTATTTGATTAGTTTGTGACCACATAATAATAAGACTCTAAGGGTTAGGTGGTAGTCAAGTGGTTAACGCGCTGGTCTGGTAATCCAGGTATCGCAGGGGTCCGTTGGTTCGAATCCCACCCAGTGCATGAATTTTTCCTCATTAATTTGATTAGTTTGTGACCACATAATAATAAGACTCTGAGGGTTAGGTGGTAGTCAAGTGGTTAACGCGCTGGTCTGGTAATCCAGGTATCGCAGGGGTCCGTTGGTTAGAATCCCACCCAGTGCATGAATTTTTCCTCATTAATTTGAGTTTGTGACCACACAATAATAAGACTCTGAGGGTTAGGTGGTAGAAAATGCTTTGAGCATTAACCTCGCCTCACTCGCCTGGTTATTATTCTTATTATGGTTTTATCAAATTGATGTGTATGACCATATACAAGTATGTATAGATATTATGGTTACAATAGATATATTATAGTTGAGTTTTTAATCCCATAATAATAAGACTCTGAGGGTAAGGTGGTAGATAATGCTTTGAGCATTAACCTCGCCTGGTGGTTTCCTTCCACTAAAGAGTGTTATTATTAGAATAGAATAGAAATTACCTTGTTTATACTGCCGAGGTGAGAATAAAAAGTCCCTTTATTCCAGCTTGTGTATTTGTGTATTTTATTATATATTTGTGTATATATTTGTGTATTTTAGTATTATTATTATTGCTTTCGACAGCACGGCGGACGCCGGAATGAGCTCGGAGCTGACGCAGGTGTTCGCGGAGCTGGAGGCCATAGAGGCGGACAAGGCCCCCGCCCGCGCCTCTGTGATCCTGGCGGGCCTGGGGTTCTCCCCCGAGATGCAGGGCCGCGCCACCAGGCACTTCTCCGGGGGCTGGCGGATGAGGCTCGCGCTGGCCAGGGCGCTTTTCTCAAGGTAGGTAATAGGTTTATAGACTATAGTGTATATAGTATGGTCAGGGCCCTTTTCTCAAGGTAGGTAATAGGTATATAGACTATAGTGTATATAGTATGGTCAGGGCCCTTTTCTCAAGGTAGGTAATAGGTATGGTCAGGGCCCTTTTCTCAAGGTAGGTAATAGGTATGGTCAGGGCCCTTTTCTCAAGGTAGGTAATAGGTATGGTCAGGGCCCTTTTCTCAAGGTAGGTAATAGGTATGGTCAGGGCCCTTTTCTCAAGGTAGGTAATAGGTATGGTCAGGGCCCTTTTCTCAAGGTAGGTAATAGGTATGGCCAGGGCCCTGTTCTCAAGGTAGGTAATAGGTATATAGGATGGTAAGGGCCCTTCTCTCAATGTAGGTATATACTATATACCTTGTGTGGTCAGGGCCCTTTTCTCAAGGTAGGTATATAGTATGCTCAAGGCCCTATTCTCAATGTAGGTATATACCTTGTGTGGTCAGGGCCCTTTTCTCAAGGTAGGTAATAGGTATATAGACTATATAGTATATAGTATGGTCACGGCCTTTTTCTCAAGGTAGGTAATAGGTTTATAGCATGGCCAGAGCCCTTTTCTCAAGGTAGCTATATACCTTGTGTGGTCAGGGCCTTTTTCTCAATGTTGGTATATACCTTGTGTGGTCAGGGCCCTTTTCTCAATGTAGGTATATACGTTTATGGTCAGGGCTCTTTCCTCATGGTAGGTAATAGGTATATAGTATGGTAAGGGCCCTTTTCTCAATGTAGGTATATACCTTGTGTGGTCAGGGCCCTTTTCTCAAGGTAGGTATATAGTATTGTCAGGGCCCTTTTCGCAATGTAGGTATATACGTTGTATGTTCAGGGCCCTTTCCTCATGGTAGGTAATAGGTATAGTATATAGTATGGTAATGGAACTACCTGTCTTGTGCTGACCGTCTAAATCAAAGCACTACTTATAATAATGGTATTTATAATTAAAAAAGTATGCGGATTGCGTCCTTTTTTTCAGGGGTTTCTTGGAATTCCGGGGTGGGTGGAATTCCCCCCTCATCTGGCTAGAGAGAACTATCTGTAGCACTGGCCCACCACCCTACACTGATTATTATTTAATTTAACCACCTCCTCCCCAGGCCTGACCTCCTGCTATTGGATGAGCCCACCAACATGTTGGACATGAAAGCCATCATCTGGCT
This sequence comes from Bactericera cockerelli, assembly GCA_024516035.1. Classification (NCBI taxonomy): domain Eukaryota; kingdom Metazoa; phylum Arthropoda; class Insecta; order Hemiptera; family Triozidae; genus Bactericera; species Bactericera cockerelli. Next base: position 59,380,091 of record CM044955.1, on the reverse strand, counting down.
GGAGAACTACCTGCAGCACTGGCCTACCACCCTACTCGTGGTGTCTCACGACCGGAACTTCCTGGATAGTGTGCCCACCGATATCTTCCATCTGCACTCACAAGTAAGTTTTCCCATCGACTTTAATATGCATTGGAAAGAGTGGGCAAAATCTAGACTCTAGAACATCCAAAGAATGCAAAAGAAAAGCTAAGATCAGAGAGCAATGACTGAGTCTTGTATAGAGGCTACCTTTGGATTCGAAGATGCCACAATGATGATGGTTAACTCTTCAACAAATGCACTGTTGGTCAAGGGGTTAACGCGCTAGTCTGGTAATCCTGACAGCGTAGGGATCCGTTGGCTCGAATCCCACCCAGTGCATGAATTTTCCTCATTAATTTGAGTAAATAACCACTTAATAATATTTTTTTGTTGTTGATACTTTTATTTACAATCTACAATGTTTAGTATAGGAAAATACAAATTGTAATAAGTAAATTTGATGTAGTAGATATAACATGGAGGAGAAATAGCCCAATGACTACACTCCTTTCAAAATTGCAATATTCTGCTAGCTGTTTGTTTAGCAGCTCTACATGTGACACCCACATGAGAGCGGAACAGATGACACAACACTTAATAATAAGACTCTAAAAGTTAGGTGATAGAAAATATTTTAAGCATTAACCTCGCTTGTTGGTTGCCTTCCACTGAAGAGTGTTATTATCAGGCTCTAGTCCTCATGATGGTTCATCGCACATGGAAATATGTGGTTCAGGACGAGCCAACTTCGAAATAAAGTTGGCTAGAGACCAACTCACCTCTCCAGCTGTAGCCAAGCTGTCTACAACAACAACAACGTTGTTAGTATCTTCCATCTACAACAACAACAACATTATTAGCCTCTTCCATCTAACCCTTGTGTTTAACGTCCCTGTTTGTTTTCACAGAGAATAGACGCGTACCGCGGCAACTACGAGGCGTTCGACAAAATCAAAACCGAGAAGCTGAAGAACCAGCAGCGCGAGATAGAAGCCCAGCGCATGCACAGGGAGCACGTGCAGAAGTTCATCGACACATTCCGGTACAACGCGAACAGGGCGTCCAGTGTTCAGAGCAAGATCAAGCAGCTGGAGCGATTGTGAGTCCTATTATTATTATTATTATACAATTCTTTATTAGATACAAAAGGACATTATGTACATATAAATAATAATTTTAACAGTGAAAAAATGAAAAAAACAATATATACAATAAGAATGAAGAAGAATAGAAAATATTTGAAAACATATGTCCTAACTTTATTATTATCAACCCTATGATAATAATAAAATAAATAAATGTGTTTCTTGGTGTTATTATATCACAATTTTAGTGGGTAATGGGATAATGGGATTTAAGTCCTAATCGGGCTACTATAAAAAAGGAGATATTATTATTATATATTATGATAATAAATGTGTTAGTTTGTGTTATTGCACAGAATTATAGGACGACTTTTCCGTATTTTTAATATCCCAATATCTTATTTTTGCCTCTAATTCCGCCACTGGGCGCTGCTCACGTTAAAGCAGCTACTCAGTTTTCCTCACGAGTTATGAGTGGATCCCGATAATACTATGATAATAATAGTATTATTGCCTTATTTATACTGTCCGATTAGGACTAATGAGTCCCATTATTCCAGCTGTAAGCACAAGACGTGTATTATGATGTAGTTAAAATTCCAAATGGGGGGTAATTTGTCAGGTCCCGGCTCAGTTTTGAACCCGCGACCTCTGGATTAACGGTCAGACGCTTTGATTACTGAGGTACCGGTACTGAGCTATATTATTTACATAGGATTATATAAAAATAGTGTACGAGTAAACAGAGCTTCCAGTGTTCAGAGCACGATCAAGCAGCTGGAGCGATTGTGAGCCCCATGTTATTTTCACTCCTGTTAGTTCGTGCACTGGTAGTCAAGTGGTTAAGGCGCTAGTCTGGTAATCCAGGTGTCGAAGGGATCCGTTGGTTCGAATCCCACCCAGTGCATGAATTTTTCCTCATTTATTTGAGTTTTTGACCACATAATAATAAGACTCTGAGGGTTAGGTGTTAGAAAATGTTCTGAGCATTAACCTCGCCTGCTGGTTACCTTCCACTAAAGTGTGTTATTATTATTCGTAGTCACCGTGCAGTGGGTTAGTGCACTGGGCATTGCACGCATGATGACCTGGCTTCGATCACCACTGGGGCCGGATTTTTTATGCTCCCTTACTTGGATGTTTGGGGTTCACTCATACCTCGTGAAGAAAAATGATTAGCTGATTAATGTGAGCAGCGACCAGTGGCGCAGTTATAAGAAAAAAATATGATATTGGTGTATTAATGAGATACTATACTTCATCGCTACCCACTTAAATTGTGATATACAAGGTGTCTCATTTATTTGAAACGATTCAAAGCAATTACTCGGAAACTATTTTGATTCTACAGAAAAAATATTCTGACCAGAAGGGCGACGCGACGATGAGAAAAACTTCGAGAATAATTGAAGGGGTTTTTATCACCATCGCTTTACGTATTAGTAACTAAAACTCCATTTTAGAGAATAATTGAAGGGGTTTTTATCACCATCGCTTTACAAATTAGTAACTAAAACTCCATTTTAGAGAATTATTGAAGGGGTTTTTATCACCATCGCTTTACGTATTAGTAACTAAAACTTCATTCTAGAGAATAATTGAAGGGGTTTTTATCACCATCGCTTTACGTATTACTAACTAAAACTCCATTCTAGAGAATAATTGAAGGGGTTTTTATCACCATCGCTTTACGTATTACTAACTAAAACTCCATTCTAAAAAATAATTGAAGGGGTTTTTTATCACCATCGCTTTACGTATTACTAACTAAAACTCCATTTTAGAGAATAATTGAAGGGGTTTTTATCACCATCGCTTTACGTATTACCAACTAAAACTCCATTCTAGAGAATAATTGAAAGGGTTTTTATCACCATCGCTTTACGTATTACTAACTAAAACTCCATTCTAGAGAATAGTTGAAGGGGTTTTTATCACCATCGCTTTACGTATTACTAACTAAAACTCCATTCTAGAGAATAATTGAAGGGGTTTTTATCACCATCGCTTTACGTATTACTAACTAAAACTCTAAGTAGTCACTGTGGCAGAGCGAGTTAGCGCGCTAGGCATTGCACACATGGTGACCTGGGTTCGATTCCCAGCGGGGGAGGATTTTTTCTGCTCTGTACTTGGATGTTCGGGGTCCACTCATACCTCGTGAGGAAAAATGAGTAGCTGCTTTAATGTGAAGCAGCGACCAGTGGCAGAATCTTAGGCAAAAAAATAATACAAGATATTGTAAATTAAAGTGGTAAAGTCCTATGATTCTGCGTTACCCACTAAAAATTGTGACATAATAACACAAAGAAAAAGCATTATTATTATTATTATTATTAACTAAAACTCTATTCTAGAGAATAATTGAAGGGGTTTTTATCACCATCTCTTTAAGTATTAGTATCTAAGGGCGGAATTAATAGACAACATCAATAACTTAAGTCGTTGGTAAGTGTCGGTTTTCCCTATCTTACACAGTACGCAATCCGTGACTTAGCGCCACAGAGGTATTAAAAAAACGTCTATTAATTCCGCCCTAAAACTCCATTTTAGAGAATAATTGAAGGGGTTTTTATCACCATCGCTTTACGTATTACTAACTAAAACTCCAATCAGAATGTGTCTTTGCAATACTCGCACGTTGTATTCTTTCTGTTCTAGACCAGAGCTGAAGCCCATTGAGAAAGAGGTGGACGTGGTTCTCAAGTTCCCCGAAACCGAGGCCCTGTCCCCGCCCATTCTGCAACTGAGCGAGGTCAACTTTGAGTATGTCGCGGGCAAGCCCATCCTCAACAACGTCACTTTGGGAGCCACTCTCGAGTCCCGGATTTGCATTGTAAGTAATAATAATAATATTGAGTAGTCACTGTGGCAGTGTGGCAGAGTGAGTTAGCGCGCTAGGCAATGCTAGGCATTGCACACATAGTGACCTGGGTTCGATTCTCAGCGGGGGGAGATTTTTTCTGCTCTGTACTTGGATGTTCGGGGTCCACTCATACCTCGTGAGGAAAAATGAGTAGCTGCTTTGATGTGAAGCAGCGACCAGTGGCAGAATCATAGGCAAAAAGATATTGTAAATTAAAGTGGTAAAGTCCTATGATTCTGCGCTACCCACTAAAATTGTGACAAAATAACACAAAGAAAAAGCATTATTATTATTATAATAATATTGCCTTACTTATACTGCCCGATTAAGGCTACTAAAGTCCCATTATTCCAGCAGTAAGCCCAAGACATATTATTATGTGGTAAAAATCCCAAATGGGAGGATAACTTGTCATGTCCCGGTTGGGTTTCGAACCCACGACCTCTTCTGGAATCTCTGGATTCACAGAGTGCCGCCTGTACCACTGAGCTACCGGAACAGACTATTATCTGTAGTAAGAACCAGTAATAATATGATCTGTTCCGGTAGCTCAGTGGTAAAGGCGGCACTCTGTGAATCCAGAGATTCCAGAGGTCGTGGGTTCGAAACCCAACCCGGACATGACGAGTTATCCTCCCATTTGTTCGAAACGGATCCCTAGTTAGTTCGAATCCCACCCAGTAAATGAATTTTTCCTCATTAAATTGAGTTTGTGACCACATAATATTAAGACTCCGAGAGTTAGTTAGACATAATATTAAGACAATAACCCCGCCCTTTAGTTAGGACATAATTATATTATGTATATATATTTTTTTTTACTATTATAGTGTATTTTAAATTGTAATTATTTGTATATAATATGTCCTATCAATAAAGTGTAAATAAATAAATAGAGATTATAAACAACGTACCGCTTCTTCCCCAGGTAGGAGACAACGGGGCTGGCAAGACCACGCTGCTCAAGATCATCATGGGCATCGTGTCGCCCACCGCGGGCACCCGCACCGTCCACAGGAACCTCAAGTTCGGCTACTTCAGCCAGCACCACGTGGACCAGCTGGACATGAACCTGCGGTGCGTGCAGCTGCTGGAAGCCGACTTTCCGGGTAAGAAGAAATTTCACAGTTCTGTTATTCTTATAGGTAAAAAACCCCTTCAATTATTCCTTTCCCTCCATTTCCAAAGGGTAAAATTCAATTCTTTTGCGCGAAATTTCACAACATGTATTTCACAATAATACTTTTCGGGTAAATTTCAAAGTAATACTTTTAAGGGTAAAATACACAGCAATACTTTTAAGGCTAAGAAATTGCACTGTAATATTTTCCGGGTAAGAAGAAATTTCACAGTTCTGTTTTTCTTTCCGGGTAAGAAGAAATTTCACAGTTCTGTTTTTCTTATAGGTAAAAAACCCCTTCAATTATTCCTTTCCCTCCATTTCTAAGAAGAAATATTAGCAGTTCTGTTATTCTTTCCGGGTAAGAAGAAATATTAGCAGTTCTGTTATTCTTTCCGGGTAAGGAGAAATAGTAACAGGAAGATAACATTAGCAGGAAGATAACAACATGATCTATATTAAGGGCGGAATTAATAGACAACATCAATAACTTAAGTCGTTGGTAAGTGTCGGTTTTCCCTATCTTACACAGTACGCAATCCGTGACTTAGCGCCACAGAGGTATTACAAAAACGTCTATTAATTCCGCCCTAAGACAACATTTAACAAGAAACAGAAAACACACAGGACAATAACAACAATTAAGGGGGGAAGCGGATAAGTCAAAAACAGGAGTATTTTTCCGGCTAAAATTCCATACTTTTGCGCGAAATTTCACAACATGTAATACTTTTCTGGCAGATTTCACAATAATACTTTTCGGGTAAGAATAAATTTCTCAGTTGTATTTTTGCGGGGTAAAATTCAATACTTTTGCGCGAAATTTCACAACATGTAATATTTTTCTGGGTAGATTTCACAATAATACTTTTCGGGTAAATTTCACAATAATACTTTTAAGGCTAAGAAATTGCACTGTAATATTTTCTGGGTAAGTAATTTAACATTCTGTTCTTCTTTCTGGGTAAGAAATTTCACAGTTCTGTTATTCTTTCCGGGTAAATTTTTTTCACAGTTCTGTCCTTCTTTCCGGGTAAGAAGAAATTGCAAAGTTCTGTTTTTCTTTCTGGGTAAGAAATTGCACAGTTCTGTTATTCTATCTGGGTAAGAAATTTCGCAGTTCTGTTCTTCTTTCCGGGTAAGAAGAAATTGCAAAGTTGTATTTTTCTTTCCGGGTAAGAAGAAATTTCACAGTTGTATTTTTGCCGGCTAAAATTCAATACTTTTGTGCGAAATTTCACAATATGTAATATTTTTCTGGGTAGATTTCACAATAATACTTTTAAGGCTAAGAAATGGCACTGTAATATTTTCTGGGTAAGTAATTTCACAGTTCTGTTTTTCTTTCCGGGTAAGAAGAAATTGCACAGTTCTGTTATTCTTTCCGGGTAAGAAAAAATTTCACAGTTCTGTTTTTCTTTCCGGGTAAGAAGAAATTGCACAGTTCTGTTATTCTTTCCGGGTAAGAAAAAATTTCGCAGTTCTGTTATTATTTCCGGGTAAGAAAAAATTTCGCAGTTCTGTTATTATTTCCGGGTAAGAAGAAATCGCACAGTTCTGTTATTCGTTCCGGGTAAGAAGAAATTTCGCAGTTCTGTTATTCTTTCTGGGTAAGAAGAAATTTCACAGTTCTGTTATTCTTTCCGGGTAAGAAGAAATTTCACAGTTCTGTTTTTCTTTCCGGCTAAGAAGAAATTTCGCAGTTCTGTTATTCTTTCCGGGTAAGAAGAAATTTCACAGTTCTGTTTTTCTTTCCGGCTAAGAAGAAATTTCACAGTTCTGTTATTCTTTCCGGGTAAGAAATTTCACAGTTCTGTTATTCTTTCCCGGTAAGAAGAAATTTCACAGTTCTGTTTTTCTTTCCGGGTATGAAGAAATTTCACAGTTCTGTTATTCTTTCCGGGTAAGAAGAAATTTCGCAGTTCTGTTTTTCTTTCTGGGTAAGAAATTTCGCAGTTCTGTTATTCTTTCCGGGTAAGAAATTTCACAGTTCTGTTTTTCTTTCTGGGTAAAATTCAATACTTTTGCGCGAAATTTCACAACATGTAATACCTTTCTGGTGGATTTCACAATAATACTTTTCGGTAAATTTCACAATAATACTTTTAAGGGTAAAATACACAGCAATACTTTTAAGGCTAAGAAATTGCACTGTACTATTTTCTGGGTAAGTAATTTCACAGTTCTGTTCTTCTTTCCGGTAAGAAATTTCACAGTTCTGTTCTTCTTTCCGGGTAAGAAATTTTGCAGTTCTGTTCTTCTTTTCCGGGTAAGAAATTTCACAGTTCTATTATTCATTATGGGTAAGAAATTTCAGAGTTCTGTTTTTCTTTTCCGGGTAAAAAATTTCACAGTTCTATTTTTCTTACAGGTAAAAAACCCCTTCAATAATTATTTTTCCTCCATTTCCAAATGTGAATCATAAATATCTGATAATGCAAAGGAACGAACCTTCCCATAGTTTTCCAACACTATGCTATGTTTAAAATTCACGATTATATAAATTTTTGTGTGTGCAATGTGGTCTATTTTCCAGTCTTTAAAGGAAACAAGTGCTTTGTTGAAATAAAAAAATAAAACAGATATTATCCGTTGAATAAAAACCCCTTCAATTATTCCTTTCCCTCCAATTCCAGATGTGAATCATATCTGCTAATGCGAACCTCTTCACAATTTTCCAATACTATGCTATGTTTGGCTCACGATTATTTATTATTTTGTGTGACAATGTCTATTTTCCTGTCTTTTGAGGAAAATTGTCTTTTATTTAGTAAATAGAAATTATCCGTTGGATAAAAACCCCTTCAATTATTCCTTTCCCTTCATTTCCAGATGTGAATGATATCTGCTAATGCGAACCTTTTCACAGTTTTCCAACACTATGCTTTGTTTAAATTCACAATTATTTATTATTTTGTGTGACAATATGGTCTATTTTCCCGTCTTTGAAGGAAACAAGTGCTTTGTTAAAATAAAAAACAAACAAATTATCCGTTGAATAAAAACCCCTTCAATTATTCCTTTCCCTTCATTTCCAGATGTGAATCATGTCTGATAATGCAAACCTTTCCACAGTTTTCCAACACTATGCTTTGTTTAAAGTCACGATAATTTGTTATTTTGTGCGACAATGTGGTCTATTTTCGTGTCTTTAAGGGAACAAGTGCTTTGTTGAAGGAAAAAAAAAAAAAAAAAAAACAGAAATTATCCGTTGAATAAAAACCCCTTCAATTATGAATTTCCCTTCAATTCCAAATGTGCATCATATCTGCTAATGCGAACCTTTTCACAGTTTTCCTACACTGTGCTTGGTTTAAAATCACTATTATTTATTATTTTGTGTGACACTGTCTATTGTTCTGGCTTTAGTGGAGAATTGCCTTGTTTTAAGAAAACAGAAACCATCCGTTGAATAAAAACCCCTTCAATTATTTCTTTCCTTCCAATTCCAAATGTGAATCATATCTGATAATGAGAACCTTTTCACAGTTTTCCTACACTGTGCTTGGTTTAAAATCACTATTATTTATTATTTTGTGTGACACTGTCTATTGTTCTGGCTTTAGTGGAGAATTGCCTTGTTTTAAGAAAACAGAAACCATCCGTTGAATAAAAACCCCTTCAATTATTTCTTTCCTTCCAATTCCAAATGTGAATCATATCTGATAATGAGAACCTTTTCATAGTTTTCCAACACTATGCTTTGTTTAATGTCACGATTATTTATTATATTGTGTAACCATTACGTCTATTTTCTTGTCTTACAAGTGCTTTGTTTCTAACTAAATAGAAATTATCCGTTGAATAAAAACCCCTTCAATTATTCCTTTCCCTTCATTTCCAGATGTGAATTATATACAGGGTCTTCATAAAGTCTCACCCAGGCCTAGGTTTCTCAAAAACGACTCAGAATATCAAAAAACGCAAAAACCCGTATTCCTTTATATTTAGGGGGATTGATTTTCAGCCAATTTTTTTTTGCCTACACGGCCCCAGTCAGGCTGGGCATGGACCAACTTTAAAATCTTAAATAGAATGGTATGTCTTGTGGCAAATTGTTTTAAAGGTTTTATTGAGAGAAGTTCATTACAATAAATTTCAGTGTGCTACGACTTACCGTTCTTGAGATACAGGGTCGGACGTCCTGCGTAATATCCATATATTTTGACCTATAACTCGTTAATAGCAAATTATGGAGAAAATTTTTCTTGTTAATAATAACTCTTTATGGCAAGAACTTTCGAACAAATTAAAACTTGATTTGATTTTTCGTTAAATTTTTTTCGACTGTTCGTCCGGCTGACTGACGAAACCGACCAGAAACTAACATCAACAGAGTATGTCGAGTTATAACTTGTTCGAAAGGTCTTGTCATAAGGAGTTATTATTATCATGAAAAATTTTCTCCATAATTTACGGTTAACGAGTTATAGGTCAAAATATATGGATATTACGCAGGACGTCCGACCCTGTATCTCGAGAACAGTAAGTCGTAGCACACTGAAATTTATTGTAATGAACTTCTCTCAATAAAACCTTTAAAACAATTTGCCACAAGACATACCATTCTATTTAAGATTTTAAAGTTGGTCCATGCCCAGCCTGACTGGGGCCGTGTAGGCAAAAAAAAATTGGCTGAAAATCAATCTCCCTAAATATAAAGTAATACGGGTTTTTGCGTTTTTTGATATTCTGAGTCGTTTTCGAGAAACCTAGGCCTGGGTGAGACTTTATGAAGACCCTGTATATGTTAATGCGAACCTTTTCACAGTTAAACACTATGCTATGTTTAAATGCGCGATTATTGATTATTTTGTGTGACAATGTCTATTTTCTGTCTTTAGAGGAAAATTGCCTTGTTTTGAGTAAACAGATATCTGTTGAAAAAAAAACCCTTCAATTATTCCTTTCCCTCCAATTCCAAATGTGAATCATATCTGATAATGCGAACCTTTTCACAGTTTTCCAAAACTACTCTTTGTTTAATGTCACGATTATTTAATATTTTGTGTGGATTTATGTACTATTTTCCTGTAATCAAGAGAAACACTTGCTTTTTTTTAAACTAAACAGAAACTATTCTTTGAATAAAACCCCTTCAATTATTCTAATTCCTCCAACTCAGGATGTGAGTTAATATCCACTAATACGAACCTTTTGACAGTTTTCCAACAATACTTATTTGATTTACTGTCAAGTATATTTTATTTCATATGACTTTATGGTTTATTTTCCTTTCATTAAAGGATAAAGTAACCTGGTTTAATTAAACAGAAATTATTGGTTGAATAAAAACTCCTTAAATGGAGGAGAAATTTGGAGGTAAATGATATAATTATAAATGGTCTCATAAATTTTTTTTGTTTATTTTTCTATTCAGAATTCCGATTATGATCAACAAGGTGGTTCTGGAGTAGAACGACCTTAAGAGACCTGGCCTTTTTTTTCTATCTTTTTTTTAGTTTCCATGTATTTATATTTCACAATAACATCTTCAACAAACAATGAGGGTATACCCAGCTTCAAAAGATAAAAAATCTTGTGCTGAAGGTGGGGATATGTGGGCTTGATTGAACCGTGAGTTAGTAACCTATGTATCGCATAGTAACATATGTATCCCGAAAAGTACAAGAGTACTTAAGAGGAGGTAGATGATGTGACATAGTATGAAAATATGAATAAAAACAATTATTATTATAAAGCTAACCAATCGCTATTTCTCGCCCTAGTAATGTTCCCCTGTTCCTCGCCCTAGTCATGTTCCGCTATTCCTCGCCCTAGTCATGTTCCCCTATTCCTCACCCTAGTAATGTTCCTCGCCCTAGTAATGTTCCCCTATTCCTCGCCCTAGTCATGTTCCCCTATTCCTCGCCCTAGTCATGTTCCCCTATTCCTCGCCCTAGTAATGTTCCTCGCCCTAGTAATGTTCCCCTATTCCTCGCCCTAGTCATGTTCCCCTATTCCTCGCCCTAGTAATGTTCCCCTATTCCTCGCCCTAGTCATGTCCCCCTATTCCTCGCCCTAGTCATGTCCCCCTATTCCTCGCCCTAGTAATGTTCCTCGCCCTAGTAATGTTCCCCTATTCCTCGCCCTAGTAATGTTCCTCGCCCTAGTCATGTTCCCCTATTCCTCGCCCTAGTCATGTTCCCCTATTCCTCGCCCTAGTAATGTTCCTCGCCCTAGTAATGTTCCCCTATTCCTCGCCCTAGTCATGTCCCCCTATTCCTCGCCCTAGTAATGTTCCCCTATTCCTCACCCTAGTAATGTTCCCCTGTTCCTCGCCCTAGTCATGTCCCCCTATTCCTCACCCTGGTAATGTTCCCCTATTCCTCACCCTGGTAATGTTCCCCTATTCCTCGCCCTAGTCATGTTCCCCTATTCCTCGCCCTAGTAATGTTCCCCTATTCCTCGCCCTAGCAATGTTCCCCTATTCCTCGCCCTAGTAATGTTCCCCTATTCCTCGCCCTAGTCATGTCCCCCTATTCCTCGCCCTAGTCATGTTCCCCTATTCCTCACCCTAGTAATGTTCCTCGCCCTAGTAATGTTCCCCTATTCCTCGCCCTAGTCATGTCCCCCTATTCCTCGCCCTAGTAATGTTCCCCTATTCCTCGCCCTAGTCATGTCCCCCTATTCCTCGCCCTAGTCATGTTCCCCTATTCCTCGCCCTAGTAATGTTCCTCGCCCTAGTAATGTTCCCCTATTCCTCGCCCTAGTCATGTTCCCCTATTCCTCGCCCTAGTCATGTTCCCCTATTCCTCGCCCTAGTAATGTTCCTCGCCCTAGTAATGTTCCCCTATTCCTCGCCCTAGTCATGTTCCCCTATTCCTCGCCCTAGTAATGTTCCTCGCCCTAGTCATGTCCCCCTATTCCTCGCCCTAGTCATGTTCCCCTATTCCTCGCCCTAGTAATGTTCCTCGCCCTAGTAATGTTCCCCTATTCCTCGCCCTAGTCATGTCCCCCTATTCCTCGCCCTAGTCATGTTCCCCTATTCCTCACCCTAGTAATGTTCCTCGCCCTAGTAATGTTCCCCTATTCCTCGCCCTAGTCATGTCCCCCTATTCCTCGCCCTAGTCATGTCCCCCTATTCCTCGCCCTAGTCATGTTCCCCTATTCCTCGCCCTAGTAATGTTCCTCGCCCTAGTAATGTTCCCCTATTCCTCGCCCTAGTCATGTTCCCCTATTCCTCGCCCTAGTAATGTTCCCCTATTCCTCGCCCTAGTCATGTCCCCCTATTCCTCGCCCTAGTAATGTTCCCCTATTTCTCGCCCTAGTAATGTTCCCCTATTTCTCGCCCTAGTAATGTTCCCCTATTTCTCGCCCTAGTAATGTTCCCCTATTTCTCGCCCTAGTAATATTCCCCTGTTCTTCGCCCCCAGGTAAGCCCCAGGAAGAGTACAGACGACAGCTGGGCGGCTTCGGTGTCTCAGGCGACCTGGCCCTGCAACATGTGGGCTCGCTGTCCGGGGGTCAGAAGTCTCGGGTGGCTTTCGCCCGCATGTGCATGGCTTGTCCCAACTTCCTGGTGCTGGACGAGCCGACCAACCATCTGGACATTGAAACCATCGAGGCTCTGGGCAAAGCCATCAACAAGTACACCGTACGTAGCAACACATTCCATTTATATTCCTTAGAAGTATTCCTTAGGGAGAGAGCCACAAAAATTGTATAAAAAAAAATTAAAATAAATATACATTATTACATAGTTGATCCGGCCAACATTAAGATATACGCTTATTTAGTCTGTCTGCCCCTGTAGCTCAGTGGTCAAGGCGTCTGTCTAGTAATCCAGAGTTCGTGGGTTCGAAACCCAGCCGGGACATGACAAGTTAGCCTCCCATTTGGGGTTTTGACCACATAATAATACGTCTTGGTCTTATTGCTGGTATAATGAGACTCGTTAGTCCTTCTCGGGCAGTATAAATAGGTATATTCTATTCTATTCTACATTTGTAGAATTCTTCTTCCCATAAAATATATAAGACCTGTTTGACTGCTGGAGTAAAGGGACTTTTCAGTTTTACCTCCGCAGTATAAACAAGGTATATTCTATTATATTCTATAAATAAAGCGATATGATTATTATTTTTTATTTAAATCTCGGAACCGTTCATAGAACATTACTTCGGTTTTCATTATTATTGTATTTATTTTTATTGTTTTATCTCCCCCAGGGTGGCGTGATCCTCGTCTCTCACGACGAGCGCCTCATCCGGATGGTGTGCAAGGAGCTGTGGGTGTGTGGCCAGGGCACTGTCAAGAGCATAGAGGGCGGCTTCGATGAGTACAGGAAGATCGTGGAGCGGGAACTGCTGGAGAGCAATAAGTGAAGCCCCCCATGAGCCGCCAGCTCAGAGCAATAAGTGAAGACCCCCGAGGCCGACAATTCTTGTTTGAAAAATATAAGTGAAGCTTTGAAACGCCAGCTCAGAGCAATAAGTGATGTCTTCGAGCCGACAATTCTTGTTTGAAAGATAAAAGTTATGTCCTGAGATGCCAACTCAAGTCTGAAAGCTATAAGTAAGACTAGCCATCCGCCAAGTCATGTCTAGGATCAACAAGTGACGCTCCGAGCCGTCATCTCTTGTCTGAAAGCTATATGTAAGACTACTCAGCCGCCATCTATTGTCTGAGAGATATAGGTAAGACTACTCAGCCGCCAATTCGTGTCTGAGAGCAATAAGTGAAGCCCCAAGCCGCCCTCTCTTGTGTGAGAGATATAGGTAAGACCATAGAGGAATAAGCAATGGAGAACTCGTGATAGCTCAAACCTGTCACATAAAAACTACACAATGTGGCTACCATTGTTACTCTTAAAAATGGGTCACATGAGGATCTAATTGAGATCGCAGTGTTCATTGTAAGGGGTTTTTTTTAATGTGAAGATTTTGAATGTTGTTGGGGATAAGATGGGGCGGGAATGTTGATATTTGAAAATTGTTAAAAAAAAATCTTCTTCGAATGAGATTAGTACTAAAAAATGTAAGGGTTTCATAGAAAACCCTCCAACCAGATCAGATATAATAATATTTCCCTCAAAAGCATGTGACTTTTTTTTGCCAGGCTTGCTTCCTTTTAGGAGTTGTCGCCCTATTACCAGGAGGGCTGACTTGTGTTGTAAAAGATCGAAATTTTGATGAGAATCGAATTTCCTCCCTAAACTTTAATAACATTGTGATGTGATCTAAGCTCAATTGAAAAAATAATAATAAAATAACGAAAATTTCATGCGTCGTGTGGGATTCGAACCCTACGCTACCTGGATCCCCAGACTAGAGCCTAACCACTACTACCACCAATGCTGAATTCAAATTCCAGAATGGTGAATTAGCTGTGTTGAGGGACCGACCTCAGTAGATCGATAAGGCGGCGGACTTGTGACCTGGAGGTAGGTGGTTCAAGTCCCGGTTTCAGCGTAATCGAGTGAGTTTGAGTAGTTGTGATATCACGAAAGTGATTAACACAAATATGACAACATAGTTGTGTTGATGGAGAACCACTAGACAAAAGTCAGATTCTCAATTTAACAAGTAGGTACGTGTTGATTGATATTATTGATTGATGATTATTAAGCTTAGGAAAAATACCTGTGTAAATTAATAAAAATAAATAAATGGAAAATATTATTTAAAAAATTAAAATATTTTTAGTTTATTTCTTTTACCTCGAACACCTGATGTAATTATGTAAGTCACATGGCATATAGATTGAAGGCATATCAGTTTTATATTTTAACTCGTACGTTTTTGTAAATGACTTTTTTTACGGGTAAAGATTAATTTTTTTTTCAAACATTAATAAGTATAAAGAAAAATTCCTTCATCTGGACAATATCTGGTAGTGAACCCAGAATACTGGCCGCATTTCTCCTCTGGATGTCCAGGGGTAGTACAAGAATTTTGCAATAAGACCCAGTGGGTATAACAATAAGTACTTAAAATTAAAATAAATATAATAAATAAATAAAAGTAAAGGAAGAAAAAACACATACATTGTAAATAAAGATGATTTGAAAAATTGTCTGGTTGGACACTTTGGTTCGTGGTTTGAGATATTCTCTTTATAAGGGGCTGATCACTTCTTCTATCTTTATACAGAACTCCGTCATGTTTTTCCCCAAGAGGGACACTTATAATAATGATAATAACACTCTTTAGTGGAAGGTAACCAGCAGGCGAGGTTAATGCTCAGAACATTTTCTACCACCTAACCTTCAGAGTCTTATTATTATGTGGTCACAAACTCAAATGAATGAGGAAAAATTCATGCACTGGGTGGGATTTGAACCAACGGATCCCTACGCTACCTGGATTACCAGACTAGCGTCTTAAGCACTTGACCAACCACACTTGGGACCGAATGAAGGAGTGATCAAGTTATTATGTCTGATTGCATACAAATGTTTTTAGACGGATGACAGTCTCTCTTATTTTCAAATTCAAGAGATGAAATATATACAAACCAACATCAGTATGAAGACTTTAAGGACGAAATTAATAGACAAAATCGATAACTTCAGTAATTGCTTAGCATCGGTTTTCCCCATCTAAACACAGTACGTAATCCGGGACTTAGCGCCACAGAGGTATTACAAAAACGTCTATTAATTCCGCCCTTAAACTAATAAAGATTTGAATATTGACCTACAAAATTTTCTGTTGTTTTCTCTGTAAATTATTCTTAAAGCTTTTTTCTGTAACACTAAGAATTCTCTCCAGGTCGTTGTTGTAAGTAGCTTGGCTACAGCTGGGGAAGTGATGGTCTCCAGCCAACTTAACAAGACAGCGGACTTATAATCTGGAGGTCGATGGTTCGAATCCCCATTTCGATTTTAAAAAAAATAGCAGCATGAGTTTGATTAGTTGTGACATCACCCGAAAGTGATGAACACGGAAATATGATAACTTAAAAGTAAGTGTTATGATGAAAAACGTTCTTGCGAAAAACACATGATTTTTTAAACCAATCATAAACTTTCGTCATGATATTCTGACGCTTTTCTATCAGAGATTGGTTAGTGGTCCGGCTGCATCCGATTCGAGTACATCCTAAAGTTAAACTTCGATTTGAGTAAAGGTTTTACACGATTGGTTGAAATTCAGAACCTGTATGTTGTAAAAAAATGTTGTCTTTAACCAACTTAAGTTGAAAAGTTCGCCTTGACGACACTTAGGACGAAATCGATAACTTAAGTCATTGCTTAGCATCGGTTTTCCCCATCAAAGACAGTACGCAATCCGAGACTTAGCGCCACGGCGGTATTACATAAACGTCTATTAATTTCGCCGTTATAGTCCTCTGGTGAGACACTGTACTCAAATCGAAGTTTCTTTCTCTGTACTCAAATCGAAGGACCGTACTCAGATAGGAAACTCCGATGAAACTAAATGTGGGTACCGAGTACTGTCATAGCAAATCTCAATCATGGAAGGAAATCATCCAACTTTGCGCTAAACCTCTGTGGGGTTTTCCGCGCTAAACCTCTGTAGGGTTTTCCGCGCTAATCCTCTGGGGGGTTTTCCGCGCTAATCCTCTGTGGGGTTTTCCGCGCTAAACCTCTGTAGGGTTTTTGCAGGTGGAAATCTTCTCAGGACACTTGCGAGCAGATCAATCATTGCCTTTATTGATCGGGTGATTTTTATCGACTTTGCATCGGTACACGTACGCGTTCGCGGACAGATCGTCTTCGGACTTGAGGCATTCCTTGTCGGACGGGCATCGGCATCTGAAACACAAAGACGACACTGATAAGTAAATATTTATTTCGAATAAATTACAATAAAACAAATCCAGTATAAACAGAAGAGATGTACTAGATGTACATGAATATCAGAACTTACCTGGACAGTTGTTTCGAGCTTATTTGGTCTCATCAGCAGGTAATGGTTCTGATTATCCATGCCATCAACTAACCTCTCTATTTTAATCATTTAAAACCTTGTAAATTAAAAATTTACAACCAATTTTTCTAAAGAAAATAACATCGCCTTATCTAAAGTGCCCGACTAGGACTTATGAGTCCCATTATTCCAGCAGTAAGCCCAAGATGTATTATGTGGTCAAAAACCATTTTAAAATCATACTATACAAATAAATGAAATTAATTATGTGGTCAGAATTACAAATGGGAGGATACCTTGTCCTGGTTGGGGGTCGAACCCGCGACTTCTGGATTACCAGACTGACGCCTTGACCACCGAGCTACCGGGACCGACACCAAAGAATGTGAAAATGAAAATTAGGGCGGAATTAATAGACATATTTCTAATACCTCTGTGGCGCTAAGTCACGGACTGCGTACTGTGTAAGATAGGGAAAACCGACGCTTAGCAATGACTTGATTTCTAGAATTTGTCTATAAATTTCGCCTTTAATCTACGCTGAAACCGGGAGTTGAACCACCGGTACCACTTCAGGTTACAAGCTTAATACGCTTTCTATTTACTGAAAGGCGACTCTATATAAATCCCTTTTTAGTCCGGTTTATGGGCAGCACCACCAAAACATTTTCCCACCGGCCGCGCCTGCTAAAGACTATTATTATTCGAATTGTGCTGAGCACGGTTTACACGGGAAGTTATTAACCTCTTCGAAAATCCTCGTACATATTATTGCAAACAATGATTAGCATTATTTATGGTGAGTCACACTCAATCCTCAAATTTAATTATCCAACATACATTAAACAATGCGTAGTATCGCGTTCTTACTACCTGCTATTTAGTGGGAGCAAATGTTAGTCACCGTGGCCTAGTGAGTTAGCGCGCTAGGCATTGCACGCACGGTGACCTGGGTTTGATCCCCAGCGGGACAGAATTTTTTCTGCTCTGTCTTGGGTATTCGGGGTCCACTCATACCTCGTGAGGAAAAATGAGTAGCTGCTCTAATGTTAGCAGCGACCAGAGGCAGAATTACAGGCAAAAATAAGATATTGGGATATTAAAGATATGGAAAAGTCCTATAATTCTGTGCTACCCACTAATATTGTATATAATAACAAAAGAAACACATTTATTTATTTAGTGGGAGAAAATCAGTAGGTATGAATAATAATATATTTTATTATGTATCTCTTCCACCCAAAGGGTTGGGTGGAAGAGATTATGGCCATAGGCAATAACCCCGCCCCTACAGTTAGGACATCTGTATGTATTTTATCTATGCTGTTTATCTTTTTTTCTTGTTTATATTGTTCTCAATTTTCACATCCCGGTTTCAGCGTAGATTTAATAAAGCGAGTTTGAGTTATATGTGATATCACGAAACTGATTCACACAAATATAATAATTAACTTTTATTATTATTAAATTCGCTCCAGCAGAGTTAAAGCGCCTAAAAAGAAAAAAATAAAATAATAATTTTTTTATAAAAATTGTCTCAGAAGCTAGTTTAATATAACTTACAGCTTAGGACAAGAGCTTTGTATATTTGTCAATTGTAAATCATAAAATAAATAAAAAACACAAAGCTGACAACAATATAAAAAAAAGAAAAAATAAACAACATAGATAAAAATAAGATGTCATAACTAAAGGGTGGAGCGTGCTATGACCATGTAGTTGAAAGCAACGTTAAACCTAAATTTAAAAAAATGGGCGGAGTTATTGCCCATGGCAATCTCTTCCACCCGACCCTTTTTCACACTTATCGATCAAGTGGAGCGTAATTAAAAAGTATAAGACCACCATTTTGACGAGTTTTTGTGACGTAATTGGGAGGAGAGTGAGAATAATTACGTTCTTACTATTACACTATCACGGGGTCAGGACAGGATCAAGGCGATATCAATATGGAATTTCTGTTTGCGGAAATTACTGCAATTAAAACCCTACAGCCGAGACAAGGCGTGAATGACAGGCTTATCGACTTGTAAATTTGGAGCTCAGTGGTAGGATACTCGCGGAAGGCCCCGGGTTCGAACCCCCGCGCCGACAAAAACTTGTATTCAAAATTTGGTTACAGTTGTTTGTAAGGGATACCTTCCATTTGATCAGCACTAAATGGGAAGTATTGTGTCACTTCTCGCCCATCAGAGGGGAGACATACTACGGGATGGGCCGGCTACAACACAGACCATAAGCTTCTCAGTAGCTTCTGTTTCATGGCTAGGAAATAAAAAAAGGCTGTGAAACGCTTTGGCCCGAATTTCTATAGTTAAAAATACCTTGGTGTACCATATTTAATATTTTTTTGCTCCAATTTCAAATTTTGCTTCATTGAGATTAGTTTTTGCTTCTGTCGTCTGTTCTTTCATCATTTTACTGCGCACATTTCAGTAAACTCTGGCACGGTTTTGTATTCTGAATTTTTTAACTCATAGTTTTTTTTAATGAACATTTATTAAAAACAGGTCTTTAACAATCGATTTCCTTGCCTCTATTCAAATCATTCCAACTTACACATTTCTGATGTAGTAGTCCATTGCGCCTTGAGATTGGGATGTACACTTCCCAGCCACAGGCGTGTTGTTGTGACATTCCTTGGGTTCTTTTTCTTCGACGTTTCTTCCGTGGATATCGCCCTCTGAAACAAAGAAATAAATTGACAATCAATATGTTGTGCACTGGTAGTCAAGTGGTTAACGCGCCCCTGCGACCATAGTACTGAGTAGGGTTAGTCACACCGAGCATAACCTTTTAATTGTGTAATAAAATTGGTTCGTTGAGTTACGTGCTGGTAAATAAGGTTTTCAATTGAGCAATCTAAACCCCAGTGTCAATTGTTTCAGTTTATGCTTGCATATTTAAAGTATGACACGTGAATGGTAGCCAATTATACGGGAATTAAAACGGTTGAGTAATAGCTGTTGATTGTTATGATGTGTGTTGCTGGTGGTATTTACAAGTATGAATGAAGAAGAGTGTGGCATTTACGAGAGTTAAAAGTTTGAGAATAGCTGTTGATTGTTGTGATGTGTGTTGCTTGTGGTATTTACAAGTATGAATGAAGGAGCCAGGGGCATTATACGAGAGATAAAATGTTGAGAATAGCTGTTGATTGATGTGAGTGTGTTGCTTGTGTTTTTACAAGTATGAATGAAGGAGCCAGGGGCAGTATACGAGAGATAAAATGTTGAGAATAGCTGTTGATTGATGTGGTGTGTGTTGCTTGTGTATTTACAAGTATGAATGAAGGAGCCAGGGGCAGTATACGAGAGATAAAATGTTGAGAATAGCTGTTGATTGATGTGAGTTGTTTGCTTGTGGTATTCACAAGTATGAATGAAGGAGCCAGGGGCATTATACGAGAGTTAAAAGTTTGAAAATAGCTGTTGTTTGATGTGAGGTGTGTTGCTTGTAGTATTTACAACAAGTATGAATGAAGGAGCCAGGGGCATTATACGAGAGATAAAAGTTGAGAATAGCTGTTGATTGCTGTGAGGTGTGTTGCTTGTGGTATTTACAAGTATGAATGAAGGAGCCAGGGGCAGTATACGAGAGTTAAAGGTTGAGAATAGCTGTTGATTGATGTGAGGTGTGTTGCTTGTGGTATTTACAAGTATTAATGAAGGAGCCAGGGGATGAGAGAGATGGGGTGAGCTGGTATGAGTAGGATTTGCACGTCAGTATTAAGTGTTAAGTGACGGGGGTTGAGGCTGACAAGTTGCTTGTATGACTTCCGTGGATAGGGAGCAGTCAATAGTCAATATATGGACAGGGGTAGGTAGCTAGCAGGTAACAATAGTTTTTTTTTGGTTGGCAAAGGCCATTAAAATTTTATTTTACATTTTAGGAATAAAATATGCATTATAAATAATAGGTACCTACAAAATAATTGAAAAATAAAAATATTGGAAAGTGTAAAAAAAAAATATGTGGATTTTGTTTTGCTGTATGAAATAAAACAATAGTTAAGTACGTAGACTCTTCGGGCCCAAATGTCCCTTTACATTCCTCATCCTATAATAAGGAAAGTATTGTATTCGTCAAAAATTGACCTACTTAAGCCGTGTTTTTCATTTGGATAAAAAAAAATTCCAGGTTAGGTATTTCCAAATATTTCAAGAAGCATTGCCATTTTTTGGTGAAAAAGCAATATCAAAGTTTTTATTTATTAAATGCTTCATCATCATCATATGAGTTGTATCATCGTGTTCGAAATGACAATTGATATTTTCATACAAGGAGGCTAATAATTAACAAGGGCCCTCAGAATTAAGTTAATGAAACTCTCAAGTTTTCGCTTCTCATAATCTGGTTTCAGGTCCGTTCAGTGGATTTATTAAAGCGAACTTTGAGTAGTTGTGATATGACGGAAGTGATTAACACAAGTATGATAACTTTTCATTTTACTAAGAAAATGAAAAAATAGGCACCTTGAAAGTCCATAACGCATGACACATAAAGTTTGAATAAACTTTGGAGATAAATTCAGGGAATTTATTTTTTATGATATTATTCAATCCAATTCATCTGAACTACCTCTGATTCTTGTTAAACTGGACTGGACAACCAGGTATTTCTCAAGGTTTGCAGACAGAGGTGACTAGCCTTCTTTCACTCTTGTTTTGAGAATTGAGTCATGAGTCACGGTGGCAGAGTGGGTAGCGCACTAGGCTTGCACGCGCGGGGACCTGGGTTCGATCCCCGGCAGGGTAAGAATTATTCTCTAATACTGATGGATGTACATATACGGGGTCCCACTTGGACGATAGCGAATAAATCCGGGACCCAGACTCCGGGTTAATTTTACTAAGGTACTCTTTTAGGGACTGTCACACGTCACACTGTCCCTAATGTAGAAGTAGGAAGGACATTTATCAGTGCCACAACGGTATGGGTCAGCATTAAATTTCTGGGACACGTTAAACAGGGAGAAGACCAGTGTCTCGCTAGAGGACTATAAACAGAGAACAGACTAGCCAACCCTTACAAGCCAGGCTACCCTTACAAGCCAGGCTAGCTTGCAGTTTCCTAAGGGTTTAATGGCTTATAAAGAAAAGTCCAAGTCCTCATGATGGTTGATCGCACATAGAAATATGTGGTTCAGGACGAGCCAACTTTGAAATACTGTTGGCTGGAGACCATCATTCACCCCTCCAGCTCAACAACAACATTAAATTTCAGTTGTGGTTGGCAGCCATGGATACTGGGCGGTCCATGTCTGAGTCCCACCCTTTTCGGCAGAAGCTTTTCCCTCATGAAAAACACTATCTCTAAAGTTGAACTATAGTCTCCTGTGATTGGTTGCAACTTATAATAATAAAACTCCTTAGTGGAAGGTAACAAGGCGAGGTTAATGCTCAAAGCATTTTCTACCGCCTAATAACCCTCAGAATAATATTATTTAATAATTATGTGGTCACAAACTTAAATTAATGAGGAAAAATTCATGCATTGGGTGGAATTCGAACCAATGGATCCCTACGCTACCTGGATTACCAGACTAGCGCGTTAACCACTTCACTACCAGTCAAAACTATGACTGGAGGGAGAGTCGGGTTTATTTTTGAATCTTATTTTATAATTCAGTGGTATGTTGTTCAGGAGACCCCTAATACAACTGTGCCCAAACTGGTTTTACACCAAATTTTGGACAAACTTTGGTATTCTTTGCTTGGACTAGGAATTAAATGTGTGCCTAAACTTTAAACCATCCAGCAAATCAGTTGACGAACAAGCTCACCTTCCATAGGAAATCTAGTCCAATTAAATTATATAAGTACTTCCCGCTTTTGTTTTTTTTTTATGTATTTCCTTTAACTCCGTGTATTTCCATGCGTTTGGAATGTGATGTAACTTCCGTACAATGTATGAACAGTTTCTTTTTTTAATTTGGGTTGAACGTCTTTATTGCTTGTGGCAATCTCTTCCACCCAACCCTTTATGTGTCTTTCTGATGTGGTAATCAAATATACCTGTAGATGAATTCATGTATTGGATGGGATTCGAACTAACGGATCTCTGCGCTACCTGGATCACCAGACTAGCGCGTTACCCACTTGAACCACCAATGCATGTAGAATATTGTAGAGTTGTAGACTCTTCCACTAACCGAACAATTAACCCAGCTCTGTAAAGTTCTGTTAAGCTTCTAAACCAACTCAATAAAGATCGTTTAAGCTTCTAAATCATCTCAATAAAGATCCATTGAGATTCTAAAATAGCTCAATAAAGATCTATTGAGCTTCTAAAAGAGCTCAATAAAGATCTATTGAGCTTTTGAAACAGCTCAATAAAGATCTATTGAGCTTCTGAAACAGCTCAATAAAGATTTTTTTAAACTTCTGAAACAGCTCAATAAAAATCTAATAAACTTCTGAAACAGTTCAATAAAGATCTATTAAACTTCTGAAACAACTCAATAATGATCTACATGTATTAAGCTTCTGAAACAACTCAATAAAGATCTATTAAGCTTATTAAGAGCTCAATAAAGATTTTCTTGAGCTTCTAAAACAGCTCAATAAAGATCTATTGAGCTGTGACCTACTCCAGAGATTGGAATTCATGCAGAGTGAACCCAAGGCAACGCAGCATAAGTGTTTGAGTCAAACTTACATACTTCAGACAGTTAGGTAGACTTCAGCTGCATTTCTTTACACCCTGAAGCGACATATATACTATACATATATAATCTATATTATATAAATATTTAGAACACATAAGAAGACAGAACTTATGCCTCAGTAAAGATAAGATAATAAATAATTCTGCGTCCGTGAGATAGGCACAGATATCACGGTGGTGAGAGGATTATATAGACGCCCAGATTCAATGTCTAGTCTCCTTTCGTGTCCATTGATTCTATTATTTGGTTTTAACGTCGTGATTTGTCAGGAGGGCGGTTTTACCCTTCATTCGTTGGGAATCGTACCAGCTACCCACATTAACATCACCCGGCCTGGGTAGGACCGGAAATACCAGCCTCACGTGTTCGGAGGAAACAGAATTTTCTGTGTGAAAAGTCTGCTCCAACCGGGGATCGAACTGGGGATCTCTGGACTACAGGCAGTAGTCACAAGCGTTACGCCACGCAGGCTGTTGTATAAGATGAAGCTCATTGTTGCAGGCAGTATCCAGTGGCGGCTCGTCGGGTGAAGACACTGAAGACATTTTCACCTAATTTTGAACAGTGAAAACACTACTCATAATCCCTTGAACATGGCACAATTGATCCAACTCGAAGAAAAAAAAAAAAAAAAAAGAGTAAGCTTTGTGTAAAATAGATCAATGCTGCTTAACATTTCATGTTACTTTCCAAGGAGAACACCAAATGTGAAGACAATTCGAAATTGTCTTCAGTTGTCCTTGAATCAACCAATCAGAGTTGAGTATTTCCAAGTAGGTATCATGAAATATTAGGCAACAACTATATCTATGTAGTCTGCTAGTGAAGACCGTCTTCAGTTGTATTCATTTTACAATATCTACACGACTTCATACGAAATGTCACGAAGCCACATACCATGTGCGATGTCATGTGTTTTTGATATTACATTGTTGCCAGTAGCATTATGCCAGACCTAGGGAACCAGTCAATGATTTAGCCTCCCATATCTAGCACAATCTTGTAATATTAAAAAAAAAAAAAAAAATTAACGTAGGCGTTAGGAAAGCGGGATTTTGTTTCAGGAATTTTGGATATTATTTCTCATTTTTGGGTTCTAGTTTTGTACATAGTTACTAAACGATAGCCGATACCAATAAATTTTAACTACTTATGTATCTTGTCAACTAAAGTCTTAAAAAGGACATCTCGATTGAAGTCAAATCTCGGAAATAATTATTTAATGTAGTTACCGAAATTGAGCCTAATAAGATAATCTCGTATCTAGTTGTTCCAAGAAGTTTTTAAATAGGGACAATGGTGGTCCTGTTTAAGATCCTGGCTATGGAACCACTTTAAAAAAAATCATGAAATTAGACGTGTTGAAATGAAATTCTCAAGAGAAAATTCTGTTCAGGCGGTGTAGTATTTAAAATAAATAAATACGTCTTACATGATTTGAGGCATTTCTTTAACCCTAGCACTCCCAAGCTTTGTTAGGTAACAGATACTCCCAAGGGGGGGGCACAAAGTACCCACATAGAAAAATAAAGAAAAATCTTGATTTATTTAAAAGTTTCAATTGTTTCTCTTTATTTATGAAGAATGAAAAAATAAAATCAGGTTTTTACACTTCTCTTTTACTAATTTCTTAATTTGAGGCCAATTCAACGGCTTTTCCTAATTTATCAATTCTGGACAAATGAAATCAGGTTTTTACACTTCTTATTTACTTATTTCTAAACTTTGAGTAAATTTCTCTGTAGTAAGTAAATTGTTTGAGCCGACCTCCGTGGTCTAGTGGTTAGCATGCTTGACTACTGACTCGTAGGTTGCGGGTTCGAATCCCGGCCGGAGCGGAATTGCGGGTTCGAATCCCGGCCGGAGCGATTTGGTCGGACAATTCTGACAAACATTGAAAAAAATCACGTTGTCGTTTGAAAAAAAAAACTACACTAGAATATGAAAAACAATATTTCTGACAATTACATGAAATTTCAGCCAAATTGGTATTGTATTATCAAAGTTACGAGCATTTTTTCTAGGTGTGGGTACTTTGTGCCCCCCCCTTGGGAGTGCTAGGGTTAAATTTAAAATATAGCTCTTGAAGTTTGTAGAAATTTAGCTATGAAATTAACTTGGCAACATTGTATCTCTTATCTTTAGAATGTAAACAAAGCGCACTTTTTAAATTTTATTATATTATTACTCAAATCTTTTCAACGGTAATCAAGTGACTTTTAATTGGTGTAACTAGTTAATAAAGTTATTTCCCAGTATTTGATACAGGATAGAAACATTATTCCTACCTGATCTGACCTGTGCTTTTCATAATAAGTTGAATATGAAGTAGCTATGTACTTCTTTCAGTGTCAGAAATAACATTATAATTATGCAGGTTGCAGGTAGCTAAGCACACAGCTTCCAGTGAAGTACTTAAAATTATAAGGCAATATCTGTGTTTTTCATTATTAATAGTCATTTAAACATCAATGGTAACCCAAATTTAAGCTGATTTTATATATTTTGTAGTAAGTATGTTTTCTTAGATTTATTTTGTAATCTGGTGGTGGATTTTCTTCCAGTTTTGGATTGTAATTTTTAGTCTTCAACTAACTTTCTTTCCTTCCCAGTTCTAGCCCCTCTTTAAAATGTTGTACCTATACCTATCTACTGAGGTATAATCCTAATATTTTTATTTTAATTCTTTTTTACCAACTTTTAGTATATATTTTTTATTAAGATGAATAGGTAAATATTTTTTATTAAGATGAATAATTAATAACAATATTTCAAAGAAACAATGAGATTCCCACAAAATCATGGGGTTCAAACATTAAAAGTAACCCCATTCAGATTAAGAAGTAATGAGGATAAGAAAGATATTATGATTACTGGATGTCCAATTTCTCCAATTACTAGAACCACCACTAAAAAAGTAAAGCAAATGCCTGCCCCACAGCCATACAGTTCAAGCCTGAATGGCTGTGTACCAGCTCAAGTGTTGACAAATTGTTCTGCTGGCCTTGTTTATTTAATAACTACCAAGTGTTCTCCAAAAAAAGTACCTATAAAAACTTATATGATGCAAAACTGGTGTGAGAGAAAATCATGCTCTGCAGGGAAACAGCCATCACATACAATGGGCTGTGTTTATGAGACCATAAGAACTAAGATCTGATAAATTAATAATTTTATTTTTTCAATACTTCTGGGTATAATTTGTCTTCACCTAGTCTTGAAGTCAGGAGCCGCCACTGGCAGTATCAGTTAAGTAATTATTAATTAATGAATAATATTCGGTTCCGAGAACGGTAGCTTATGAAAAGATTAATTAGGTTTTTAATGGGTGGAAATCCCACACTCCAAGCAAGTATACAAGATGTCTTTATAAGATTTTATAATTGATTAATCTTTCTAAATAGTATTAGTAAAGCGTGCATTGGTCAAGTGGTTAAGGCGCTAGTCTGGTAGGTAATCCAGGTAGCGTAGGGATACGTTGGTTCGAATCCCACCCAGTGCATAAACTCCACCGATTTGGAAAATGTTCTTATACAATCTCCACCGATTTGAAAGAAGTTCTTCTACAAACTCCACCGATTTGATCTGCTAAAATATTTACTCGTACACCCTGTATATAAGTGGAAAAATACTTAAAGGACAATGCCTGAGGCAAGCGGAGTCTGAGCGAAAAAAAAACTGGACTAGTATCCGTGACTCCGGTCACATAGTTATGAGAGATGTGTCCAACTGGTCACGTCATTTTAATCAGTAAATGGGTGGTGATGTGATTCTATTTTTTTTTTTTTTTCTAGCCGACCTCAGTGGCTTGATCGATAAGGCGGCGGACTTGTAACCTGGAGGTCGATGGTTCAAGTACCGGTTTCAGCGTAGATTTAGTTAACCGAATTTGAGTAGTTGTGATATCACGAAAGTGATTAACACAAATATGATAACTTGATTTTTTTTTCTTCACAACTCAAGTTGTGGATTTATTTATAAGTTTTTACAAAGAAATGATAGCTGGGTACAAATTACAAATATGGAATTATGGATGTTTTGGAAATTTATTTTTTGGGTTTATCGTCGCTTTCAACTGAATGGTCATATACATATCACGACGGGGGTGTTACCCTCCATTCGATGGAAACTCACAAACCTGCTACCCACATTAACCTCAAACAGCCTGGGTTGGGCCGGAATGTCAGCATCACGAAGTCTTCGTGAAGTGAGCTGGACGTTGCTTAACTTTCGGTTAACAAGCCATCGACGCTGGCTTTGTGATTCTATTATATCTTCGAAACGATTAATTACTCCAAGGCTGAACTGTGAACATACTGTGCACAATTTGTCAGGAATGGGATTTTACCGTCAGGCCGGGGGTTTTACCCACCATTTGCTGGGAATCATACCAGTAGACCGTTCCAGAAACACTCTCCACTTTCTCATTATCTCCAAATCTCTCTTTCAGCTATCACACAATGCACTCTGATTATAGTTAATTTGAACGCAATAACCAATGAGCGAGCGGTGTGTGACGGTTGAAACGGAGATTCGGGGATTTTGAGAGTGGAGAGTGTTTCTGGAACGGTAGATTAATGAGATTAATGTAGATAGCTCTAGATCTATCTACATTAATCTCACCACTTGACTACCAGTGCACCATTCATTCACAAGCTCCTACAAATTCTACCTCGAGAATGAGGCGGGAATGTTGAGTTTCTTCGTACAAAAATGTGATGCAACATTCTGAATGAATGAGCTCCGCTACCACCTAGTACCGATCAAACACCTTGGCCGCGTGGTGTGAAAAACTCCCTGTACAATAAAAGAGGCAGCGCGGCAGAGTGTAAGGTAACGGATATACAATTATACAGACACAGATAGGTACACAAAGTTAATTCGAATTTAGGAAAAGACCCCAGAAATAATCTAATGTAACCTTCGAATGGACCCCGGGCATAAAATTTACCCGCTGGGATTCGAACCCAGGTCACCGTGCATGCAAGCCACAGCACGCATTCATTATAATAATAATAACACTCTTTAGTGGAAGATAACCACGGCGAGGTTAATAATGCTCAAAGCATTTTTTACCACCTAACCCTCAGAGTCTTATTATTATGTGGTTACAAACTCAAATGAATGAGCAATAATTCATGCACTGGGTGGGATTCGAACCAACGGATCTCTACGCTATCTGGATTACCAGACTAGCGCGTTAACCACTTGACTACCAGTGCACCATTCATTCACAAGCTCCTACAAATTCTACCTCGAGAATGAGGCGGGAATGTTGAGTTGATTCGTACAAAAATGTGATGCAACATTCTGAATGAATGAGCTCATATCACAAGGTTGAACGTACGCACGGAATATAATAGGGGTCATGAGGGGAATCGAACCATACTGTGAGAACGCATTCAAAATCTAATGCGCCGCGCCCGTCTCATAGTAAATCTAACCAGAAACAAAATGTCGGCTCGCTCCTCAGTCGGAATGAATTCAAACAGATTAGATTAATAAAAATCGAGATTAATCTTTGAAAAACGTAATTGTGATTGATAATTTATACCTATTTATTTTTTATAATGTATCAGTATATAATTTTTATAGTGTATACATCGATAATTTATACTGTAGGTGTGTAGGTACACTACTATACAGCATATTCCAAAAGTCTGAGCGGATGTTTGTATAACTTTTAAACGGCTAGGAATTTTGAAGTTCCGTTTTTTTTCCAAGGATGAAAAGGCCTATATCAGATCCACTGCTGAAGTGTTTTTTATTGTGAGAAAAAACGAGTTTGTTTTGTTTTGTTTTATATTGCAATTTTAATGTAAGATCAATAATACAAAGTGAAAAATCGCTTTAAAAAAACTTCCCGCCCTAAAAAAAATCGGATGATTTTTCTCTTCGCGCGGATGGAATTCTGAGCAACAGGCAACACTGTCTGTTGCCATTTGCCATGTTGCCAACAAGATGAAAGAAGAAGGGGCGGAAATAATTTTGACTCGCATTACGTGTATAAGTATTTGAACCAAAGAAATGGTTTTTGCTGCACAAATTAAGATTGGTTTGAGATTAAAATGCTGCAGAAATGGAATGAGGAGATTCGGAATTAAGGGGTCTTCCGATAATTTCAATGGCACCCTGTTTGAACACGAAACTTGTGGTTTGTTGTACAAAATAACAAATTTAGAATAATTTGGCATGAAAAACGTGATATGACCATGCAGTTGAAAGCGATGTTAAACCCAAATTAAAAAAATCTATTCATATTTTGATGTTTGGCGCTCTGCTTTGTCCCTAATAACACTTATTTAAAATGGGTATAGCGGCATAATTTAAGCACAAAACTTGGGGTTTGTTGCACAGATTGAGCACAAAATTCTCAAATAAAAAATATTTGAAAATGCAGTTGAGTACTACATATTTTACTTCCGAGAATCTAATATTAGATATTGAAAATTACTTCCGAGAAATTTCTAATATTAGAAATGAGAAGTATTGTGTTTGTTTTAGTAGAAAAAATATTTTTTTGCTCCAATTTTTTTTCTTCAGAAATGAGAGTTTCATATCCCTTTTTATTTCGTAGCCATGAAACAGCAGCTAGACAGACGCTTATGGTCTGTGTTGTAGCTCACCCATCCCGTAGTATGCATTCCCTCTGATGGGCGAGAAGTAACACTTCCCATTTATAGGAGCTGGGTCAACAACTCTTGTTTGTGTAGGTGTCCTTCACAAACAAATGTAACTAAATGACGACTACATTTTTTTGTAGGCTCTAGAATTTGAACCCAAAATCTTCCGCATGGCAAGCGTGTATCTCACCATGGAGCTAATGCCCAAGAGTGCAACATTTTGTTACGCAACACTGCGCAGCGTTTTTTTTTATGAACATTTATTTAAAGAGAGGTCTATAACAATCGAAGTCCTTGTCCCAATTTCTTGAATTTTAAATGGGAAATGTTGCAAAGCGTTGCGAAGTCACAGTGGGGTTCGATCTCATTTGATTCTAAAGGAAGAGTGAAGTATGAAACGTTGCGCAACACTGCGCAACACAATGTTGCATTCAGTGATATTCCGTCCGCTCATTAGTCTGGAGGCCTTCTCTCTGTGGAACAGAGGGTAATGAACTGGTTCTGAGTCTTGACCACAAGAATTTCAGTTCAGTCTCAATCTAGAAACTTAAGCTCCTGAGGACTTGAAAACTTTGGTCAAGAAAATATTCAGAACAACTGGGAGCGGACATGGGACCAAATATTATCGTTAAAAAAATAAAACGTGTAGGCATTAACAAAAAAAAATATAAAAGGGTTGAGTGGAAGAGATTGCTACAGGCAATAACCCCGCCCTTCACGTAGGGCATTAGCTTCATTCTCTTTTTGTTCTTTTTTCTTTGTTCAATCTATTTATTTTTTCTTTATAATTTCAATGTATTTTACCTACTGTATATATTTTTACCTAATAAAGCATACTTTAAGTCTTAATTTTGAGTATTGAAGTTACTCGCTTACCATAAGGAAGGTCCAAGTTTGAACCCCAGAACCGACAAAACTTTGTATTCAAATTTGGTTACAAATTGTTTGTAAGGGATAACTTCCGGTGGCGCTCGTGTTGATCCAGCACCTAAATGGGAAGTATTGTGTCACTTCTCCCCCATCAGAGGGGAGGCATACTACGGGATGGGCAAGCTATACAACACAGACCGCAAGCGTCTACATATAGTAGCTCATGGATACGAAATATAAAAACCTGTGATAAAAAAAGGGTTTAAAAATTGCTTAGGTCCAAACCTGTGATCTTGATTCTGTCTATTAACTGTGCCCCAAATTTTACTTATTGTTTTAAGACGGAATTAATATTCATTTTTTTTTTATAGGTACATCTGTGGACTTCAGTTTAGATTCAACTTAAGTCATCAGAAGATCTTAAACCATTCCTAAAAAGTACAACAGTACTTATAAAGAAATACACAAAAAGAGAATAGCATGTATATTATGTAATAATAAACACAATTATTATTATCATTAGAAAGCACTCTCACGCTCAAAATCATCAAATTTTAACCGTCAAACACCGGCCGAGGTGCGAAGAACGCCTCCTACAAAGAAGGCGAGACATACTAATAGCGCACTCCTCTCTGACTGCTTTATTCAAACGAAATTTGACAGTTGAAATTTGGGGATTTAGAGACTGCATTCTGGAATGAGGTCCCGGAGTTTGTAAACTTCTACAAGCACAGAGAGTTGAATCTGGATTATACCAGATTGACACCCGGAATTTAGAGAGTGCTTTCTGTGGATTGAGGAACTCGTAAACTCTTACAAGCGAAGAGAGTCGAAGGGGTGGTCTTGTGTTCATTGAATCTGGATCAGACCAGATCGACACAAAGTTTCCTGTTTCCTGACACGCCGCCCCGCCCCCCTTGGGCGAGTGTGGGCGCCCGTATTCCAGACCTAACAAACTCTTTCATTAAAAATTTGGTTACAGTTTTTTTTGTAAGGGATACCTTCCGTTGCGCTCGTGTTGACCCAGCACCTGAATGGGAAATATGATGTCGCTTTTCACCCATCAGAAGGGAGGTTTGCCAGCGTCGATGGCGCGTTGAATGCACCGGTCCATTTCGCCAGCACCACCACCTTTATTTATTATTATGAACTGGTTGGGGTCCCACAAGAAGAGCCCCAATTATCACACCGACCTCTATTAGATCTATTGTGACCAGTTTGACCTGCTCACACTCCTAGTTGTCTAGTATGTGTGAGAAGTTTATTTCTTGGTTTACTATGTCCAGATTCCCGTTCCCTGGACAAGCAGGGCTAGGTTCTTGACTTTAGTTCCCAAGTTTGGTACAATTTCAAGATTATTGTTGCCAAATATCCTGAATCTTTTCAGCTCCAGTGCCTCACATTCAAAGAGAATGTGAGTCGCTGTTTCTTCTTCAAGTCCACACAGTCTGCATTCAACTGGTACGTCCCTAGAGAGACCCAGTCTATGCAGGTGTTTCCTGAATGGACCATGTCCTGTGAGCATGCCCACAGCTGTTCTCAGTTGCTTTCGGCTTAAAGCTAGAGCGTCTTGAGTGAGTTTTTTGGAATAACCTGCTAGTGTCAATTTGGCATGACGCATGCCACCAGAGTTATTCCAAATTTCATTTGCTTTTTCTTCCATCCAGAAATTGACACTAGTTTTGACTGAGCGTTTAGTCAATCCTAGTACCGGTTCTGGACCTATGAAGTGCATTTCTGCTCCCTCTCTTGCTAGGAGGTCTGCATTTTCGTTTCCTTGGAGCCCACTGTGTCCTGGTATCCATTCAAGGTGAACCTTGTTATGGGTTCCCAGTTCATTGAGTTGTCCAATGCATTCCCAAGCCAACTTAGAGATGACTTTGGGACGTTCCAGGGTTTTGATTGCAGCTTGGCTGTCTGAGAAAAATGTAATGTGTTTTCCTCTCCAGCCAAGTTCCAGTGCATGCCTGGCTCCCATCAGAATAGAGAACATTTCGGCCTGGTACACAGTGGTTAGCTGCCCCAGGCTGACTGATCTCCTGCAGAAGCCAGGCCCGCTCAGACCTGCACCTGTTCTGTTGTTCATGCGGGATCCATCAGTATAGTACTTGATTCCCGCATTTTTAAGTATGCTTTCACTGCTTGCTCCAGTCCACTCAGATCGTTTTCTGATATGAGTAGTGTAAGCAGTGTGAAAGTTATTTTTGTGTGTCATGTAGTCTGTGGGCAGATTTTGCTTCAGAATTACATGTGTTTTATTTATCAGTTCATGATACCTGGTAGGGAGTTTACCTTCATGACTGATCATCTGTCTGTAAGCACCCATTATGGCTTCCCCCTTTATAAAAAGATACAAGGGAGGTATGCCTAGGATTACTTCCAGAGCTAGTGTGGGAGCTGTACTTATAGCACCAGAGACCATCAAAAGTGCTGACCTCTGTGCTGTTTCCAGCTCTCTCTGAGCAACTATTTGTTCAGTTTTTTTCCACCAAATGCATGAAGCATAGGTGATTCTGGGTCTGACGATAGCAGTATATATCCATTTTGTAATACGCGGTGTCAGGCCCCAGGTTTTTCCAACAGACCTTCTAACCACCTTTAAAATGTAATGTTTTTTTTACATGGGTATTGCTGGCGAAATGGACCCGAATGCACCGGTTCTCGTAGGATCACCAAAATTAAGCAACGTCCAGCGAGATAAGGACTTCGTGATGCTGGCATTCCCGCCCAACCAAGGTCGGACGAGGTTTATGTGTGTAGCAGGTTTGTGATGTGCCTGCGAATGGAGGGTAACACCCCGTCGTGATATGACCATGCAGTTGAAAGCGACGTTAAACACAAATCTTTTCACATTTCATTCAGGCTACATGGAAATTGGGTCAGAGGTCTTGTGTTTTGATTCCAATGAATAATTATGATAAAAAAAAACTTGCATTTGTTGGACGATTGGGCATATTATAAGGGGCAGGAACACTAATTTTGAAAATACTTGAGGGTAACACCCCCGTCGTAATGTGACCATGCAGTTGAAAGCAACATTAAACCAAAAAACAAAAGAAGGAAAGCATACTATGGTAAGGGCAAGTTACAACAGAAACCACAAGCGTCTACAGTAGGTCCTGTTTGGTGGCCACGAGAGGGTAGTGCTATTGTTTCCCCAATAATTTGAAATTGGCGTAGCGGCCTTACTGTTTGTGCACAAATCTAGGGGTTTGCTGCATAAAAAAAGCACAAGTTGTGGTTCAAGTAGGTATCGTTTTTTCTCTTGTCGAAATGGACCTTCGCCAATTGCAAAAAATCAAGTGCACCTTATCGAAGTAATCGACCATTGGTGTTGCCTTGTGAAGCCCACAGAATTGTTAACTACCTTTCTTCAATAAATAAAGTTATCTTTTTAATAAAAATAAATGCCCATATCCTAAGAAAAGTATGAAACTGAAGCAGAAAAATACATATTATTAATCCTAAGGCCTTTAAGGGCGAAAATAATAGACAAAATCGATAACTTTAATTATTGCTTAGTACCTATCGTTTTTCCCCGTCTTAGACAGTACGCAATCCGAGACTTAGCGACACAGAGTTATTACAAAAACGTCTATTAATTCCGTACTAAGACTTGGATTAGAAATCAGTCCATGTTAGAGAATTTGAAATAAATATAATTTCTTTTTTTTTATTTTTAATTTATGTATTTTATTTATTGCCTTTTGGTGGTATATATTATTTTGGCGACGTATAATTTGGTGGCATAGAATAATAATAGGTAATCTAACAAGGCAAAGCATACATAATTACAGATTTTGGGGTGAAATGTTAGTACGCCTCCTCGTGGTTCACCCTGGGCAACGCATTGACATGCGGCTAAAGTACTGACAATTTTGGCGATCAGACAATCACTGTCATCAGATTTCCTGATCAAGTTTCTTACGAATATCTTCTCACTTTAAGATTTTTAATCAAGCGAAACGGTCGTTTCGCGGGAGAACGCCTCCCAGAAACTACAGTGCTTATATAACGGTACATATAGTTTGTATGTATCTTGTCGTCTTAAAAAGTCAATGTTACAATGAACAAGAGTCACTTATTATTTTAATAAAGCCATACGATAAATAAATTAAATATTTCAAGTCCAGAACTAATAAACTTACCCTAATAATAATAAAACACGCCAATTGTGGACACAATACTTCCTCGTGATTGTTTCACATTGTATACACGTGTCAATTTTGAGATTTTATACCTAATCACATGTATCTCCAAAACCACTTAACCAATTTTCTTCAAATTTGTTTTATATGGTAGAATACTATTTTTCCTACATTCTAGATTCTACAAAAAATTCTGTATCGGCAAATAGTAAACCTTATTTTTTGACAGACCGACAGACGGACACAAAACCAAAGTTGCTCACAGGAGGTCATGAAACGCCCAGAAATATGAAAAAATTGAAATCGGAGCAAAAAATTTTTTTTTTTTTTTACAAAAACGAACACAATACTTCCGATTTCTAATATTAGAAATTTCTCTGAAGTAATACTAATAAATAAAGTTACCCTAATAATAATAATAATAATTAACTTACCCTCTTTGCAATGGTGGCGCCGTCGACAGCCGTCAGGCTGAGGATGACGAGTACACACACGACCACTAGATACACGGAGGATCTGGCTGGGAGGGAACTAATGCATCTGTGCTGGTCTGCTCCTGTGGTCTGATTCCGGGAACTGGCGCTCTCAGGAACTGGGGTGAAATTTGACACCCGCTCACATTCGACGCCGCACATTCTGCTCAAAATTTGGGAAATTTCTGAGAACTTTATTTCAAATAAATAAATAAATAAATAATAATTATGTAGATTTGTTTATGTAAATAGATTGTTGTTATGTAAATACTCGTAGATATATATTATTTAAAAGGCGCTTTCTTCTCAAGCTCTATTAAACAAGTATATCGAATCTTGAAAACTTCTGATGTAATCTTGAGTTTCTGATGTAATCTTGAAAATTAAGTCTTATAATTGGACACACACACGCCGATTAATTATAAACACAAAAGATATAACGCGAAATCAAAGTTAATTTTTAAAATTGCTTTTTTGAAATTAAATTTCGAACACGTTTCGCACTGTAAATTTCAAAAAAAAAAAAAAATTAATTTTTCAACACATGTGGTAATAATTTTCGGCGAGGTTTTTTTACGATTTTTTTTTTTTAAAAAAAGATAAAGTTACTGATTGGACGAGACGGGATGAATGAGAACAAATAACGAGAATGAATGAATGACTCACACTTGAGATATGAGATCGTGTTGGTCTAGATATGAAGCGTTCGCCAGTACGCGAAGCGGTTATATATTATATAGTTATATATACGTTATGTAGGTTATATATTTTGTGTATCGGTGTGGAGGGGTGACAATAAGGTGGTGAGATGGTGTGTGGAGTTACCTGTTTTACGTCTTTTCTTTGGAAAATGTCTGCGTATTTTTTAATATTATTTTTTTTTGCGGCTTTCTACGTAATCAGGCAATTGTAGAAAGTTTTTACTTTTTTACACGTATACTCTGTGTGAGTTATATCCCGGTAGCTCAGTGGTCAAGGCGTCTGACTGGTAATCCAGAAGTTGCGGGTTCAAAACCCAGCCGAAACATGACATGTTAACCTCCTATATTTGAGATTTTTAACACTTATAATAATACGTCTTGGGACTCTTGGAATTACTGCTGGAATAATGGGACATTAGTCCTGATCGGACAATATAAAAAAAAAGAGTTATTATATATTATTATTGTATATAATGATAATAAATGTGTTTCTTTGTGTTATTGCTCAGAATTACAGGACTTTTCCGTATCTTTAATATCCCACAATAACTTATTTTTGTCTACAATTCTGCCACCGGTCGCTGCTTATATTAAACCAGCTACTCATTTATTCACACGAGGTGTGAGTGACACTGAGTAGAGCAGAAAAAATCCTGTTCTGCTGGGGATCGAACCCAGGTCATCATACGTAGCGCGTTAACTTAACTTCCTAGCGCGAAAAAAATCCTGTTCTGCTGGGGATCGAACCCAGGTCATCATACGTAGCGCGTTAACACATTCAGGCACGGTGAATACTTTAAAGAAATATTGAAATCGGTTCATAGGTCCGATTTCTCGAAGATGCCTGACCTCAGTAGCTGTCCTCAGTAGCTGAATCGATAAGGCGGCGGACTCGTAACCTGGAGGTCGGTGGTTCAAGTC
The DNA here is from genome assembly GCA_024516035.1 of Bactericera cockerelli. Classification (NCBI taxonomy): domain Eukaryota; kingdom Metazoa; phylum Arthropoda; class Insecta; order Hemiptera; family Triozidae; genus Bactericera; species Bactericera cockerelli. Next base: position 59,342,753 of record CM044955.1, on the reverse strand, counting down.
CCAAGTGTGATAAATATTTAGTGAGGCGAGTTTGAGTGATTGAGACAGCAAATAATGAAATATCGTGGGCGTAAATATGTACCTAAAAATTTACCATTATTATAGCGAGTTTTTTTTGTGCGCAACCAACAACAATAGGTAACCATTAATCGCTTTTGTACAAGCGCTTTTTACCGAGACTTATAATTCAATCCTTTTTCTCAAATTCAATTTGTCAGAATTTTTTAAATAAAGTACTTTTATTAAAAAAAAAAAGTAAATGTGAAAATTGATTTGCCCCCAAACGTCAACATTTGCTCAGATAATTTTGTTCATCCCTTCGGCCGAGGAGTCAGATAACAACTTTAAAGAACTCAGGAATGTGGAAATGACAGCCCTCTGAATGTATTGACAAGATACTTGTTTAGTTTGACAAAACGCAACATCCATAGCTCTTACGTCATCTTTTTTTTTTCGTTTTAACGTCGCTTTCAACTGCATGGTCATATCACGACGGGGGTGTTACCCTCCATTCGCAGGAAACTCACAAACCTGCTACCCACATTAACCTCACCCAGCTTGGGTTGGGCCGGAGTCCCAGAATTACGAAATCTCCACCCCGCTTGACGTTGCTTAACTTCGGTGATCCTACGAGAACCGGTGCATTCAACGTGCCATTGACACTGGCAAACGGGAGAAGGGAGGGCACACGTCATCTTTGTCGCTTCATTTCGTAGTACAAGGATGGGCATTACAAATCGTTCTTTCCAGTTATGAATTAGTCACCTTAGCCTGGCGGTAGCATCCTCGGCTTGCACTCCAAGTGACCTGGGTTCGAATCACAATTTTTTTTTATATACAATGAACATAATAATAAGTTATAAAATAAATATAAACAAAGCCTGATCAAGGGTGGTAATAATTAGTTTTTTGGAATAATTTAGAGTAGAAATCGTTTATAACGACACCGTTTATAACGAACAATCGGCTATAGCAAACAAAATCTCCGGTCCCTTGGAGACTTATGGAAAATTAACATTGGTATCGTTTATAACAAACATCGGCTATTAGGAACAATATCGGCTTTAGCGAACAAATTCTCAAGTCCCGTGGCTACTTTCTATCGGTTATAACGTACAAAATTCATTTTGATGCTCTGTGAGTAAAACAGAAAACATGTTTAGTTATGCAGATTTTTGTCAAGGAGTAGATGAGTGACCTGTCTAATATAGATCATTTTTTTAGGAACTTTAAAGTTAGTATTGTTTCAGATTTTGAATTAGTGGATTATGAATGTACCTACATTCATACATAATTGTACATTTTTCATGTCTTACGAAGTTCCCTTATAACGTACATTGTTCTCTATAAGCGATACATATCGGATATAGTGAACTTGTTCCTTATAGCCGATATATCGGTTATAGTGAAAATCGGCTATAAGGAACAAATCTGTCCGGTCCCTTGAAGTTCGTTATAAACGATTTCTACTTAGTTTTTTTAGGTGATAATTAGAACAAGCATTTGTTCTCATATTGTTGATGCTACCCACTAAAAATTATGACATAATAATATCGTTAACTAGCTCTTTATATTTTATCTTTATTTCCAGTTATAATTCCGTGTTTGTAAGATAGGCAGAGATAAAAAAACCGTTAAGTTAATTCAACTTGTACCTAATATGGCGGTTTAATGTCCGTAATACGAGCAACTTGTCAAGATCTTGCATCAGATTTATTGAGAAAAGAAAGTGTTTGGAACAAACTTGACCCTCAAGGATAATAATCTATCTTGTAAATTTTGCTTCCATCTACTTTGTAGTATAGGTTACTAATAGGGAGATTTGTGTCGTGGAATGTCCAGGTTCAGGCTCAAGGGAGAATAATAATAATAATAATATCGCCTTATTTATACTGCCCGATTAGGACTATTAAGTCCCATTATTCCAGCAGTAAGCCCAATACGTATTATTATGGGCGGTAAAAATACCAACTGGGAGGATAACTTGTCTTGTCCCGGCTGGGTTTCGAACCCGCGACCTCTGGAATCTCTGGATTCACACAGTGCTGCCTTTACCACGGAGCTACCGGGAGATTTTTTTTTTTCAGATGAGTTTTTCACATCCTTTTTTATTTCGTAGTCATGAAACAAGAGCTATACTATAAACGCTTGTGGTCTGTATTGTAGCTTGCCAATCCCGTAGTCATATCTATGCTCGTACAGCGCCCTCCCTCTGACGGGCGAGAAGTGACACAATACTTCATATTTAGGTGTTGGGTCAATATTTTTTTTTATTATAGTCTTTTTATTTCGTAATGATGAAACAGCAGCTACTGTAGAACTTTATGGTCTGTGTTTCAGGTTGCCCATCCCGTAGTATGACTCTCCTCTGATGGGCGAGAAGTGACACAGTGTACTTGCCATTTTGGTGCTGGGTCAATATTGGCGGTACCCAGCCGGGATTCGATTCTGGATCACCTTTGTGGAAGTCTAGTGCTCTACCACGACCACGACTTAATAATAATAATAATAGTCTTTTGTGGAAGGTAACCACCAGGCGTGCGAGGTTAATGCTCAATGCAATTTCTACCACCTAACCCTCAGAGTCTTATTATTATGTGGTCACAAACTCAAATTAACGAGGAAAAATTTATGCACTGGGTGGGATTAGAACCAACGGATCCCTACGCTACCTGGTTTGCCAGGCTAGCGCGTTAACCACTTGACTACCAGTGCACGAATTGGTGAACATAAATCTTTGTGGTGGAGCAAAAGCCTCTTCAAAATGGATTTCAGTATTTCAACATAAGATAATAATTCAGAACTTCCCTCAAATTGAAGTTTCAACTACATAATCACAGAGCACTGTAGCTTATGTTTCGACTTTTTATTATTTTTAAACTATTTATAAAATAATACGACATATGTAGAGGACCAATAATGATTATAAAGAAATGAAAAAAAATGGAAACAAAGTAAACAATTAAAAAGAAAAAATAGACACACAGAACAAATTCTAACTATTTTACGTTTTTTAAATATAACTAGCTCCGTTAAGAAACACCCGTTTACCGGAGATATTATTAATAAAGGGCGGGGTTATTTTTAAATTATTTATAAAATGTTATTTATTTATATATTGTCTATGTATATAGTTGTATACTGTTCAGTTTTTTGTTAAAAAGAAGAAAAAAAAATCTCCTATTTCAGTATTTTTCTTCTACCCAGCCGGTATTCGAATCCAGGTTCTCACAAGCCTCATACGCTACACCACCCGACCATGGTGACTACAAGGTGACCACTTGAAGGTTAAAAATCCGTAGGAATATTTTACAGAGTAGATCGTCACGTTCTCGTCATGAATTCCAAGAAAGTTAAAGGATTTAAGTTTATAACAGCAACTTCTTGAAACTCTTGCATCAGATTTAATGAGAAGAGAAGAAAGTATTCTGGAACAAACTTGCCTCTTGAGGCTAATAATTTCTTCTTCAAATGTTTTTTATTCACATTTTTAATACTCTCAGAAGTTGAAAAAAAAAATATTTTTTTTACAAAAAAGAACAAAATACTTCTGATTTCTAATGTTAGACATTTTTAGGAAGTAAAAAATATATGAAAAACATTCATATATTTTTTTACTTCCGTGTCTTCCACGATTGTTTGGGGTGCACCGAGAACAGGTCAAATCAATTCCTTTTTAAACGTTGAGTCCATTTCTGCTCTGCAAAAATTGCAATAAAAATTACAATTTTTGCAATCAATCAATCCATTTTTTTAAATAAAGTAGGTACATTATATGTACATTAAATCAAGTACCTACATGAACTATGTTTTCCGTTACTCTGCCGCGCTGTCTCTTTCTTTGTATAGGGCACTCTTCACCCTCGGCCGAGGTGTTTGATAATAATTTTAACTTTTTAAGAATTTGTAACGAGCTTTAAGAACATCGTGCAAGGCTTTCTTACAATAAAAATAATACATAAATTATTACTACAGTCGAATCTGGAGAGGTATTTTAGTGCCAAAACCCGGTATTATGGTCCACAGAATTCAAATCCAATTTTTGAGCCATTGGTCCGGGTGGCGTGTGTAAAGGACATGAGCTCTAGGAATCATTCTGAAACCTATAGGATAAGGAAAGTAACAATAAGATACATCCGGTCTGACCTGGTAACGAGTAGTTGATAATGTTAGTTATCATATTTGTGTTAATCACTTTCGTGATATCACAACTACTCAAACTCGCTTTACTAAATCTACGATGAAACCGGGACTTGAACCACCGACCTCCAGGTTACAAGTCCGCCGCCTTATCGAACAAGCTACTGAGGTGAGTAGTTGATAATGTATGTTTATATAATGTATAATTATTATTATTAAATTCTTTACTAACATAGACTTGAGTATATGTATAGTTACGAATAATGATAAAAATTGACAACAATATAAACACGGAAAAGATAAACAACATACATAGATGAAATTAAGAAATGGACAAAAATGGAAACAATATAAACAATAAAAAGGAAAAAATAGATAAATATATACACACACATACGCGTTTGTGCTAACTAAAGGGCGGGGTTATGAAAATAACGGTATCAAGGTCAAAGCAGAAATTTTAGAACTCATTAATAAACACTTACATAATTATTATGAGAACACCAATGCTCTTGTTATGTCAACAAAATGATTTACCAGAAGATAAAATAAATATACAAACAGTTCTTCCGAGGGATTCACATTTAACCTTAGCCATGAAAAAATAGGTTTCATACAGAGATGTTTTTACTTTCCTTATCCTAATGAAAGGGAAGTATTGTTATTACACAAACATTTCGATAGTGAGTTTTAGTGCCACAAACAGGTTATAGGCCCAAAATAATAAATGCAGCTATGGTGACACTTTTACCAAAGTATCTGATTTCGTCAGCGTCGATGGCGAATACACCATTTCTCGTAGAGTCACCGAAGTTGAGTATCGAAAATCGTCTATATCAAGCTGTAGGTACCAGGGAACCAGGGTCTGTTGTCGAGGATGTAGGGTAGAGGCTCTTTTTTTTATATATATTTTTATTTTTAAAAAGTAATTGTGCTAGGAACCGCTTTCGCATTACTTCGGGGCACTCTACCCTTACATCCATGCCATTCCGGAAACGGAAAAACTCGGCTAAAAATTTTCAGCTCCGGCCGGGATTCGAACCCGCAACCTCCGGGTCAGCAACCAACGCTCTTAACCACTGAGCCACAGAGGGTGTAGGCCCAGGGTCCTCGTTGTAGCCGCCCCCTGCTACTGAGCTAATTATGGGCTTGACGAGCGCTCCCCTGCCGGCCAGATTGATCTCTGACCAATTCTGACTCATTTAGGTACTATCAATGTTAGTGCCCCTTAGCGGACGGCCGTTCTGTTTACTTTTTTTCTAAACCCTCTATTGATTGTTTTGAGAAATCCTCGCTTTATGCGTACACAGTAGAACATTCTCACAGTGAGAGACGTAAATTCCGCATGAATGAATGACGAATGCGTCATTGATCTTATTGAACGAGGCTTTGAGGAGCCTGTAAACAAAACTATTAGCTATACGTTAGATGGGGAAGCAAAATAATTTAATAGCAAACTGCACTGGTAGTCAAGTGGTTAAAGCGCTAGTCTGGTAATCCAGGATCCGTTGGTTCGAATCCCACCCAGAGCATGAATCTTTCCTCTTTAATTTGAGTTTGTGACCACATAATAAGAAGACTCTGAGGGTTAGGTGGTAGAAAATGCCTTGAGCATTAACCTCGCCTGGTGGCTACCTTCCACTAAAGAGATTATTATTATTATTATAGTCGGTTTCTCACAGAACGCAAAAATCAACGAGATCGAATAATAAAAATAATAATATCACTTTATTTATACTGCCCGATAAGGACTATTAAAGTCCCATTATTCTAGCAGTAAGCCCAAGACATATTATTATGTGGTAAAAATCCCAATTGGGAGGATAACTTGTCATGTCCCGGCTGGGTTTCGAACCCACGATTTCTGGCACCTCTGAATTCACAGAGTGTCGTCTTTACCACTGAGCTACCGGCACATGGTTCAAGAAATTGAAAGAGCGTCCCTTTAAAATGGTGGTGGTGCTGGCGAAATGGACCCCTTTACTATCCCATTTCTGTCTGGTTTAAGTGGCAGCACCCTCAAAGCACTATCCCACTAGCCGGGCCTGGTCCTGTTGTTGTCGCGGGAACTTCTTATTTTCTACATTTACGTCTTAACTCTATGAAATTTATTTATTCCGCAAACTGTTCGCCTTTCACACATCACAACAAAACAAGATAATTAAGTTCAGTTATCATATTTGTGTTAATCACTTCCGTGATATCACAACTACTCAAACTAGCTTTACTAAATCTACGCCTTAACCGGGACTTGAACCACCGACCTCCTGGTTACAAGTCCGTCGCCTTATGAATCAAGCTACTGAGGACGATAACCAAGATAATTTTTAATCTTGTTGTAAAAATGATCTTCAGTGCACTAGTTAACGCGTGGTTAACGCGCTAGTCTGGTAATCCAGGTAGCGTAGGGATCCGTTGGTTCGAATTCAACCCAGTGCATGAATTTTTCCTCATTAATTTGAGTTTTTGACCACATAATAATAAGACTCTCTGAGGGTTAGGTGGTAGAAAATGCTTTGAGCAGTAACCTCGCCTAGTGGTTACCTTCCACTAAAGAGTGTTATTATTATTATATCTTCATGAAATTATTCATCGAAGTAATATCTGAAGTTAGAATTTTTTTGCGATCGCTAAAATAAAATTATAAGAAAATCTTATAATCACCTGTAAATGTAAATATTTAATAAAAATCGTTTGATATATACCATTTCTCGAAAAGGTCAGTTCGAAATCTGGTATTTTTACTCAACTGACTTCGCCACATCGCATCGTAACGTGACCCATGTGAGCATTGAGCAAATTTAACTACCAATGCACTGGCCGAGCAGCTTCTAAAATTAGGACTTCCAATTCCCGAAATTCGGACTTTGATTCTGTGGAAGATACCTGTCACCGTACGTTACCACCCAACAGCCGAGTCTGCTTGGTAACCACCCAACAGCCGAGTCTGCTTATGTCCATGTACATAAGTTATTTTAATTTACATTAGTAGTTTAAGATTAGAATAAAAATACTTATTAGTTTTAAGAACTAGATTGTATTAATAAATTTAGTCCCCAAGGACTCTGTTTAATAAAAAAAAAAAAAAAAAAAAAAAACCGTACGTTATTTCCACTCAAACCGACCTCAGTAGCTTGATCGATAAGGCAGCGGACCTGTAACCTGGAGGTCGGTGGTTCAAGTCCCGGTTTCAGCGTAGATTTAGTAAAGCGAGTTTCGAGTAGTTGTGATATCACGAAAGTGATTAACACAGATATGATTAACACAGATTCCCCCCCCCCTCAATGAGCACGTTCGGTAGTTGAGCCATACAGTTAAGTAGGTGATTCGAGCGAAAAACTCTGCTTCGCCAGCGTCGATGGCACGTTTAATACACCAGTACTCGCCAGATCACTGAAGTTAACTAACGCGTGGTTATGGTTACGACTTGGTGGGTGACCATTCAAATTAGATCCCTCGTGATGCTGGTAATTTTCGGCTCCACTCAGGTTTGGCGAGGTTGATTTAAGGATCTCGTTTGTGAGTTTCCAGCGAATGGAGAGTAAAACCTCTTCTATGACCACTTGACCGTGTAGTTTAAAGTGACGTTTATAAAAAATCTTATTTAACAAAATTTGGGTCTTTTAAGTCGGCCACTCGTACATGCTTGCATGCATAAATAGGCGTGCATGAATGTGTGTGGCCAGCTTAGTACGCACTCGGAAAGCAGCACTACACGCCGAGCGATGGTTGCATCTAGTGCCCAGCTTGACCGCTAGAGTGCGCCAGTAGCTCTGCATTTCTTCTGCAAAGCTGTCTCATGGAGAGGGGAGCGAAGCGGGCAATGTTCCTCCGCTCAATAAAAATGAGATAAAATGAGAAGCGAGCATTGTGCTTGTCGAACTCAATGAACTTTCTGAGGAAGCAGTCGTATTTATTATTTCTCACAGAACATCTCACTTTTATTTACTGCACGGTCTGTGTAAAAGCTCAGCGCTCGCCCCCCATCAGCATACTTACCTGGCGTGGAGGCTACCTTGATCAAGAAGGAGGTTCCTCCAGGGTGAGGCCCTTCCATTGCACTTCGGTTGGGTTGACCCCTGCGAGTATTCCAAATGTGAATACCTCGGGCGCGTAATTTTTGGTAGCGGGGATTGCGTACGCGCACATCCCTACCCAATTCACCTAGAGGTTAGAGGGGCTAACTCGATTGTGGATATCGGTGTTCTGTACCCAAATTTGCCGACCTCCTTGGCTCAGTGGTTAAGAGCATTGGTTACTGACCCGGAGGTTGCGGGTTCAAATCCCGGCCGGAACGGAAAATTCTAACCGAGTTTTTCCGTTTTCGGAATGGCATGGATGTAAAGGTAAAGTGCCCTGAAGTAATGCAAAAGCGGTTCCGGGGAACAACTACCTTTTTTTAAAAAAAAATAAAAAAATTGGAGACAAAAAATGTTACCTATAATCAAATTTTATTATACATTTTGAAACGGAACAGAGCGAACGGTCTTAAAAAAATGCACTGTTTCTCTCAAAATGTAAACAAATAGACGAACATCCGTTTCTCCAACAAAAAAAAAACGAGTCGGGGACTCGGTTCTTTTTGGAGAACGGGTGGTTCTAGCTTCTGATTGGTTCTTTTAATAAATTAAATATTAGATGAGAGCGCCAAATTTGAATCGGCATTTAAAATTTATTTTTGAAATTAGATGAGCTAAGAACCAATCAGAGAAGACCAACACAATACAGCTGATTATAGAAATTGCATCTGATTCTGTTGTTGATCTCTGAAATGACCTTGTTAAATTTTCTTTATCTTCAACCAATCAAATGCCCCAAACATGTAAATATATTCGTGCTGTTCCGGTTAAAATTTTATAAAAAAATTCAACTTATGCAGATATGTATCATTCCGACCTAATTTGACAAATTTAGTCTGCACAGGAATGCCAGATTGTGGACCCTTCCCCGAAATGGAGACATAAAATAATTCCTTCTGTGATCTGTATCACCCGTTCCTAATTTCCTTAGATTTTGACCTCACTGATGGGGTTATCAGACTGTGTATATCTGTCCTTCAAATCATCATCATCATAGGGTGGCGTCATTGTGAATGATGGTAGCCAGACAGTGGAGGAATGACTCAGCACTTCTACCACTGTCTTTACAAGGAGGCTAATAATTGACATGGGTAATAATTTTTTTGGACATCCCCGATTTTTTTCAGTTTAGATCGAGAATCAAAGGAAAAACTCTGCCTGGTACATGCTTTAATTTGTTTAACCTACACCTTTAAAATATTTCTCAAAGACAATGGTTAAATTTTCTTCCAATGATACTAATTATTCCTGAGCATGGCAAATATCAAAAATAAATCTTCGGGGTACAGGCAGCGTCGCACTTTAAATACACCAGTTCTCGTTCTGTCACTGAAGTTAAGCAATGTCCTACGAGTTAGAACTTGGATGGGTGACCATTCAATGTCGCACTCTCCTGATGCTGGCTATTCCCGGCCTCACTCAGACTGGGTGACGTTAATTTGAGTAGCTGGTTTGTGAGTTTCCACGTCGTGATATGACCATGCAATTGAGAGCGAGGTTAAAAAAGAAATTCATATTTTTTTTGTTGGTATTTTCTGATATCATCACGGTAAAAAAGCCTCTAATTGTAATAGAAAGTCGTATGATGTTCATAACAGTTCATAGTTATTTTTTTCGTTTTTCAATAACATAAAAAAATGACAACACTTCTTCTCATTACATAAGAATATTTTTTATTGAATGTCAACCAAGTTCATGCTGTCTTTCGCATTGCAAATATAAACATTAAACAATAATGGTGTGATCCTTGTTTATAATATACCTGAGATATTTTTTAAGATAAAATGTACACAAGCACTTGTAGGGGAAGAGATAGAAGTATGTCAATGTTTGTTAAAATAAAAATAAACTTATAAAACATACCACAAAAACACGTGGTAACAATATCCAGAAACAAACATGCTATTAAAATTCACGAAAACTATTAAACAAAACTGATTGTACCGTTTTAAAACTGGCATTGCCTAAATTTAAATACAAGTATAAACAAAATGTCACGTTTTCATCTCATTTCATCTTTCCAGTGAGGAGAAATGACTTCCTCTTGAAACAAAGGAGACTCAGAAGGGGACCTTTCAGGGCCTTGAGGTATTTTCCATCGATCTAACATAAATTCTTAAAAAAATATTTTCTCTCAGCACGTAAAGTAAATTTTATTTTAAAAAAATCGGTCAAGTCATTATTTTTTTTTTTTACAAAAACGAACACAATACTTCCGATTTGTAATATTAGAAATTTATAGGAAGTAATACATAGGTAGCAGTCACCTCTTAAAAAATGGGCTTGGGTAAAAGCAAAGTGAAAGAAGAATCATTTTTATGGAGGTACAACCTCCGTCCTAATTAGGACGTTAGATCAAATAGAATTGTTGGTGTTAGGAAGGCCATCCAGGCGTAAGAACATGTGCAATGTTTATTATATTAAACTAATAATAATAAGTCTGGCTGGGGGACTATAAACAGGGAGTAGACCAGCATTGGCTTGGTTCTGGGGGCCCTTGTCAATTATTAGCCTCCTTGTATAGACAGAGGCAGAAGTGCTGAGTCATTCCTCCACTGTCTGGCTACCATCATTCACGATGACGCCACTCTATGATGATGAATAAATAAGACTTTGTTTAGACTGCTAGCAAAAAGGGGCTCTTAAGTACTAGCCCGGTAGTATGGTGAAGTGGTTAACGCTCTAGTCTGGTAATCCAGATAGCGTAGGGATCCGTTGGTTCGAATCCCAACCAGTGGATGATGTATTCTTCATGAATTTGAGTTTGTGACCACATAATAATAAGACTCTTAGAGTTAGGTGGTAGAAAATGCTCGCCTGGTGGTTACCTTCCACTAAAAGAGTATTTTTATTATTATATCTCTTTAGTCTTAGGCCGGTAGTATAAATAAAGTACATATATCTAGGGAATTTAAAATTAAAAAAATACTCTGATATAAGGTCCTCTTGTAATAAAAAGAAAAAAATCTGGTGTAAACATCACACGACTTTCCTTGTCCTATTAGGAATGGGAACGGGACCAAAAGCCACTGGTGACTCAAAGGTAACAGTTAGCTAAAAAAAAAAACAATGTCAAATTCGTAATAAGCACCTCAAAATCATTGAATTTGATATGTCACAATCCCCATCTAGGATGAATAATAAAAAAGTTAGTCAAATAGGATAACAAACATACGGTAAACCCTTGAAAATACCGGTAAATTGGAGCCAGGTTCCAAAATGTTCAAAATACCAAAAAAATGATCAAAGTAAACCCCTATTATTTTTTTATTCTAAAAAAATGTTGTTCCTTAACTATTTTTGTATCTTTAACCGATTCATTACGGCCAGTTTTACTTATGAAAATCAAGAAAAAGTCTATTCAAAATTGGTTAATTGGATCATAGATTGGTTAATTGGCTTGTAAAAATGTCCATTTTTCACTATACCCTTGACCCTAGGATAGAGCCAGTACCACTTAAAATAATATAACCATGTTATTAAATGTAAGTGGCCACAAAGGAGTCCTGTAAATCGTCTATATCAAGCTGTAGGTACCAGGGTCTAGGGTGTAGGCCAGGGTCCTCGTTGTGGTCGCCTACTTAGATCATAACCAACCCACAGGAAAAAATAATTGATCAAATTCGATGTATACTAGCTTAATTTTAATTGTGGCAGATGTGTTTTTTAGCTGGTTTCTGAGTTTCCAGGGGGTGGTCGGAATGGAGGGTAGAACTCCCGTTTCAGGAAGGTAAAACACCCCTCTCAAATGACTCAGATGTGTTGAGAGACGTTAATCCCAAAGTGACGTCATATGTCTCTTAATAATTTCAAGTTATTTCCCGACTAATATCGTCAAAAGTATTTATGATGAAAGACTTTAATGGATACCCTGAGGGACCACCATAGGCATACTTACACACACCGTGTATCTGCGAGTTATTGACCCAGAATCTATAATGGTCAAATTTGTTGATAGTTCTCGCCTTGCCTAAGCAAACACTGAGGAGGAAAGCTTTATATCGCGACACATGGTCGATCATTTTCATATTGAAGCGTACGGTTTTCTGGAGTGAGGTGGTATAACATACGGGGACACCTTCATATCCCTTCAGGGATTTCAGTCCTTGCGCAAGAGCCCCCGCCTTGTAGCAACTCAGCCACTTCCGTTTGGCTTTGATGGTTTTGAACCCAATAATAACATTCTTATCACTTTTATCCGAGATCTTGGAAAAGATGTACATGTCTGCAATATCGTTCTCGTTGAAAATTCCCCAGTCCTTGGCTACTTGCTTGGTGATCTTGAAGATGTCGGAGTGAAGTATGTTGGGCAGGTTGTAGATTTCAATTTTGAGCATCGCCACCTCGTCGTCCAGTTGATTCGCCGAGTCCAGCGATGTTTGCAGTTTGTGGTGAAGAAACATTTTGTTCTTCTGAAGAGTTCGCAGTTTTTCGAACGTTTTATCGATCGCTTTCTCAGCTTTCAGGAGACTCGCTCGGTCCAGATCACTAGATAAAACACGATGGATGAACACATTGATTAGAATGACAGCCACTGTCCACTTCTGTTCACTAATCCAGCGAAGTGGTCGCACGGCACAAATGTGATGCATGACATTATCGGGCAAGAGTCAGTCATGTAGTGATGTTATCAGCATCAATCTAGAAAAACAAATGAATTATATAAAAAATTCATAGACTTCCTAAGAGTCCCACTGTTCCTCTTGGTGAGCATTATTTTCATTTAGAAGCTTTGAATTTTCTCTGACAGTTTGCTAATAGACCTAATAATAACAACAACAATAACAGTATTAGTGGAAGGTAACTACCAGGTGAGGTTATTGTTCAAAGCATTTTCTACCACCTAACCCTCAGAGTCTTATTATGTGGTCACAAACTCAAATTAATGAGGAAAAATAAACACTGGGTGGGATTTGAACCAACGGATCCCTACGCTACCTGAATTACCAGACTAGCGCGTTAACCACTTGACTACCAGTGCATTGGTTGAAGAGTTCATCATCATTGTGGCATCTTCGAATCCGAAGGTAGCCTCATATGCTCTGTACTAGACTCAGCCATTGCTTTCTGATCTCAGCTTTTCTCTTGCATTCTTCGAATGTTCTAGATTTGGCCCACTCTTTCCCATCATCCAACCATTTTCTTCTCTCTCTCTCTCCTTCAATCTCTCCTTGGCCTCTCTCTCCCTCCTTGGCATAATGGGACTACCTGTCTTGCGCTGACAGTCTAAATAAAACACTACTTATACTCCCTTCAACACTTCTTTCAAGTATTTTGAAAATTAGTGTTCCTGCCCCTTATACAGGGTGATCGAAACCACCCAGCCACTATCTTTTTCTCGAGAACGGTTTGAGATAGGATCTTGAAACAAAAAATTGGTCCCCAATATGAAGTCTGAAGTTTTATGGGAAAATATTTTGAACCTCCGCCCACCGTCCCTAAGGGCGTTTTCAGGGGGGCACATGTCCGTTTCTCCCGAATTTAAAAGGAATGCATATTTTTTTATTTTACATTCGAAACATGCAAAGCAAGTTAGTAACACTAGTAAAAAGAAAAAAAATATTCCTTGGTTCGAGTCCCGAAAAAACACGGTTTTTAGAAGAAAATAGACCCAGGTTGCGGAAGTCATTACGGGCACCCGGTAAACGTTGTGAATAAACTAAAAATGACAAAAAATAGGTAAAGTTCTCTTCTTTAATTTAATGTACTTGCTTTTATTCTTTAAGAAAGTCATAGGTCCTTAAATTGGTCATAAACTTTTTTCAGGTTCAAAATACCAAAAGTCTAGAAATTTAAATTCGACCCCCTATTTTTTTTTTCTTTCACATAAAAGAAGAAAATAATTAGCATACAATGCAAAAAAAATTAACTCTGCGATTTTTTCCCTTAAAACGGCAGACGAATAACGTCTAAAATGCGTTCATTTCCGTGCGCGTGAGTCATGACACGAGTCCGTGCCTGAAGTTTGTATGTACGATGTAGGTAACTCACCTCTACAGATGTTCAAAAACACTACCCTCGGCTGCAATGCAATGACTTCCGCAACCTGGGTCTATTTTCTTCTAAAAACCGTGTTTTTTCGGGACTCGAACCAAGGAATATTTTTTTTCTTTTTACTAGTGTTACTAACTTGCTTTGCATGTTTCGAATGTAAAATAAAAAAATATGCATTCCATTTAAAATTCGGGAGAAACGGACATGTGCCCCCCTGAAAACGCCCTTAGGGGCGGTGGGCGGAGGTTCAAAATATTTTCCCATAAAACTTCAGACTTCATATTGGGGACCAATTTTTTGTTTCAAGATCCTATCTCAAACCGTTCTCGAGAAAAAGATAGTGGCTGGGTGGTTTCGATCACCCTGTAGTATGCTCAATGGTCCAACAAATGCTTTTTTTTATCATATTTATTGGAATAAAAACACAAGACTTCCGACCCAATGTTCATGCAGCCTGAATGAATTGTGACAAGATTTGAGTTTGACGTCGCTTTCAACTGCATGGTCATATCAAGGCGGGGGTCTTACCCTCCATTCGCAGGAAACTACAAAACCTGCTAACCATATTAACGCCACCCAGCCTGGGTTGGGCCGGAATGCCAGCATGACGAAGTCTTCACCTCGCTGGACGTTCCTCGGTGATCTTACGAGAACCGGAGCATTGAAAGCGCCATTTCACCTTGTTGGCAGCTTTTTCAAAGAGTTCGGTGGGTGTCTTTCTAGTAGGTCTCCTTGCTGTGTATTTCACCGTGAATGATTGGCTGAAGCAGGAAGTACATACTCAGTTTCATTATAAGCTTTATAAGTAATTTTCGGATCTTGATTATACATCAGTATAAACAGAAGAGTGAGAAGTTGTACAAGATGTACGTACATGAATATCAGAACATAGCTGGACAGCTGTTTTGAGCTTATTTGCTCTCATCAGCAGATAATAGTTCTGAATATCCATGCCATCAGTTGTCATTCTTATACAACATACTCATGAGTTCTCTATTTTTCTTCATTCGTTTTAAAACTTCAACATTTGTTTCTGTCCATGATATCCTGAATATATTTCGTAGCAATGAAGCATCAGCTACTGTAGATGCTTGTGTCTGCGTTGTAGCTGGCCCATACCGTAGTATGCCTCCCCTCTGATGAGCGAGAAGTGACTTAATACTTCCCATTCAAATGCTGTTTCAACATGCCCATAAAGCATCCCTTCATTTCATTTCATAAAGCCAAGTCTTCTTATAGGTTTGGGTTGCCCATAAATCTAAGCCCCTTTGTGTGTGAAAGTATCCCTTACA
The DNA here is from genome assembly GCA_024516035.1 of Bactericera cockerelli. Taxonomy (NCBI): domain Eukaryota; kingdom Metazoa; phylum Arthropoda; class Insecta; order Hemiptera; family Triozidae; genus Bactericera; species Bactericera cockerelli. Next base: position 59,327,248 of record CM044955.1, on the reverse strand, counting down.
AATAAGTGTAACCGAATTTTGAATACAATTTTTTGTCGACCCTTGGTTTCAAACCCGGACCTTCCGCATGGCGAGCGAGTATCTTACCACTGAACTCATTTTGCGTTCTCTCACGTATTACCTACTTCAGATAAGTTTTTTATACTAGAAATAGGAAGTATTGTGTCTGTTTTTGTATATATATAAAAAAAATATTTTTTTGCTCCGATTTTAAAAAAAATCTCCAGGAATAGCTAAGGCGCTCGCAATTTTCAAATACTTTTTTTTTTTTAAGTGGGGTTTAACGTCGCTTTTAACTGCCATGGTCATATCACGACGGGGGTTTTACCCTCCATTCGCAGGAAACTCACAAACCTGCTACTCACATTGACCTCACCCAGCCTGAGTGGGGCCGGGAAAAGCCAGCGTCACGAGAATTAGAATTTGAATGGTCACCCATCCAAGTCTTAACCTCGCTGGATGTCGCTTAACTTCGGTGTTCTGAAGGGAACCGGTGTATTCAACATGCCATCGACGCTGGCTTCAAATACTTTCTTCCTAGTATCTTGTTTCTCTTGCGTTTACACAGGATACATTAAGATACACTATGTACAGTAAGGTTCTTGAGTTTTAGACTAATGGACTTTTTCTGTTGTTGTTATATTGTCAAATTCTGCGAAAAGGATTTCCTTTTCCTCTTCAATTTTTCTGAAGACTGGAAGTCTCCCTTGTGAGCTCGTCATCACAATTTTTTTTATTGCTGTCTTATGTAAAAATTGAAATCTTGTTTAATATATTTTCTTAGGATAGATTAAGGTTAGAGCGACCCTACACCATTTCAATAAATTCTACCCCTAAGAAGTGGAAGTACTTATGCAAAATAATAATGTTTTTTTACTTATGATAAGTATGAAACTTTTTATGAAAATTCATAATGTCATCTCTTCAACTGTCATCTTTTCCGTAGTTGATAAAAAGAACAAAATAATAAAAATATGACTGTATGTATACTGTACATCAAAATATCAACATAACAAAAAAAATGCATCTTTTTAAATGCACGGTCGAGTGTTGATGAGAAAGCTGGATCCGCGAGGTCAAACAGGGGAAACTGTTCAGCCGGCAAGATTTGCAAAATATATCTATCTTGATCCTCACTCAAAAACTAGCTGATACCCGGCACTATGATAGTGATGTAGAGGATGTAGCCCGTGGCTGGCGTTCTATTTAGAACTTCTTAAAATCATACCCAAAGGAGACTCTGGGTCAAATTTGGGGACATTTAGCAAAGCTGTTTCGGAGCTGTTTAGTGATTGTTAAGGTATGTGATGCCAGTGTCCAGAGCCAACAAACAAATAACCCCAGAGCCAACAAACAAAAAAATGTATTCAAAATTTGTAATTATGAATGAATAAATGAATGAAATGTAAATGAAGATAACATATTTAAATTAATTCATTGATTTAAAGAAATCAATAAATTTTAATATTATTATTATCTACTGAGAAGAATGGGACTATTTTTGGAACGCCGCCATTTTGTATGAACTAAGAGCTTTCTATTTGTTTACATTCATTTTGTTTCTTCACATCAGTACATTGAGTGTGAAATTATTAGACATTTTGTAGTTCCTCTTTGGAACTTGACATTTTCCGTGTTGTTTTTGATGGGAAAATGCACCAACTAACTCAGACTTGTGAGTTATGAAAGAAAAAGTTGAAACTTCAAAACTCTTTCCAGGATAACAGCAAATCTAATTACGTCGTATACCTTAACTAGCTTATATTAATTTACGTGTTTCATGATTATAGAAGATACCAAAGAAGATGGACATTTGAGTGAGAGAGAGAGAGAGAGAAAGAGAAAGCCAACGAGAAGGAGAGAATTGAATTGAATACTTTTATGTATTTGTACAAGAATAAATCTAAATTCTGAGAGAGAATGTGAAAAAGAGATAGAGAGAACAATCGAGAGTATGAGAGAGGTAGAGAGAAAAGGAAAGAGAGAGAAAATGTGAAAAAGAGATAGAGAGAATGACCGAGAAAATGAGAGAGAGAGAATGTGAAAAAGAGATACAGAGAACAATCGAGAGTATGAGAGAGGTAGAGAGAGAAGGAAAGAGAGAGAAAATGTGAAAAAGAGATAGAGAGAACGACCGAGAAAATGAGAGAGAGAGAGAATGTGAAAAAGAGATACAGAGAACAATCGAGAGTATGAGAGAGGTAGAGAGAGAAGGAAAGAGAGAAAATGTGAAAAAGAGATAGAGAGAACGACCGAGAAAGTGAGAGAGATAGAGAAAAGAAAGCAAAAGAATTATGAAAAGTTAGGATGAAAAAATTATCTCACCATCTTCTCTGCTACAACTTTAAAAATTCTTTTTTTACTTGAAAAAAAATCAATAAACTAAACGAGTTCCACAAATAAAAACCTGACATTTCAGAATCAGATGGAGATGTGAGGAAACTCTGGCAATTAAAGAGAGTTTACTGGATATGAAGATAGAAATTTTCAGCAAACATTCAAACCTTATTGATTTCTTACCATAACATTGACTATGCCTGTTCACAAGATAAGAAAAATGCTGATGATATTTTTAATAAATATTTTTTATTAAAGAGTTTATTGCACTTAATATCAAACATAAAGACATAAACTTAATTAATAACATTGGATAGTTTTAATAGATGTGTTTCTAAAGTTGATAAAACAGTAGCATGTAAAACGATCAGTGTACATTGTACTAGACACTAGACAAAATACATGCACCACTCCCCAACAATATTTCAGAAGAACTTATCAACATTTTCAAAAACTACAGAAATAGAAATTTACAAAATATAAATAATGAAATTAAACAATTTTACAGCACCCAGATATCACAATAATCAAACCCTTAACACTTTGTGCGCCACGTCGCTCAATATGAGCGACAGCGACTTCCCGCTGGGGCCACGTCTCTCATTTTGAGAGACACTAGACCTCTCTTTGAAGCATTGTGTCTCAGTATGGGCCACACTACTGTGTATTTTGTATTGAGAATTTGAAGCGTGGCCTCCTGAGGATGATCAGAGTGTGCTTGGTTTTCACCTATCTAGTTTTGAAGCATATTGAGAGACAATCCTTTGTATCGTGGCCCCAGGGGAAAATCACGATTTTGGGCTTGGCGCACAAAGTGTTAAAAAAAAAAACAAAACCAGTCTACATAAAATATTCTAACCTCTGATTCACATCAACTTAAAAGCTTAGAACAAGAAATTATAACAAAGATTTATGAAAAAGTTGAAAATTAGAAAATTGTACACAATCACTTCTTGACTATTACTTAAAAATCAACTGTCATTTCTGTTAATAAAAAAGTGCAACACATAACAACTAGAAAACTAAAGATCAAAATCCATACTATCAGTATTTTTTAATCACATCTTGATTATTACTTAAATATCAATAACATACTCAAGAGTGACTAATTCTGTTTAAACTTCTTATGTTTTTGATACGCCTTATAATATCTTCGTGTATGCCGTGTATGTAATATGCACCAAATTAATTCATCATTTAAATCAGCTGAGAAACGGTCATCTGGTATTTCAAAGTTCGAATTCGTTAATTATTTCGTACTGAAACATCACCCTGTTGTAATTTTCACCTAGAAATTGTATCGTCCGTCGGTTTGTAATCTTGATCTTATCTTTTTGTCTTTTATCTCATTTTATATGTCTTTTATCTCATAAATAAAATAAAGTAGGCTATGCAACTTAAATACCTACAAGAAAAACTTGACAACAGCAAAAAAAATGACATTGGAGAGAAAAATATTTTCTTTAAACAAAAACGAACACAATACTTCCGATTTCTAAGATTAGAAATTCATCAGAACTAAAACATCATACCTGGCATTAGAGACAGCTACACAAAATAACATTATACTCAATCACATATAAAACTGGACCATTACAGAGCACTACACTCGACAGGACATTTACTGGCAAAACAGCTACAAAAATCACCTTTTTTAACCAATCCTAAGCAACAACACAACTCACTGACAGTAAAAATACTTCCGATTTCTAATATTAGAAATTTCTCGGAAGTAAAATGAGAGTAGTAGTGAAGAAATGACTGGATTTAGGAAATAATAAGGATATTTATAAATAAAACATAATGTTTGTTCATAAAAATCATAACTTTTTTTCATTCTCTCTAGCTCTCGCAACAGGCGCGGCCGGTGGGAAAATGTTTTGGGGGTGCTGCTACATAAACAGGACTAAAATGGGATTTATTGAGTCGCTCTTTCAGTGTCTAAAGAGTTTGAGTTTGTTTACAATGTCCATCATAATATTTATAATTAATTAGTTATTCTAGAAACGTGTGATAATTTTCATTGTGTACGAGCTAGGACTTGAGAAAATCTTCTCTTATTGTTTTTCGTATGGGGTTGGGGGTGCTGTATAGTTCCGCGTTTCCTTAGCATTTAGCACCAGCCACGCCTGTTTAACAATATAGGTAATTATAAAAAAAACAGCTTTTAAAAAGATATTATTTACAGCCATTATTTAAATTTATCTGTAGAGTGGGCTGTAGAAATGCAGAGTAAAATAAAGTAGGTAACTACATATTTAATCAAATAGGATTTTATTCGTAAATTATCATTACATATTAGACATCCATTTATGTTACTTATACAGTCGAGTCTGGATATAATGGACCCGGATATAATATAAAACTCTTTATAATAGAGAAAATCTCAGGTCCCTACGTCACCTAGGATTTTGAGTAATAGATGAGTAATAGTGTACTGACTATATTAGAAACTTCTTTTTAATAGAATTTTTATTCTGTCATTTGGTTTCTATTATATCTAGGTTACACAGTATTAGATATCCAAATAAAAAAAGTATTGCATATTTAAAAGGTCTATTTACAGGACTTTGAAACCTAATAGGAGAGTCCTGTAAATAGTTTGGTTCTAACAATGGGATGTTTAAAAGGTAAAAGTGTTCGAACGATTTGGGATGGAATATTTATACTAGTAGATCGCAGAAAAGCTGGGGAAAAAAAAGATAAGTTTAAAATTGAAACTATTATGAAAGATAATCTTACTATTTTTATTTGACTTGGTTGCAGGGTTTTCAGTGAAACCCTTATAATTAACACTGCGACCTAATTAGATCTATTGTGACCAGTTGATTGTATTTGGTCCTGATTCAGATAGATAGTAAGGACGGCGGTTTTACCCTCCATTAGCTGGGAATCGTACCAGCTATTCACATTAACCTCACTTAGGCTGGGTGAGGTTAATGTGGCTTTGTTACTATACCTACCTACACTTCTTTTTCTCGAACACAGAGGTCACAAAGGTAAAATATGTAAAATCTGCTCAAGATTAAAGAGGATGCACTGCTAGAGATATTCTTTTTCTCACCTATGGTTTTTTGAGAACGCGTTGTTGTATTCTTTCATAGACCTATGAAAGAATACATCGACCATATAGGAAAGATTTCAAGCACATTAAACAAATTCAAAAATATTACGCACTAGGGAGTTATACAATATCTTAAAAGAGAAGGCATCCCTTAGAAAAGAACGTGTAAAAAAAACATAACATTCATGAAGCTCTTTTGTACAAACATTCCATATTCCATGATCTTTATGATTTTTACTTTATATTACCTACAAGGTATAGAAAGTATTGTTTTTTTTTCATTGAGAATGAAAGAGAATGAAAGGTGGAAGAGATTGCCACAGGCAATAACCCCGCCCTTTAGGTAGGACATTATTGTTATTTTTTGTTTTTACTTATTTAATTTGTCATTTGTTTGTTTGTGATTTTCTTTTTTTTCTTAATTTTATACTGTTGCCTGTTTGTCCTCCTAATAAAGCTTAAAAAAAAAAAAAAAAAAAAAAAAAAGCCTACCACAGATGAAGGTGTGGATGGCACTCACAACGTTTCCAATTCTAGAATGCCCTTCAGAGATAATCGAATTGAATCAAATTGCATGTTTGTTACTTTATTTTATACAAATTAAATATTACAATTAGAATTTAGAGAAGGACTGAAGAAATGTGAGATAATAAGATCTTCGAGACCTAGTTGGCCTGGATATTCAGACAAAGATTTGACGATGAACAGTTGAACACATTTGAACATTATTAGACAAAGATTGGAAACACCACAGAGATGATTTTCAGCTGAATCGATTCTGAAGTTATAACAAACCCTCATTCTTGTTTTGAAATCGGACATAGTACTTTTTCGGCTCTTGTCAAAATCACTCATGACATTCGTATGGCTACTATGGCACTGGTACTGGTAGTGGTGTTGTTAAGTGGTTAACGCGCTAGTCTGGTAATTCAGGTAGCGTAGGGATCCGTTGCTTCGAATCCCACCCAGTGCATGAATTTTCCCTCAATAATTTGAGTTTCTGACCACATAATAATAAGACTCTAAGGATTAGGTGGTAGAAAATGCTTTGATCATTAACCTAGCCTGGTGTTTACCTTCCACTAAATAGTGTTAGTATTGCAGAGAAAAGGAAACTATGAAGAGGAAAATGTTAGCACTACTACTTTTAACTTTGCTAAAGCCTTTGATACCGTTGATAATTTATTGTTGTGAACATATTTGAACATTATTAGACAAGCATTGAAAACATTCTGGAGACGATCTTCAGGTAAAACAATTGATGCTGTGATTAAAAATTATCACAAGATGAACTGACCTCAGTAGCTTGATTGATAAGAAGTCGTACTTGCTATCGGAGGTCGGTGGTTCAAGTCCCAAGTTCAGTAAATATTTAGTGAAGCGAGTTTGAGTAGTTGTGATATGATGATTGTGATTAATACAAACATGATACCTTTAATTTAAACTTAGTACTTTTTGACTTTACTAAAGTCTTTGGTACTGTTGATAATATATATGTATACATTGAACATTATTAGCCGAGACAATTATTATTATTGATGGTGTGATGGAAGATAGTCTCAAGATAATGAAGAAGAATGAGAAGAAAACGAAAACCACCCTGTATATTCCCTTCAGAGTTTGCTAAACTGCGGTTGAAATCTTCCAGCTTTCTGCACACGAGAATAAATTACATTTTCTATCTCAAGAGTGAAGACCAGGGCAAAAAAACGAAATCAGAACTTTTTCAAACTTCGTGTTCCGAACTTTAAAAGAACATGAACTGAAATGTCACTCTTCTTTTCCGAGTTCTGGCCTGCCGCTGATGCTGTGCCAAGTTTGCGTGACATTAGGTGTTGGTGTGATAAATGACTTGGAATTAAGTCCAACCCCACCTTACCCCAAACTCTTAACCTTCCTTGGAGAGGGAGAAAGACAGAGAGGGACATAGAGGGAGCCCGCAGGCCGTATTGTGCTTTTCTACCTTATCTTGAAAGTACAAGGAGCTCGTAATTTCATTATTACGAAAGTGGAGGGAGTTGTTTTTCTTCACCTCCTCTTAATGTTTTTCCCTACTCTTCTTCTGTTTTCTTCTGGCCCTCCTATACCTCTTATCCCCTGGCACTTCCATACCTTGCATCCTCTGGCCCTTCCATACCGTTCATCCTCTGGCTCTGCCATACCTTTCATCTTCTGGCCCTACTTTACTCTCATCCTCTTCCATACCTCTCATCCTTTGGCACTTCCATTCCTCTCATCCTCTGGCCCTGCCATGGCCCTCTTTCCTCGGGCCCTCCCATACCCCTCATCCTCTTCCATTTTCCCATGGTTCTCCTCCTCCAGAGCGGTGTATTTCATCCTGTCAGAAGCATGAGCGATGAGCCCTCAAACTCGACATGAATTATACAACGGTATTAGCGGTATGACAGTCCAAGTTGAGTAACGCATTATAACGTCAACGATTTTGCGAATTTCACCTTTTTTACTGTTCGAACACGATAGATTTTCTGGCTTCCCGGTATCAATTTTTGTGCTTTCTCTGGCTGTCTCTGATTTTTTAGGGTTTTGTTCATATGAAAAATAAACCCTTTTCAATATGCCGTCCGGTGTACGCCGTCTGTCACAAGTCATAACTCTTAAATTGTTTCATTAAAATATGTTTACCAAACTTGAGCCCAATTACATGATTGCTAATGGACGGACTCAATCATAGACAAAACTAACAAATTTATACACAATCAAATGGCTGATAGCCAAAATTAATTTCATGATTAAATCTGTCAGTGACAATGGAATCCCATACTTTGAAATATTCTTCTTTACGTCAGATTGTCGCTCGAAGTACTCGCATCCAGATACCTGGATTCACTTTTCTTCTTCCTCTTGTACAGAGCTTTGTCTCTCGTAATCCAGAGATGATTTCGTCTCGTACTGAAATAGAATTCTATCTCCGACAGACTTCTATTTTTGGTTTCAGGGAGATAAAGATAGATGAACAGAGCGATGACGAAAGACACCGCGCTGAACCACGTAAAGATACCCATGGGGCCGACCACAGTGGTGGTGTAGGGGTACATCTTGGTGGTGGTGAAGATGAATATGTTGACCAGCATGACGGTGAAGCCACCCAGGAGGCCACGGGCGTTGGCTGGCAGTGTCTCGGCCATGAGTAGCATGGGCAGAGAGAATATGCCCAGCGTGTTCATAGCGACGTAGAGGAGGATGAGGCAGGCGACCGTCACAAATCCGCTTGATTCCGAGTGACTAATGTCGAAATCATAGCCCCACAGATCCACCTTGTGCTTGGTGCAGTAGAGATAGCCCACAATACAGAGGCACGCCAGGCCAGTGCCCACGCCAGACAGCATGGCGAGGGTGCGTCTGCCCACGAAGAAGAGCAGGACAGACACCAGGATGGACACGACGAACCGTGTCAACGCTGTCATCACAGCTATCGTCACGGTCATGCTCTGGTCACGACTGTCCGTTGCTATGGAAACCAGTTCCACAGCGTAGAAGATGACGATGTAGGATCCGGAGAGGATTTGCAAGATGGCGAACGTGATGACTATGGAGAAAGGTCGCTTCACCTCAGGCAGGCAGAACAAGCGCAGAGGCCTCTTGAGTAGACCCATGATGCTGACCACCTCCGGTGAATGTGGTGGATCCTCCGGCGATTCCAGTTGCTTGCTTTTGCTTTTCATTAAAAGTAGAAGAGATTGGAGTTCCTCGTCAGTCTGAAACAGAATAAAAAGTGTTAGGTATATGTATAATATAGTATAGTGTAGTATTGCTTTATTTAGACTGTCGGCTCGAGACAGGGAGTATAAATTACAGGATTTTATAAATTAGAACTAGAAAGAATACCATATATTACAATCAGTAATGTAATGAAAAAAGTACAGTTGAACCTGGTCAAAATGGACTCGTATATAATAGAAAACTCTTTATAATAGAGAAAATCTCAGGTCCCTACGTCACCTGTTTATGTGGAATAGAGAACTGGCGGCTATAATAGAAAACTCTTTATAATAGAGAAAATCTCAGGTCCCTGCGTCACCTGTTTATGTGTAATAGAGAACTGGCGGCTATAATAGAAAACTCTTTATAATAGAGAAAATCTCAGGTCCCTGCGTCACCTGTTTATGTGTAATAGAGAACTAACTATGTAAGAAACCTCTTTATAATAGAACTTTTCCTCTGTCCCTTGGGTTAATTATATCCAGGTGCGACTCTACCATAGTTTTGTTAATCAGGTCTGATTCGCGCGTCCAACCGCTGAACACTTCTTCAATGTATTTTCGATTGGGCGACTTTCTCCAATGCGAGGCGCAAGTTTTGATTCGGCAAACCCTGTCAGCGCAATGATTATTATTGAAAACCTAATAAATTTATTATTATGAGAATAGGGTATAGGTAAAGGTAGGCGCACGCCACACACTCGAAGCTTACAGATTTTAAGGAGCGTTAGGATCGTGTTTTCTAGTAAACAATACAGTTTTATATATTATGTAGATTCATCGACAATAATTTATCAGATTTATCACTATTGTTATATAACCACAATTACTCAAACTCTCTTTCTAAATCTTTGCTAAACTTGGGAATCGAACAATCGACCTCCGGTTACGAGAACGCCACACTTTCGATCGAGCAATTGAAGTCGGTAAGAGGTGAAACTCCAACGCACAACCAAGTTTCAACAATAATTGTGGAACAGACGGACAAACGAAAGCCACCAGATCCCACGGTAAAACAGACCGTCACTTAGTGAGGTCAAGTGAAAAGCTTTGAATTAAAATGAGACGCTATTGTTGATAAACATTTATCGCGGGAAGTGGTGGAAAACAAAGAAATAAAACACAGTAATAGCCTCGGTTCTGAGAGCGCGTTGAGCGAGCGACCCCCTAGCGAGCCAACGTCAGGTAATTATGGTCAGTCTGCTTCACGTTAACTGATAAAAACACTTGCTAATCACATGACTGCTTTTATCATTCCAACTTTTCCCCAGTGTTTAACGGTTAGGTCGATTAGGCAATTCATATACCTATTATCTATGAGGAAGGCGTATTGGCCGTACACAGGTGAATTAGCCTAGGAGGTGGTTTGTAATGTTGATGTTTTCTGGATGAATGGTGTTCATCTGTCAAGGTCATATTGAGACGGCGGTTTTAGCCTCCATTCGGTGGAGGTTTTTGAGTGCCTGGTTTGTGAGTTTCCAGGTTAAATTTGCCGTCGTGATATGAGCATGCAGTTGAAAGCGACATTCATACATGTAATGTTGCCCTGGGGACTGGAGTATTTTTTTAATTAATGTTCGTGTCAAGCGCGTCTATCGTAGACATTTTTTGTTGTTTGTTGTTGTTGTTGTTTTTTTTTTTTTTTTTTTTTTTTTTTTTTTGAAACTCTGACTGAATGAGTCAGTACTGATTGAGTTAAAATAAAAAATAAACAAATCAAGCAAAACGCTAGTTTTGCAACGCCAAGAAAAACAAAACGAGCGTGTATACTTACGCTAAACCTACCTCATTTGTATTTTCTTTTGTAATTTTGACTTTCGAAAAGATGACCGCTTACTTTTTATACCTTTCTACACCTTACAGATCTCTTCTTCTTCTTCTTTTACTCTGTCTTATCCCGCTCAAGCAGGGTCGACGTTGTTTAACCTCATGGTTGAGGTCAGTTGGTTTTGGCACATTTTTTACGGCTGGATGTCCTTCCTAACGCCAACGATTCTATTTGCTTTAACGTCCTGGATTAGGACGGGGGTTTTACCCTCCATTCTACTCCTTACAGATAATAGAAAGTAAAAAAAAAAAAATCCTCCCCCGCTGGGAATCGAACCCAGGTCACCATGTGTGCAATGCCTAGCGCGCTAACTCACTCTGCCACAGTGACTACTACGCAAAAACGCTTGCATACGAGTCTGCAACCATTGGGACATTTTCATCTTTACTATTCAAGGTCTAAAACTTAACTGACCAAATTTCGTATTGTGCGCATGACACATAATTTTTCTCTTCTCTCTTTTTATAATTTAATATTTCGTTACATAATTTCGTCACATAATTTTGGTTATGTGCCAGAGCAAAGACATGAAAATGTCAAAACTCAAAGAAATCCTCACTTTTTCTCTGTCCCCTCCGCGCAGCCACAGCAGAGACCTCCGCGCATCCTCCGGCCGGTTCTTCTTGATGTACCAGGTGGGGCTCTCGGGCAGGAAGCAGAGGAGGAGGAACGCCAGCGCGGGCAATGTGGCGCCCAGGGCCGCCACCACCCGCCAGTCACACAGGCTGCTCATGCCGTACACGATCAGGATGCCGAGGGCGTAGCTGCCGACGGGTACTGCCGAAGAAGCCCCTAAGTTTGGGCTCGAGATTTCCCCGATCAGAATCTGGAAAACAAAATGACGACGGTGAAGTTGGGTATTCTGTCCCGGTAGCTCAGTGGTAAAGGGCGGGCACTCTTTGAATCCAAGATTCCAGATGGTTCGGGGTTCGAAACCCAGCGGGACAATGAGACATGTTATCTTCCCATTTCGGATTTTAGCCAAAAAAATAATACGTCTTGGGCTTAGCTGGAATAATGGACTTCAATAGTCCTAATCGGGCAGTGTAAATAAGGAAATATTAAGTTATATTACTCGCTTGCCATGCGGAGGTCCGGGATTTGAACCCAGACGCTAAAAAACTTGTTATAAGTTTGGTTACAGTGTTTTTAAAGGAATACCTTAAAAAAAAGTTCAAAAGTTATCATGTTTGTGTTAATCACTTTCGTGATATAGGTAACAACTATCAAACTCGCTTAACTAAATCTATGCTGATCGTGAGCCTCAACGAGGGTCCATTTCGACATGCACCACCACCTTTAAAATGTAATGTTTTTTTACATGGGTATTTTGTGGTAATTTTGTGCTATTTTGTGTAGCAAACCCCGAATTTTGTGCTCAAACACCAAGGGCGCTACGCCCATTTCAATTTGGTGGTGCTGGGAAACGGTAGCACCACCACTTTCGAAAAGAATATTACCGAGTCATACTACCTAATCAATTTTATCAAAGTAAGGTGATGATGATAAGGTGAAGACCATTATTTCTTATGCGAAATATTGTGTGATTGGTGGAAAGTTTGACTTGGGGGACGGGCTTTGCTTATTTTGTTGAAATCTCATTTTATAATAATTTGGCCCTAATTCCATTATAAAAGGGTTTGAGAAAAGGTAGATTGAAAGAAAAAAGATTAACGTAACTACTTTAGACGCTTGGTTCCAAACTTTTTGCTATCAAAATTACCAGCATGCTCAGCAGTCTCCACAAGATAAAGCACTAGGTACGAGAAATTCATAGTTTTTAGATGTTTCTTGTTGAGTTAATCTAGTACATATCCCAAAAATACCATGTCGTGTGCAAAAGACGCCAAAACAAATATAATCTTGCAGTCTTGGTCTGAATTATGAAAAGAATTTGTTAATCTTAGTGAACACTAGACTAGAGGATGGACGAGCTACAACACAGACCACAAGCGCTACAGTAGCTGCTGTTTCATGGCTACGAAATAAAAAAAAGGTTGTGAGAACATTCCTTTTATACATATCATCATCATAGGGTGCGTCATCGTGAACGATGGTAGCCAGACAGTGGAGGAATGACTCAGCACTTCTACCACTATCTTTACAAGGAAGCTAATAATTGACAAGGGCCCCTAGAACCAAGCCAATGCTGGTCTACTCCCTGTTAATGTTTATAGTCCCTCCAGCCAGACTTTATAAATGCATAAAAAAAATCTTGAAGCTGAAATCCTGAAAAATCTTGAAGACTTTGTGCTTTTCATACAAATGACGATAATGTCTCGCTTGCTTCCTTGGATGTACTTTTTTTTCTTCTTCATAAAGCACTTTAACGAGGTCGTGCGTAAATATCAAAATGTTTTTTTTTTTTATAACATCAGGAGATGGTAGGGCAAAATCACATCTTATCCAAAGACTCTCCTTGCAGACAACGTGGCAACACAGGCAGTGTATGTACGGTTGCAGAGAAAAATTCCAATTTATTATAATTAATCTAATAATATACCCTTTAGTTAGGCTTTAAGAAATAATACTAAAAATAAAACACCAATGATTATGCTCACAGCAATTTCATACAACCTAAGCCTCAGCGCTATTATTATGTGTCACAAACTCAAATAATGAGGAATAATTCATGCACACTGGGTGAGATTCGAACCAATGGATCCCCTAAGCCTACCTGGATTACCAATTGGCGCTGACCCTTGTTATGATTTGTGAAGCACAAGGCTCTTACAATTGTGTGAGTAGCGGCAGCATCACTAGAGCCTCTGTACTTTTCAAATTATTCATTACATAACTTTTTTGTACTTGGTAAAGCTGCACTGGTCGTTACTCTAAAGTAACTATCATTTTTCCTCACGAGGGATGAAGTGACCCGAAATCAAGTATAGAGCAAAAATTCATGCCGTTGGATCGAACCAGACACCATGCGTGAATGCTGCGCGCTAATAACTCTGCACGTGACTACTATGTGCTACTATGATTTTGGAATTATACACAATTACACACTGCGCGCGTGGGCAGGGACTTGACCTCCTGACGCACTGCCGTCACGTGAACCTGGATGTAAAGAAAAATTTAATCTGTTCAAAGTTGTACAAGTACCCAGTACCTACATTAAATAGCACATACAACAAATATAATCAGTCCATAGCATTATATTTATACCGGGTGTAACCCAGTACCTACATTAAATAGAACATACAACAAATATAATCAGTCCAGAGCATTATATTATTTTATACCGGGTGTTACCCAGTACCTACATTAAATAGCACATACAACAATATATAATCAGTCCATAGCATTATATTTTGTACAGGATGTTTCTAAAATATGTAAATGCAAATATTGATATTTATTTATCTTCTTTTTTATATATATTATTACTGTTTATTTAGATAGGGAACTTTAAGGGCTGGGTGGAAGAGATAATACCCCGCCCTTTTGTTAGGACATATATTATATATAAAACAGAAAAAAGGACTACCTTCCTACCTACCTATGTTTGTTTCTTTGTTTGTTTGTCCGGAGTTGTTTAGCCAAAACGGTAAGAGATAGCGAAAAATGTCTCAGAATTGACCCCCCCAAAACCAATATCTCTTCTACCCAACCCTTGATTCTAAAGGTTCCACCCAACTAAGGGGTCAGGAATGGACTCTTAACTGATCTAGGTCTAAACTAAGGCACTAAGGAGGGACCCTTTGTGAAAAAAAAACCACCTGTACAGACCAAAGCGTCCTTTTTCTGGCTAAATAAGTCGAATTGAAAAATAAAATCAATTAAAATTCCAAATTTCAGTCCCGGTAGCTTAGTGGTAAGGGCGGCACTCTGTGATTCCAGAGTTCGTGGGTTCGAAACCCATCCGGGTTATCCTCTCATTTGGGCTTTTTACCACATAATAATAGTCCTAATCGGGCAGTATAAATAAGGCGATATTATAATTATTTCAGAAACACCCGGTATAGAACAACTTTAATCAAACAAATTAAACAATGCTCAAGAAGCTAAATCCTATCAGCGCAGAATGTTATCAGTGTTATCACTATACACCTGTGAGAGTTAAGGGACTCTTTCGACTCATTCTTGCAGAATAAACAGAGTATTGTATACATATACACAGTATACAGCATGCACGAAACTCTTTTCAAATTTCATTGGAATAAGTGGCATTATTGGTCGGTGGCGTCGAATTCAGCGCCGAAACCATGTAGGTACGTCAAAACCTCATTCTGTGGAGTAGGGTTAGGAATATTTTTGATATAGACTGTGGTTAACGCGCTAGTCTGGTAATCCAGGTAGCGTAGGGATCCGTTGGTTCGAATTCCACTCAGTGCATGAATTTTTCCTCATTAATTTGATTTTGTGACCACATAATCTCTGAGGGTTAGGTGGTAGAAAATACTTTGAGCATATACCTCACCTGGTGGTTACATTTTACTAAAGAGTGTTATTATTATAGTTTTATTGCTAGAATTATGTTGATTGATTGTTATAGTGAATGGATGCAGTTTTTTTAGGCATCCCCTGATCCCCCCATGCATAATTATGTTGGATTGTACAAGTCCAAAGTAAATTTGTCGTAAGTTTATTTTGTTGCAACTAAGTTTTAGTTGTTCACTACGTACATCAATTGTCTATTATTATTATTATTAGACTGGTTGGAGTTCCACAAGAGAATCCCCAATCATCACACCGACCTCTATTCAGATCTAGTGTCACCAGATGATTCTATTTGGTTTTAGAGTCCTGATTTTGAGGTAGTCTGGACGGGGTTTTACGCTCCCTTCGCTGGGAATCATACCAGCTACCCACATTAACCTCACCCAGCCTGGCTTGGACAACCACATGATGTTTGGTGGGAACAGAATTTTCTGTTCGAAAAGTCTGTCCCAACTGGCAATCGAACATCCTGAGTTACGGGCAGTAGTCACAACCGTTACACCACGGAGGTTGGCTAAAGGGTTAGGAAGAAAGTTATTTTGGACCATGCCTCGAGACGGAAATATTATTATTATTATACAACCCTTTATTAGAAATAAATGGACATTATGTACAATGTACATATACAAATAATTATTTTAACAATGAAAAAAATGGAAACAATATTTATATGTACATTGTACACAATAAAAAAAAAATAAAAAAAGAATAGGGAGAAATTTAAAACCATTAGTCCTAAACAAATTGCCAGGTTATTTGCTAGGTACCTGACTTGGTGCAGGCCCATTCCGACAGCAAATCCTGCAGGAGTCTGCCCAGGATCAGGACGTGGCGTTTGGCGAGAGGCTGATGAGCAGCCAGCCCAGCACGATAGGGATGATGGAGATCTGTAGAGTTGTCTTCCTGCCAAACTCATCCATGAGCGGACCTGCCAGGATGCCCCATGGGGGTGGCTATCGAGTGCACACTGACTGGAACAGAAATACAAGACGTCAGTAGCTTGATCGATAAGACGGTGGACAATACCATACTCTGTTTATTCTGCAAGAATGAGACTAAAAGTCCCTTTACTTTTTTTTTTTTTTTTTGATTTATTTAATGTGGCAGGATTTTCAATTACTCGCACAGGTGATCGATAAGGCGTTGAACTTGTAACGTTCAGGTCGGTGGTTCAAGTCCCGGTTTCAGAGTAGATCATATTTGTGTTAACAACGAAAGTTACAAAACCATTTTTTTTTTTTATATAGTTTACCCGGGCACTATCGAAGAAAGAATAGCCCAACGGACTGTCCCCCATGTAGTATGCCTCTATGCTGGTGAAATAATAGTTCTTATTTAGGTGCTGGGTCAACAGGGGTCAAAAAATTTCAACTGCGGATTTGTCGTTTCGGTTCAGCTGGTTGCCACCCAGCCGAAAACGATCAGCCGTTGATAAAAAAATTTCGGCCCGAAATCAAACCCCCAAAAAATGAGACAACAAAAAAATGAGGCATTTTAACGCTTGTCGATATCTTGAGTGGTTCTTTAAATACAAGGGGTGGGGTGAGAGTTTATGCTCACCCTGTAAATAAACATTGGGGGATGAATTATAAATCAGGACTTGGTAATCTTATGCCTGCACTTTCGCCGAGGCAAAGCGAGGGTAGCCTTCGTGACGGAAAATCTTATTTTAGAAAACCTATCGGTCAGCTGATAAAATCTAAGGGTCGGCTTAGATTCACTAATCCTGTTGCATAATACGGCCCTAGGTATTGACCTAGATCTATAACTTACCGACCCAGGAAGCAGTCTCCTCATCTATGCTGATGGAACTGTTGGCAGCTTGGAGTTTGGGACTGACGATTCCTGAGAATCCTATGGGCATGCCGTAGCCTGTTAGGAGCATCACTAGTGCCGCATTCATTAGACACTGGAATAGGTAGAAAGATTAAGGGCAAAATTAATCAGCACCTGGGGCAAACACCTATTTACGAACCCAGCCATCCAGACATTTAACAAAATCAAAAATGTCAGAAATTGATATATAAAAAAAACTTGATGAATTTTTTTCTTAAAGCCAGCTTACCTGTGCATAGAAAGACCGTTTAGATCGCAGATAAGCATCTTGCTGGAAAAATTATTTCTTAAACCTGCTTACCTGTGCATAGAAAACGACGCGATGTTTAGACTTAGGCGTAATGAGATAAGCATCTTGCTGGAAAATATATTTCTTAAACCCTGCTTACCTGTGCATAGAAAGACCGTTTAGATAGCAGATAAGCATCTTGCTGGAAAATATTTCTTAAAACCTTCTTCATCATCATAGGGTGGCGTCATCGTGAACGATGGTAGCCAGACAGTGGAGGAATGACTCAGCACTTCTACCACTGTCTTTACAAGGAAGCGAATAATTGGCAAGGGCCCCCAGAACCAAGCCAATGCTGGTCTTCCTCCCTGTTTATAGTCCCCAGCCAGACTGCTTACCTGTGCATAGAAAGACCGTTTAGATCGCAGATAAGCATCTTGCTGGCTACTCGAGGAAATACTGGTAGCGGAGATGCAAGCATCGGAATGGCGGAGACTATCGTCCCTTCTGGGGAGGCTATCCCTTCTGGGGGGGTCCTCCTCCGACAGTTTGCTTTTATCCCGGCGCTGGGCGACAGAATGACGGTCGTCATGTTGCTGAGGAGGTGGGAAGTGTTCAGTTCTTGCACCATGGCGAGGGGTGGGGGGGTGACTATTGCGAGCGCCCTAGGGCTATGCTATCTGAAAGCAAACGAAAAGTTCTCACGTGAATATCGTCATTCGAGTATATAATAATTCCGTGTCCGTGAGATAGGTATTTGCCGGAATTTGCCAGCCTCACATTTTCGGAGGGAACAGAAGTTTCTGTGCGAAAAGTCTGCTCCAACCGGGAATCGAACTCAGGATCTCTCGACTACGGGCAGTAGTCACAACCGTTACGCCACGGAGGCTGGCGGATCGTCACGGATCGTCATTCGAGTAATACGAAAAAAATGTATCTTACTTGTGTGTTAATCACTTTCGTACTATCACAACTACTCAAAATCGCTTTACTATGACTGAGAGGTGGTATGACTCAAACACCCCAAATCTTTTTTTTTTTTTTTAAGATGAGTGTTTCACAAACTTTTTTATTTCGTAGCTATGAAACGGGAGCTACTATAGACGCTTGAGGTCTGTATTGTAGCCTGACCATCTCGTAGTATGCCTCCCTTCTGATGGGCGAGAAGTGACCCAATACTTCCCAATTAGGTGCTGGGTCAACACGAGCGCACCAGAAGGTATCCCTTACAAACAACTGTAACCAAATTTAGAATACAAATTTGTCGGCACGGGGGATCGAACCCGGGATCTTCCGCATGGCAAGCGAGTGCTTAACCACTGAGCTAATCGCCGCTCTAGTGCCAATCTGCCAATTGGTAAGGGAATGGTCACATCAGTCAATTATTCATTCACAAATAAGAGATGGTTCTCGCCTACAATGACGTGTTCTGAAGACTCACGTGTTTAGGAAATAGACACGTCATTCCCCAGTCATAATATTTTGATCTGTCCCGGTAGCTCAGTGGTAAAGGCGGCACTCTGTGAATCCAGAGATTCCAGAGGTCGTGGGTGGACATGACAAGATATCCTCCCATTTGTGATTTTTACCATACATAAGTCTTGGGCTTACTGTTGGAATAATGGGACTTTAGTAGTCTTAATCGGGCAGTATCAATAAGGCGATATTATTATTATTATTGATCACAATAAGTATTGTCTATCATGAGAACTGAACTGCTTGTGTTTAGGGAAAAGACACGTCATTCTCCAGTCATAATATTTTGATCACAATAAGTAGTGTCTATCATGAGAACTGAGCTGCTTGTGTTTAGGAAAAAGACACGTCATTTTCCAGTCATATTATTTTGATCACAATAAGTATTGTCTATCATGAAATGAATACTTGTGTTTTGGAAAGCAGTCATTCTCGTCATATATTGATCACAAGTATGTCTATCTGAGACGAGCTGGTGTTTAGGAAAAAGACACGTCATTATCCAGTCATAATATTTTGATCACAAAAAGTAGTATTGTCTATCATGAGAACTGAGCTGCTTGTGTTTTGGAAAAAGACACGTCATTCTCCAGTCATAATATTTTGATCACAGTAAGTATTGTCTATCATGAGAACTGCACATGCGTCACCTCTTATGTTTAGGAAAAAGACACGTCATTATCCGTCAGTATTGATCCATTATATTGTCACATGAGAACTGCGTGCTTTGTTTGGAATACACGTCATTTCAGAAAAATATTGATCACATATTGTCTACATGAGAACTGCGCATGCGTCACCTCTTGTGTTTAGGAAAAAGACACGTCATTCTCCAGTCATAATATTTTGATCACAATAAGTATTGTCTATCATGAGAACTGCACACGAGTCACCTCTTTCGAATTTGTTCGACCAATTTTCAGAAAGAAAATCACGCTAACCTGGCGGAACTAATAGAGTAATCACCCATGTTCATAATTACATATGTGCTAGACCAGCGGTTCCCAAACGTTGGGTCGCGCCCCAAAAGTGGGTCGCGAGCTCCAATAGGTTTTTTTTTAAAAACCAAGTTAAAGAAATCAAATGATACATTGATAACGGGTTACTTGATCAAGATCACACAGGTATCATGGGATAAACCGTTTTAACACAAACCCAATTCTCAAAAATTAGAGCTGTTGGAAGAAGACTAAGAGGAACAAGAAAAGAAAAAAAATTCAACACAACGGAAGATGGAGCTATTATAATTTTATTATGATCTATATTTGAAAAAAAAAGTATGTAAGAAATGTTCTATATTATGGAATAAACCATGATTTTATTTCGTAATAGTTACATACATTTCTCACGAGATAGATATAAAGATATTATTTATGTAGTTTTTTTTTCAACCCATTTTTGATTGGTTTCTTTAAGAAATAAGATTTTTCATTTTTCGTATAATTTTTGTATTAGAATTAGTAAGTATCTTATTTGCAATTAAATTTAAATAGTAGCGAGGTACTACCTACCAATACCGATTTTGAACTGTGGGTCGTGGGATGGCAAATTGGGTCGTCAGTATAAAAAGGTTGGGAATCACTGTGCTAGACACATTGTCTAATGAGCAGGGAAAGATTGAGCTCATGTAATGGGACACATTATGTCCGTTACTGGTCACGGTCAAGGATTTGCCGGTCAAATACTCATAATGACAATGTGACGTGGTTCTCTATGGCCGAAAAATCGACTGCATACTTTGAGTGCTGGAATAGGTAGTTTTAGTTATATCTCTTCCATCCAAAGGGTTGGGTGAAAGAGATTGCCACAGGCAATAACCCCGCCCTATACCTTTATTTTTTTTTGTTCTTCTTTATTTGTTCAATCTATTTATTTTTTCTTTGTAATTTCATTGTATTTTACTGTAGATATTTTTGTCTTAGCTAATAAAGCATAATATAATAATAATAAGAGGTGTTCTGACTGAGAGGTGATATGACTAAGAGTTTGTATATAATGTCCTTATTAATGAAGTGGAAAATAATAATATCTATGACTGAAAATCAGTGATAGAAGCGTCAATATTCCATGTAGCATCAAGAAATGTACTTATTTCTTTTTTTTTACAAGTCTCCCCACATCTGGTTAATGGCTAGACTTGTTATTTAGAAATTGTGACATAACAGTAATAATGTAACGTACTTTTAGTGCACTGGTAGTCAAGTGGTTCACGCAAGTCTGGTAATCGAGGTAGCGTAGAGATCCGTTGGGTCGAATCCCAACCAGTGCATTAATGTTTCCTCATTAATTTGAGTATGTGACCACTTCATTAAAAGACTCTGAGGGTTAGGTGATAGAAAATGCTTTGAGCATTAACCTCGCCTAGTGGTTAACTTCCACTAAAGAGTATTATTATTATTATTATTACTATTATATGTTGAACAAATGATCTTGGATGAAAAATAACGGTGAAAATCTTATAAAGAATCTAGCATACAGGGTGTCCAAGGTTGTTTTTATAGAAAACAAGCAGGCTGTCGCCCGCTTTGCGGGCCGAGGCATGGCCGTGAAAGCAAAAAATCCTTTTTCGCCAATGGCAGGTGTTGTAGTGGGAATTTCGAAAAATCTTATTGCACATCTAGACGATAAGACAAAGCTACCTACCAAATTTCAGCTTCCTAGGACTTACGGTTTGGGCTGTAGAGCGATGATCAGTCAGTGGTCAGTGGTCAGTGAGTGACTTTGACATTTATATATTAAGATTTCAGAATCAATTCTAGGTGTTACTGGAAGTCTACTTATAGGACTAAAATAAGCTCATTTTTCGAAAAATGTCGTTTAACAGAGATACGAACTAAATAATAATAAATAAATGTGTTTCTTTGTGTTATTATATCACAATTTTTAGTGGGTAGCGCAGAATTATAGGACTTTTCCATATCTTTTAATATCCTAATATCTTATTTTTGCCTGTAATTCCGCCACTGGTCCCTGCTCATATTAAAGCAGCTACTCATTTTTTCCTCACGAGTTATGAGGGAACCCCGAACACCCAAGAACAGAGCAGAGAAAATCCTGCCCGCTGGGAATCGAACCCAGGTCACCGTGCGTGCAATGCCTAGCGCGCTAACTCACTCGGCCACGGTGACTTCTCAAAATAATAACTCAATTATTTTGAATGCAAATAGATATAAATACAAAATGTTAGGTATTTACTTGAGAAATTTTCTTCATACATAATAATACACAAAGCCATGAGAATTATTTTCACTCATTTTCGACAAATTCAAGTTTATTTTTAGATGAAAACTTTCATTTCAAGCGATATTTTTTCGTTTTTCGAAATATTACCTAAGATTTTAGTCTTTGAATGTCTTCTGGATTTGATTCTGGAATTTTCTAAAAGAAAAAAAAAGAAAAAAGAAAACTGTGACACCTTGTATATAAACGAGAAAAAAAATAAAGTTCAATAATCAAAAAAAAAATTTTTTTTGCCAGTATGTATTTAGGAAATGACACGTCAGCCTATGTTGTGTAAGAGCTCAAGTGAAAGCTAGTGCATGCCTACCCACTGTTTCAATGGATTAATTTTTAAAAATTAAGGTCATAAGTCATAGCGTTATTTTAAAGATCCCAGAACTGCCTTCGTATCGGAAATTTTCTCAAAAGAATTGCTATAACTCAAGAACGGTTTGGAATTTCAGACTTTTGAAAGTTTTTCTGTGGAACTCTAGGGCCCTTTAAGTGCATATTAAGTGAAGGACGGTCATTAGCCATTTAATTGTATATAAAGTTGATTGATTTAATATGTTCACTAGCGAAGATACACTTGATTTACAGAGTGCCGCTGGATTCACTTTTGAGTGTATTTGGGCCTGGAAAAAGTATATTTGCTATACTTTTTCTTATATAAAATATAAAAATTGTATTTGTATTTGTATCTAAACAAAATTCTTGTCAATTTTGTCATTCCACACTTACCCTTTATTCTAGACGATTTGGACCCACATAGTCCATCCATATTTCTCTTTTATACATGTGTAGAGACTAGCGGGATGCACCCGCTTCGCCAGGCCATGCATCACACATTAAAAAAAGGTTCTAAATCACTTTAACGTTTGAGTTAGGGAAATTACAAGAAATATATTAATCGCACTATATATTAACGTATATACTCGTAAGTATTAAGTCGTATGTAGAAATAAAATATACTATGTATTAACTCGTATATGTAGGAATAAAAATCAAATTATGATTGTGAATACCTTGTGAATAATTAACAAAAGACAGCCATTATGTGTGAATCACAATCGTGATGATTCAGTACTCGAAATCCCCTTTCTAATTATTTTCCGTTCTTGGGATTCGATCACTTGAATTACCGATCTCCAGGTTACAAGGCTCGTTTTTTTGAAAAAATATGTACTATTAATGATGCAAAAGAACTATTTTGAATATGTTTAGATACACCACTTATCAAATTGAATGATTTTATTACTTGAATTTTCTGTCAGTTAATTTCGCAGTCTAAAAAGTTGACATCTCGAATATTAATTAGCTAAAATTTACACAATTGCTTATTTGTATAAATGCAAGGTTAAAAGCGCTTACAAGAAAAGAAAAGAAAACACAATTCTTCCAATTTCTAATATTAGAAATTTCTCGGAAGTATTATTATTAATATCTCAATTATTTATCACCTGAACTCACAAAATCTCTTAATTATTCGTAGCTTGAAAAAAAAATGTAGGCTAAAAAGTTGCACAAAAAAATGGAAGAGCAAATATTCGCACTCACTACAAAAAGTTGCACAGAAGAGAGATGCACTAGGGCGAGCAGAAATAACGGACTAATAAGTTTCTGATTGAAACAAGTGAATAAGAGACACGTTAATCAGTTTGTTATCACGGCACGTAACGTATTTATTCTGATTTCCCAAACAAATCAAAACAAAGCGAAATATGTAATTTCAACAAGAAACATCTCAATGTATACTGTGTGTCTCAAGAGTGAATCTAGCGACACTCTGTAAAAAAAAATAAATATACAGGTGATTTTAAATATACAGAAGCAAACGTCTCATTTTTCTTCATTGTCTTGAGACTATATTCCATCACAGCATCCATAATATTGTCTTGTCGAATAATGTAAAATGTGTTCATATCAATATTATCAACTGTACAAAGGCTTTTGTAAAGTCAAAAAGTAGTAGGTGCAACCACATAACCCAAACTCGCTTTACTAAATCTTGCTGAACTTTGGACTCGAACACCGACCTTAGGATACGAGTTCGCCGCCTTATCGATCAAGCTACAGAGAAAACTAAAATCCACGAAAAAGAAAAGTGAAAATTCATAGGAACTATTAAATAAGGTCAAGCATATGATTTTCGTATGTAAAAATAATGAATATGCAATAAATTTCAGGTCATTTTGTTTAAGATTCAAATTCTGAAGTTAACATAGTCATAACGTCGAAGGACAACCTTAGCAGAATCGCAAAGGTCATCAATGATGCCATTATTTGTCCTTCAAGCTTCAAGGATGACACATCATATAATATGCATGTCCTCTTTTGTGCTGATAAATTAAGTTCAGAAATTTTTTTGTGCATTTACGAGTATGTCCATTTGTAAAAAAAAATCAAGTGCACCCAATAATTTACGAGAAAAATCGAGCTCATCACTTAAACGCTTCACCCTGTACAAGTACATTTCTCTATTACTTGCTTTTACATAAAAAAAAAAAATCAAAAACAAAACAAACAAGTGATAAAATCACATAAAATTCTACATTTAACCGTTTTCTATTTTTATCACAAAAAAATAGCGTTATTATGATATTGTTAGTCACTATATTTCTTTGTGTCTACTTGTATGCTGTCTATGTATTATTTAATAAATAAAGATGTCAAATATTTACAAAATTACAAATCACAATCACTCAAATGCGCCTAGATGTTTGCCGCACTTGGGACTTGAGCCAGCGACCTCCTGGTTACGAGTCCACCGCCTTATCTAGCGCGCACAGTGAAGTCCAAAGGTCGGGTATTCTATCAATAACAGATTATATGGGCACGATGGGCTCCCGCTGTCAGTTCGAGGGCGGGCTGGGTCGTCCGGTCATGATCAGTTGCCCCTGCATTGGTCGTCAAGTGGCGCGCTAGTCTAAAAAGTATTAGTAAACCGTGCATTGGTCAAGTAGTTAAGGCGATAGTCTAAAAAGTATTAGTAAACCGTGCATTGGTCAAGTGGTTAAGGCGATAGTCTAAAAAGTATTAGTAAACCGTGCATTGGTCAAGTGGTTAAGGCGATAGTCTAAAAAGTATTAGTAAACCGTGCATTGGTCAAATGGTTAAGGCGATAGTCTAAAAAGTATTAGTAAACCGTGCATTGGTCAAGTGGTTAAGGCGCTAGTCTAAAAAGTATTAGTAAACCGTGCATTGGTCAAGTGGTTAAGGCGCTAGTCTAAAAAGAATTAGTAAACCGTGCATTGGTCAAGTGGTTAAGGCGCTAGTCTAAAAAAAATTAGTAAACCGTGCATTGGTCAAGTGGTTCAGGCGCTAGTCTAAAAAGTATTAGTAAACCGTGCATTGGTCAAGTGGTTAAGGCGCTAGTCTAAAAAGTATTAGTAAACCGTGCATTGGTCTAGTGGTTAAGGCGCTAGTCTTGTAGTCCAGGTAGCGAAGGGATACGTTGGTTCAAATCCCATCCAGTACATGAATTTTTCCATGACCACATTTATAATAAGACTCAGTAGTCACCATGACAGAGTGAGTTAGCGCGCTAGGCATTGTTCGATTCCCAGCTGAGAGGAATTTTTCTGCTCTGTACTTGGATGTTCGGGGTCCACTCATACCTCGTGAGGAGAAATGAGTAGTTACTTGTCTGAGTAACGACCAGTGGCGGCATTACCAGAGTAAAAAGAAATTAATGTAATAGAATAATTTTATTTCAAATGTGAAGGAGGCTCTTTGTAATGCTGCGCTACCCACTAAAATTATGAAGAGGCCTTGTGCTTCAATAAAATCTTACATAAATACATACATACATATAATAAGAATCTGAAGGTTAGCTGGAAGAAAATGCTTTGAGCATTAACCTCGCCTGGTGGTTAACTTTCATTAAAAAGTGTTATTATTATGAGCATAATGAAACTCATTATCTACAAAAAAAAATTCCTTTATTTATGTAATTTGTATTATTTATTATTTTTTTGTTTATATTTTATATATTCAGGAGGTGAATGCTCGTCAGATAAACTTGCTAGGAGGCGGATGATCAGGAAGAGAGTACCTAAGTGCCTACCGACCATTATTACACACAAAGTTTTTATGTACATAATTTATAAGAGGTAACTAACTTCCCCTAATATGAAGTGTATATCAAAACTTGTTTTTGTGTCAAGCTTACCAGGAAGCAAGCGCTCGTCAAGAGGGAACGCGCCTGATGACCTATATTTTCACGAAACAGACTTTGTATTTATTTTTACTTTCCTCATCCTATAGAAAGGAAAGTTATGGAATCACCCAACAACAAAAAAAAATCTTTCTTTCGCCCACTTTCTGATGACTTTTGTCTTCTATCAAAAAATGATATTTCAATTTCTTAATGAGACAAGAAAATGGATTGTGTTTTCGTCGTATTCTGGACACCCCAGGGGAGTTTTATTACTTCCCCTATCCTATAATAAGGAAAGTATTGTCATCATGATATCTACACATGGTGTCGTCATCGTGAATGATGGTAGCCAGACAGTGGAGGAACGACTCAGCACTTCTACCACTGTCTTTACAAGGAGGCTAATAATTGACAAGGGCCCCCAGAACCAAGTCAATGCTGGTCTACTCCCTGTTTGTAGTCCCTCAGACAGACTAAAGTATTGTATTCGTCAAAAACTTGACCTACCCAGTTTTTCACATTTCTGGACGAATCTAAGCCTCAGGATACCAAAAAGTTGTTTTCAGCCATTGGTCCGTTTCTATTCCGTATTTACTTGGATGTCCAAGTCATACCTCGTGAGGAAAACTGAGCCGTTGTGTTTGTGATGAACAGTGAAGGGTGAAGGCATTGCAAGAGTATAGAACAATATTGTGTAAATAAAATTAAAAAGTAAAAAGTCTCTTATTGTTGTTGTTGTTTTTTTTTTTTAAATCTGCAACACAATCAATAATAATAATACTCTTAAGTGGAAGGTAACTACCAGGCGAGGTTAATGCTCAAAACATTTTTTACCACCTAACCCTCAGAGTCTTATTATTATGTGGTCACAAACTCAAATTAATGAGGAAAAAATTCATGCACTGGGTGGGATTCGAACCAACAGATCCCTCTAAGCTACCTGGATTACAAGACTAGCGCGTTAACCACTTGACTATCAATGCACATCAACAGCAACACAAGAAATAACAATAATTTTGAAGGAGCTCTTGCCCTACCACACAAAAAAAATCAAACCACTCATTAAAAATGTGGTAATACATTTTTAATTTCGTGTTGGTATTATTTTGAATGAGATTTCGTCTCGTAAAGAAAAACCACAATCCCACAGCCACTCCTAGTTTTTCTCTAGACGTGGTTGCGGTATTTCCGGAAATGCCTAACAATGAAAAATAATTTTACGATCAATCACTTAAAACAGTTCAACTAATCGGATAATCGAATGGAAATCGGAAATTATGCTTGAAAAGTTGAAAACACTTAATTAAAAAGTTGAAAACACTTAATTAATTTTAATGAGAAAAATCTTTTGGTTACCTATCTTGAACGGTGTTTGTGACGTCATAATCGCAACAATATTACTTAGGTAATTAAGTTAATTATTAACTGAATAAGTTAATTATGAACCAATCAGAAGACGAGCTCTTATCAGCCTAACTTTTTTGCCTTTAATTATTTATTGGGATGTAATTTTTTGCATTTCCGATAAATTCAAGCTCTACGGTTAATTTTAACAATAATAATAATACTCTTTTGTAGAAGGTAACCAACCACCAGGTGAGGTTAATGCTCAAAGCATTTTCTACCACCTAACCCTCAGAGTCTTATTATTTTGTGGTCTCAAACTCAAATTAATGAGGAACCGCCCCTGGTAATGATAAAAAAATAAAACCTAGTAGAAAAGCTTTCGCCCTCAATATAATGGTACACCTGTTTTAGTTTTTCTCAAATTTAAATCCATTCTCTTGATATTTCGAGTGGCTTTTTTTTTGGCAGACCCTGATGTAGACAATTTTCAGGTCTCCGTTGTGTCCGCGCTTTTTAGTCTCAGATTTCTGAAATTTTAGTTCGATAAAAAAAAGTCTTACCGTACATTTATCAATCATATGAAACAGGGTGATTAATCAGCACACAACTGATAAGTGATATTTATCACTCTGATTAACACCAGCAACACTAATCAGCTGATTAGGGTGTTGGTGTGTTTATCAATGACATGATTAATGGCAGTGCCACTGCAAACACTTCATCAACCTCTTCTTCTTCTTCTTTCTCTCTACCTGTTTTTATTTTATAGGTATATTTTTTTTAACACGTTCGTTACCGAACGGCCATATGTGGATGTTTTTTGTGTTTTTCTTAGGGACCGAAACACACATGTGGCCGTTATCAAAATTTTAACGAGGGACCGGACATCCATATATGGCCTTTTTGAGGTAGGTTGTTAGTATTAGAACAGATATAGGATCGATTCTTGTACAAATACGATGCCAAATATGCAAAAAAAAAAAATCATTTTGGTACCCAGGATGCAACAGCGACTTTACCGCCTGGTCCCTACGTAAAACTTGAAAAAATTGGCTTGGTAACGAACGTGTTAAGGCGTTAATGGCAGGATTCTCAAATTGCTCGAGCTCTTCCACCCAGCTTTGACTTTAATTTTAGATAGTATAAGAGAGGAGCTAACCTCCTAATAAGTAAAGTTTAGCTTAGGTAATTCATGTAATTACAATGTTATCCATTATTTTATATGGATAACATTGCACGCAAGTTATTATACATATTATGAAAGATATGAAAGTTATTATAGCATTATGCTGAAAGGGCTATAATAACTTTCATATTTTTCATTTCATTTCATTTGTATAATATATTCATGTAGGTATGTATTATATTGTTACCTCAAATTGTATTTTGAATGAATAAAGAAAGTACTTATTAAAAAAAAATAATATTTATATATATAGATTATTTTATACATAATATATAAGAATTATGTTTGCCATGTTTTCATGTTCCTACTGGGTCGACCTTGTGTTGAAGAGTTCTTGGCTTCCAAGAGATTGTTTTTGTCTAGGGCGTCCTCCCTATTTTTCTTCTACTTTGTGTCTCAATTTAAACTTGAACCTCCCTCCCATTTCTCCTTCCTCCCTACCTCTATTTTCTCAATTTTCTTACTCACTTGTCACTTGAATAGTAATTTTTTAAATACCTCTGTGGCGCTAAGTCTCGGATTGCGTATAGTATAGTAGTGCTTTATTTAGACTGTCGGCGCAAGACAAGAAGTCCCATTACGCTAACAGTTTCAGATGGGGAAAACCGATGCTAAGCAATTACTTAAGTTATCGATTTTGTCTATTAATTTCGCCCTTAGTTTCATCTCTTCTATTTTCACATCTAGTCTATTTTCTCGAATTGTTCTACACAAACTCCCTCGCATTCACACATTTCCTCACACATCCGTCGCAACATTTCCATCTCTGCTACTTCCAGTTTTCTCTCTTGCGCTTCAGTTAGTTATTGACCACGTTTCTGAACTATACATCAAGGCTGTTCTTACTACACTCTTGTATATTATTCCCTTAATTCTTAAAATAAACTTTCTTTTGTCACAATACGCCACTTTCTTTTCCAATTTATCCTTTCACAGCTGGCAGATTCATTTCAAACGCTTTTAGATATTTGAACATTAGGAAATGCTTGATTTCTAAGTTTAAATTCACCTCCATCTTTCTCCCTTGTTGTAATGTTCTCTGTTTTCGTCCTACTCATTCTTAATCCTCTTCTATAAAATACTTATATTCCTCCACTCTCAGGTATTGACTCTATTATCTCTTCTCTCGTAAATTCTTTCAAAACAATAGCATCCGCAAATATCATACTCCAGCATGAGGCTTCGTAATCACATCAAATAGATAAGGACTTATCACAGACCCCTGATGCAAACCCACACATGCTTCAAAGCCCATTCTTACTTACACTACTTCTTATTACTGTTTTCGTTTCCTTGTATGTATTCCTTCACTCCGTTTTTGTTTTCTTGTACATTTTCTTCACTATTCAGACATATTTCTCAGGCATACCTTTCTTACGCGTACATCTCCACACTTCCTGTCTAGGAACTGTATCAAACGCTTTTTTCAAATTTACAAAAATAAAATGAATTTCACGCTGCATTTGTAAATCACTGAGATCTATCTTCTCATGGCAAACCAGTGTTGCCAGACGTACTATTATAATAGTATTTGTACTATTATCAGACCCCAAATACTATGTACTATCGTAACATGGCAATCGTACGCAAAAATACTATTATTTTGGTATTTCAAATTTTTCAATGAATTTTTATTTCGGTGATAAAATTTACCCTGGAACTTTCTCTAATCGGGTGTTTAAATAATTTTATCACACTAAAAAATACAGGCATTGTAAATTTTATTATCGTCATTTTCTTGTATGCTACTTATTTTTCTTTGACGTGGCAACTCTGTAAATTGGTTGCTGGCACTGTTTCTACAAGTGGTTGTAGGATTCGTGAAGAGGTTCAAAATTTGAATGAAAAAAAAACATGGATTTTTTTTTTTTAAATTAATATTGAAACAATTAATAGATTTAAAACTCATTTTAAACATTTAAACATTTTAAACTGAAAGAAACAACTTTGTTAACATAATAATTATATAATATAATACCTAATTATGTACCTACTACTCTCTAAAATCTAAATTTCACTGTTATTCTAATTCTTTTGAACCTATTCACTGTTAGCGATACATTATTGAAATACGATATAAGTATTATATCATACCCCTTCCCCTCCCAAAAGTTCCCAAACAATTTCTGAGCGTACTATCCTACTTGAGCAAAATACTATTATTTTTTGAAATAGTACTATTATGACCCAAACAAAATCTGGCAACACTGTGGCAAACACAGATCCTCTTTCAGGCATAAATTCAAACTTTACCTCACTGCTTTTGTCTCTTCTCTCTGCCTCGTTTCCATTATTCTCTCCCAAATCGTATGCAACATAAATTTAATCTCTCCATAATTTCCACTCTCTTGAACATCTCCTTTTCCCTAGAAAAGCCGCAGAACGCAAAATTTCTCCACTCATTCGGATTTCTCTCCTGTTTCATCACTTTTCTCATATCATAAGATCACATTACACCAAGAGCTTTCCACACTTTCACAGGTATTTCATTATTCGCACTGCTTTCCTATTTTTCATCTTTCTCATTTCACTTCTCTTAAGACAACTCCTTCATCCTCAGAACATTCCCTAGAATTCTTCTTATTGAATAAGGAGATTTTTACTTCCGAGAAATTTCTATTATTAGTATTGTGTTCTTGTTTGTAAGAAATAATGATTATTTTTTTCTCCGATTTCAATTTTTCAAATTTCTGGACGTTTCATAACATTAGGAATAAAAGAAGAAGTGAATAAAAATGAGAAATACCACCACTGCCACTGGTCCGTTACCCGTTCCTCATACAATGAACGAGGTTCTCATTTTTCCTCAAGAGGCATGAGTGAACCCCGGACACCCAAAGGACATGGTATAAAAAAATAATTCGTCCAGAACTGTTATCAGCTCAATTTCGAACAAACCGACCGAAACAATACTTTCTATAGGTAATAGAAAGTAACAGTATACCTTATAGGTAATAATAATGATAACACTATTTAGTGGAAGGAACCACCAGGCGAGGTTCATGCTGAAAGCATTTTCTACCACCTAACCCTCAGAGTCTTATTATTATGTGGTGATATACTCAAATTAATGAAGAAAAATTTAAACACTGGATGGGATTCGAACCAACAGATCCCTATGCTCTTCGCACCAACTCTTCCACCCAACACCCTAGGGTTGGGTGGAAAAGATTGCCATAGGTAATAACCCCGCCCTTTATTTAGGACATATTTTTCTATTCTTTTTCATTTTTATTGTATAATATATATATTGTTTCCATTTTTTTCATTGTTAACATAATTATTTGTATAGTACTTATGTCTATTTATAACTAACAAAGTGTTGAATAATAATAATATGCTAACTGAATTCCCAGACTAGCGCGTTAACCACTTGACTACCAGTGCACGCTAATAGAAAGTAAAAATTCTACTCTGCCGGGGATCGAACCCTGGCCCGTGGAAGCCTCGCTCATGTACGATGACTCATCCTATTCGTATTCAGCTTATTTTCTGAGGTAATAAAGTTGGCACGGGAGATAAAAAGAGTGCAGCGATAAAGAGAAGAAAATAAAATGTGAGTACTCTTCCTTTGAATGGTTTGTAACAGAGAGAGAGAAAAGATTATGACTTTACTGGGTGGACAAGAAAACTTATCAGTTTTTGACAAAAAAAATTCTTCTTTGAGCCTTTCTTTCTCTTGAGATTTTCCTTTGAATGTTTTGTAACAGAGAGAGAAGATTATAACTTTACTGGGTGGGGAAGAAAATCAGATTTTATCAACTTTTTGGGTCTTTCCTTCTCTTAAGATTTTCCTTTGAATGGTTTGTAACAGAGAGAGAGAAGATTATAACTTTACTGGGTGGGTAAGAAAACTTATTAGTTTTTAACAACTTTTTTCTTTTTTGAATCTTTCCTTCTCTTAAGATTTTTCTTCGAATATCTTGTAACAGAGAGAGAGAGAGAGAGAGAGCCAGAGAAATAGAGAGAGAGAGAGAGACAGAGAGAGAGAGAGAGAGAGAGAGAAGATTATACGTACCTTTACTTATCAGTTTTTAACAACTTTTTTCTTGTTTGAGTCTTTTTTTCTCTTAAGATTTTCCTTTGAATATTTTGTAACATAAAAAACGAGAAGATAGAATATACCGGGTGGACAAAAGAACCGTTCTTTTTTTTTCTCAATATTTTTTTCTTCTTCTTAGTTACAAAGTCTAAAAATTTAAACTGATAATCTCAAAAATATCCTTAAACATTGATCTGGTATCCTGGTATGTTTTCATGGCAACTATGCTATGATCTACTGGTTTCTTAATCAAATCCTGGTTTTGGGTGAGGGGTGCATTATGCTGGGTGTTGACTTGCTGACTAGCAATGCTGGAATAAGCAAAACATAATAGAGTGATGCCACTGGGTGTCTTCTCTAACACGACATGAACTTACGTCATATTTGCTTATTACAATATTATTGATTATTAATAAAATTGTAGATTGTAAATTGAACCTTCAAATTTTTTTTAGCCGTTTTGGCTACAGTTTTAGAGGCTTTCAAAACTAGAGGTTGGGTGGAAGATATTGCCATAGAAAATAACCCCGCCCTTTAGATAGCACATCTGTATATATTTTATCTATGTTATTCATCTTTTTTTCTCATTTATATTTTGTTCATAATTTTTATCATTAGGTACTTGTTTGTACATTATGTCATAAAGTATTCAATAATAATAAGAGATGTCTTGCATATCGTTTGAATTTTCGAATGTACCTGACTCTTATAAAATGCGTTGATTTTTTCATATTTTTTTTTAAAGACCATGTCCATCATTCCCACACCACTGAAACTATTTGCATGAAATTTTCAGAAAATGCGTGAAATATTGCGTCACTAAGGAGGGAAAAAAGTTTGGGAATTTTTTTTTAAAAACATATGGTTTTTTGGCCCACCCGATATACCTATACAATGTAGAGGTTTCATAACTTAAGAAGGAAAGAAGTTGTTAGGTAGGTATTAAAAAATAAAAACAGATCGGTTTTTTTTGGCCCACCCTATACAGCTATACAGAATGTAAAGGTTTAGAGAGAGAGAGAAAGATAGGAGGAGAGAGAGAGTACGACATACTCTCTCTCTTTCACACACATTGTGTGAGTGAGAGAGCGAGCAAGAGAGAGAGTGTGTGCAGTGTAAGTGAGAGAGAGAGAAAAAGAGGGAGGGAGAGAAAGAAAGAGAGAGAGCTTTCAAACTTACTGACGCGGACAAATCTGGTACCATCAATTTGAACATCCGATAGGAAACGTGAGGAAGACGAAAGAGGAAGAAGACGAAAGAGGAAGAGGAAGAAGACGAAAGAGGAAGAAGACAAAAAAAGAAAGAAAAAAACATAAGATAGAGAAGAGAGTTTTTTTTTCATCAGTTGCCCGCTTTCCGCTTTTTCAAGAAATTGTTAGAGCAGATTGGTTGGGGAGGAGGAGGAGGGCTTACGAATATTATTAGCCCTTGCAGAGAGGAGCAAAAAATCCGCTTTTCTTCTATCATGGTATCATCAGCATCAAAATTCTCATTTATCAAAACCGACATTCTTCTTCTTGATTTTTTTTTCCTCCCTCTCAGTCCCTAACTCTCTTTCCCTTTTTTTCTCTCTTCTTCTCTTTCTCTCTTTCCCTTTCTCTTTTTCTCTATTTTTTTTCCTTTCTCTCTGTTTCTCCCTATATTTCTCTTTATTACTCTCTCTTTTTCCCTTGATCTATATTTCTCCCTCTCTTTCTCTTTCTCTCTCTTATTTATTTACATTTTATTTTTTTACAGAACAATCAACAACAACAAATTAATAACAATAAATTTAAAAAAAAACTTAGAAATATGTATGTACAAAAAAATAAAGGACATTATTAATTTTTATATACAATTGTTTTGTAATTTTTCTCTTTTTTTATGCTTTTCTTTCACTCTCAGTTCCTCTCCCTCTCCCTTCCTCCGTCCCTCCCTCTCCCTCCCTACCTCTCTCTCTCTCTTTTTCTCTTTCTCCCTCCCTCCCTCTCTCTCTCTCTCTCCCTCTCTCCCTCTCCCTCCCTCTCTCTCTCCCTTCCTCCCTCTCTTTCTCTTTCTCTCTCTTTCTTTTTCTCTTTTCTCCTCCCCTCCTCTCTCTCTCTCTTTCTCCCTCTACCTCTCTCTCCCTCCCCCTCCCTCTTGTATCCCTCTTCCTTCACTCACAAATTCTACATTCCCTTATCTCTGCTGACCTCTCACTTATTGGATTTACGGGTCATTTTATGGTTTCATTCGAACGCGCCGGGCCCTCCTTTCAAATTTCATGACTCCGGTGTTGTATTTAATGATTTTTTGGAAAATATTTTACTACCTCCATAATGTTACGAGATGGATGTGTGGTATTAACATACTGAGATAGGGTGAGAAATGAGCGCACTAAGGGCCGGATTATAGAACAGGATTAGAGTTAAGATAAGTCAGACTGTCACTCAAGTGCGCTCCTGAAGTTAATCCTGTTTTATAATTCGGTCCTAAAGGTGCATACTGAGTTAATGCGGTCTCTGGCAAAGAAAATACACGAGACTGATTGTCCTGTGCACTGGTAGTCAAGTGGTTTACACGCTAGTTTGGTAATCCAGGTAGCGTAGGGATCCGTTGGTTCGAATGCATGAAGTTTTCCTCATTAATTTGAGTTAGTGATCACATACTAACCTCGCCTGGTGGTTACCTTCCACTAAAGAGTGTTATTATTACTGAGAGAGTAGGCTGAGATGGTTTGAACAGAAGAAATAGTTTGGTGTGTGGTATAAAGCCGGCCACACACGTACATGGATGCATGAATAGGCATGACTTTCATGCATGCATGCATGCATGAGTGGCAGAAAAAGCATGAGCTCCTTTATATGCAGTCTCGTGCCTGTTCATGTATGTACCGACGTGTGTGGCCGTCTTAAGAGCGTATTTATTTTATTTCTTTTTTTTCAATTCGAGAAATAGTTAAGAATACAATTTACTCAGTACTCTGTGAACTACAGTGAAAGTTGGGCTTCTAGAAGAGAACATACAAGAGAGTAGGCTGAGATGATTTGGACATGTAGGGCGATGAGAAGAGAAGAAAAAGAGAAGAGAAGAGAAGAGAAGAGAAGAGAAGAGAAGAGAAGAGAAGAGAAGAGAAGAGAAGAGAAGAGAAGAGAAGAGAAGAGAAGAGAAGAGAAGAGAAGAGAAGAAAAGAGAAGAGAAGAGATAGGAAGAGAAGAGAAGAGAAGAGAAGAGAAGAGAAGAGAAGAGAAGAGAAGAGAAGAGAAGAGAAGAGAAGAGAAGAGAAGAGAAGAGAAAGAGAAGAGAAGAGAAGAGAAGAGAAGGAGAAAGAGAAAGAAAAAGAAAAAGAGAAAGAGAAAGAGAAGAGTGGTAAAAGAAAGAGAAGAGTGGTAAAAGAAAGAGATGGAGAACTAAAGAAGAAGAAATAAAAATTTAAATTCCAAATCCTAATAACAGACTTAGACCAAAGCCTGCTCTTCTTTTAAAAACCCAAATTAAATTCAAAATCCCCAATCGTATCAGTCATGACATTTATTATGCAATAAAAAATAATGAAAAAAAAACTCTCCATCTCTCTAGATTTTGAATCCTGATCAAAATCCTCAGCTGTAGGTTATTGCATGCCAAATGAAATTCATTCGGTATGGGTAGACTACTGTAGACAAAAGGGTCCATTTCGCCAGCACCACCACCTTTGAAATGTAATGCATAACTAAAAGAAAGGAAACCAAAAATGAGTTGGAGAGACAATTTTGAAGACGACCTAAGAGAGAAAAACTGGAGAAAAGTGGACGCGCTAAATAGAAATATATGGAAGGAAAGGATTCATGGGAAAAATGCAGACCCCAAGTAGGTTTGGGAAAAGGAAAAATAAAAGAAGAAGAAAAAACCAAAGTTTCTCAGAGGTTATGAACGTCCAGAAATAATAATGAAAAAAAAAAAATTGAAATCGGAGCAAGAAAATATTTTTTTTTTTCAAAAACGAACACAATACTTCCGATTTCTATTATTGGAAATTTCTCGGAAGTAAAAAAGATTTCACAATGTACTTCAAAATAATTAGAAAAAAACCTAAGTTGCTCAGGAGGTTATGAAACTTCCAGAAATTTAATATGAAAGAAAATTAAAATCGGAGAATTTTTTTTTTTTTTAATACAATACTTCCGATTTCTAATGTTAGAAATTTCTCGGAAGTAAAAAGATTTCACAATGTACTTCTAAATAATTGTCCATCCAAAACTAATGCTTTTTCATAATCGTAATTTTCAAGTCTTGATAAATTGAAACTTTGCCAGTCTTCCAGAAGCAATGAATTTCAGAAGAGGGTTTGAAGCTAAAGTTTTCGACTTTGTTATTAAAGGTGCAGTCAGAGTTTCGAGTTGAGTAGATATTTTGGCATCATTTAGTATTGAAAATTATGAAAACTAAATCTCTAACTTTTCAGGGATAATCTAGATTATTCAGGATGCTTCTAATGCGCTTATATAACATTCTTGACAGGGACACCATCATACTCCACTCCGCCAGCGTAGACGTATCTCTTCCACCCAACCCTTACCTAAAAGTTCAGTAACTTTAGTAAAAATTCAAGTAATATTGGATTCAGCGAGCGTCGCGTCTAAGACCCTTTGAACAAAGCAGTTCTCGTCCTGTCACTGATGTTAAGCACCATCCAGCGACTTTTTGGATAGATGAGTAGATGACTAATTCCTGTCCTGTGGTGTATTGTGTAGTGTTGTTCATTTATATGTATTTATAAATACTGAAAATGTTTCTTAATATTTGGGGGAGGAAAATAAGTGTGTACATAACTTACACACTGATTAAACATTGTGTATGTGTCTACCTAATTCCCTAATTCTGATTGTAAAATCCACCACACTTTGTTAGTAATCGTCGGATTCAATTCTGAACATCCATATGAAAGGAAACGCCTGAATGCAATCAAATTGAATACTCCAGTCTGAATGTATGGTTTTATTAACATTTTCTAACATTAAATATTTCTATTAACATTTTCTAACATTAAACATTTCCTCCATCCTGGAAGATCCTGGCACAGTGCCCAGCATTTCCTCGTTGAATAGCGAGTGGAAAAGTTTGACTAAAGAGTGATGCAGTCCTTCTTCCACCATTAATTTGATTGTATAAATTTATTCAAACTGAACGTCAATTTATTACTTTACTTTTTACTTCCGATAAATTTCTATTTTATTTTATTATTTTTTTATTTTTTTTTCCGTTAGGCACTTTAACCAAATATTGAATGGTCGTTCGTGCCGATCCTCACAAGGTCTACATAAGGTGAAGGAGATTGATATTTCTTAGAAAGGACATAAGTGAGTCCACTTCCCTGGTAGAGTTCAGTAGAGATGGTTTTGGGTCACATGATTGGCGCTTTGCATTGTAATTGTGACATTCGTTTACGATTTTATTATTATTTATTTTTATTTTGAAATCGGAAGTATTGTGTTCGTTTTTGTATTACGGTGGTATTATACCCTCCATTTGCAGGAAACTCACAAACCTGCTACCCACATTAACCTCACCCAGTCTGAGTTGGGCAGAATGCCAGTATCACGAAATCTTCACCTCGCCGCCCGTTGCTTAACTTCGGTGATTCTACGAGAATCGGTGCATTCAACGCGCCATCGACGCTGGATACCGTATCTTTTTAAAGCTCTTTTTATTCAAAATGAATGTCAATATGCGCACAAATAGCTTAGTTAAGCACTCGCTTGCCATGCGGAAGGTCCCGGGTTCGAACCCCCGAGCCAACAAAAAACTGTATTCAAAACTTGGTTACAGTTGTGTGTAAGGGATACCTTCCGGTGCGCTCATGTTGACCGAGCACCTAAATGGGAAGTACTGTGTCAGACGCATTTCGAGAATGCTTCAGCTCAAATTTGAAAAAGAGTGATTGATCAGGATCACAATACTCCAGCGCAATACAGTAATCCAGGTAGCGTAAGGATCCGTTGGTTTGAATACCACCCAGTGCACGAATTATTCCTCATAAATTTGAGTTTGTGACCACATATTAAAAAGACTCTGAGGGTAGGTGGTAGAGAATGCTTTGAGCATTAACCTCGCTTGGTGGTTACCTTCCACTAAAGAGAGTCTTCTTCTTCTTGTACTCTGTCTTATCCGGCTCAAGCAGGGTCGACGTTGTTCAACCTTGTGGTTGAACTTCCACTAAAGAGTGTAATTGTTATTATTATTATTATTATTATTATTATTAGAAAGTAAAGATTCATTTGCATTTTCATGTTCGGGCAAACTTCTTTGAGATTCCTTCCAGGACGAGTAACAACAAATTAACAATAAAATTATTGGCGAGACTCCAACTCGGTGAATCCGTTTTCGGGCGGGCGTTTTCTGTTCTAACGCAATACAGCAATACATACCTCTTGGATTTGTGAGTCGTTGTGTGTACTCTGTGACGATGCTGGAAACAAGGAAAATGTAATAAAGAACTGGAAGAAGCAGGAGGGTGGTACACATTCACAGCGAATACACCCTTGGGCGTTTTTGTGACAAAATGAGAACACGGGTGGACGAAGTGAGGAGTGGATTGGAGGAAGTGAGGAGGAAGTGAGGAGTGGGTTGGAGGAAGTGAGGAGTGGGTTGGAGGAAGTGAGGAGTGTGTTGGACGAAATGAGAAAATGGGTTCAGGATATGAGGAGTGGGTTGGAGGAAGTGAGGAGTGGGTTGGAGGAAGTGAGGAGTGGGTTGGAGGAAGTGAGGAGTGGGTTGGAGGAAGTGAGGAGTGGGTTGGAGGAAGTGAGGAGTGGGTTGGAGGAAGTGAGGAGTGGCTTGGTGAAGTGAGGAGTGGGTTGGAGGAAGTGAGGAGTGTGTTGGACGAAATGAGAAAATGGGTTCAGGATATGAGGAGTGGGTTGGAAAAAGTGAGGAGTGGATTGGAGGAAGTGAGGAGTGGGTTGGAGGAAGTGAGGAGTGTGTTGGAGGAAGTGAGGAGTGAGTTAGAGGAAGTGAGGAGTGGGTTAGAGGAAGTGAGGAGTGTGTTAGAGGAAGTGAGGAGTGGGTTGGAGGAAGTGAGGAGTGAGTTGGAGGAAGTGAGGAGTGAGTTGGAGGAAGTGAGGAGTGTGTTGGAGGAAGTGAGGAGTGTGTTAGAGGAAGTGAGGAGTGAGTTGGAGGAAATGAGGAGTGTGTTGGAGGAAGTGAGGAGTGGGTTAGAGGAAGTGAGGAGTGGTTTGGAGGAAGTGAGGAGTGGGTTGGAGGAAGTGAGGAGTGGTTTGAAGGAAGTGAGGAGTGGGTCAGAGCAAGTGAGGAGTGGGTTTTGGTGAAGCTGCGTGAATGGAAAGTAGAACAATTTATACTCTACCAGCGTCTGTCCCTCGCAAACAATGTCCCTTCCCTAACAACAAAAAATACTCTTTCCTCCCAAACAATTTCCCTTCCCTCAAAACATAGTGCCTTTTTTCCCTCCCAAACAATGTCCTTTCCCTTGCAACATTGTTCCTTTTTTCCACCAAACAATATCCCTTTCCCTCCCAATGTCCCTTTCCTCGTAAACGATCCCTCTTTTCCTCACAATTCAGAGAGAAAATGTGGGGGCAGTAATGAATATGAGAGCAGAGGGACTTTTTAGTCTCATTCTTGCAGAATAAATGGAGTTTTTTTATTTATAGTGTAGCAAGTGTTTTTTACAACATTTATACGAGTAGTAACAAATTAAATTATTAAATTTAAACATGGAACAAGAACGGAACAGCTTATCTATTAGGTCGTTTTTATCTAGAGTAATCTATTATGGAATTTCCTGTATTTCTGTTGTGGGGGAAGGGTTGAGCTTCTGCCCCAGTGACACTATCAAGTTGTGCAATCTACTTGATAGCATTTTCTCATTCATTAACAAAATCAAAAGATAGAACGTTTTCTATCTTTTGATTTTGTTCACGATGGAAAAAGTCACTGCTAGCCAGCGTCGATGGTGCGTTGAATGCACCGGTGCTCGTCGGATCACCGAAGTTGAAGACTTCATGATGCTTACATTCCGGCCCAACTCA
Organism: Bactericera cockerelli; assembly: GCA_024516035.1. Classification (NCBI taxonomy): domain Eukaryota; kingdom Metazoa; phylum Arthropoda; class Insecta; order Hemiptera; family Triozidae; genus Bactericera; species Bactericera cockerelli. Next base: position 59,286,375 of record CM044955.1, on the reverse strand, counting down.
GGCCGGGTGAGGTTAATGTGGGTAGCAGGTTTTTGAGTTTCCTGTGCGAATGGAGGGTAACACCCCCGTCCTGATATGACCATGCAGTTGATTAAAAAGAGATTGCTGCAAGATCTTGTATCTATAGGACGACATCTGTCAACTCGCACTTGTGAACTGAGATCATCTGAAAACACAAAGCAACAGGCAAGAGATCAGTAAAGCCTTCCGGATTAACAACAAAAGAACTTTTTAATCTCTTTAGTGGAAGGTAACCACCAGGCGTGGTTAATGCTTTAGGCATTTTCTACCACCTAACCCTCAGAGTCTTATTATTATGTGGTCACAAACTCAAATTAAAGATATGTTCTTCACGTTCGTAGATATGAAACAGATCTAACCACCAGGCGAGGTTGATGCATAAGGCATTTTCTACCACCTATAGCCCTCAGAGTATTATTATAATGTGGTCACACACTCAAATTAAAGATAAGTTTTTCACGGCCTTTTTTATTTCGTAGTCATGAAACAGATCTAATGAACGAGAAGTGACATAATACTTCCCACTTATGTGCTGGGTCAACACGAGCGCATCCAGGTTCTCGTATATCCAAGTTGTTCTTATAAAGAGGTCATTTTTCCTCGTATACAGAGTTAAATTTGACCTGGAAATCGTTCTCTTTTTTACAGTTGTCTTATAACGAAGTGTAACTTGTATCCAGTTCTCTTATATCCAGGTTTCTCTTATATCCAGGTACGACTGTATATATATTGTATATGTTGACCCACAATATAACACGATGCAGTTCTTACCTAACCCCTGTACCAACCCTTGTACCAACCCCTGTACCAACCCTTGTACCAACCCCTGTACCAACCCTATAGAGACAAAGAGAATAAGCACATTTTCCTGTATTTGTTCTAATATTTTCCGTTCACTATCAAAGCCTGAGGGTTGTGTAATGAGTATCACTATCAATACACGTCAGTTGTTTGAATAATGTAGAACAATAAGTTACCTAGATTATATTGTATTGTATTGTATTGTACGAGTCTTTTATGTATGCATCAGGCGCGGCCGATGGGAAAATGTTTTGGGGGTGCTGCGACATAAACCGGACTAAAATAGGTTTTATATAGAGTCTTTCAGTATCTAAAGAGTTTCAGCTTGTTTACCATGCCATCACTCATAATTTTATTATACATTAAATATTCTAGAAACGTGTGATAATTTTCATTGTGTACGAGCTGGGACTTGAGAAAATCCTCTCTTTTTCTTTTTCGTCTGGGCGTGCTGCAGTTCCGCAGCTCCTTAGTATCGGCCGCGCCTGGTGTGAATATAAATGTTCAGAAGTGGAGAAACAGAATGAATAAAAACCTTTATCTAACTGTATTTGAAAGTCTTGCTAGATGACATTACGGTACCAGCTTTTTCAGGTCAAAAAACAAAAAAAATCATTGTTGGCGAATCAGGGTTGGCATTAGAAGTGGCATCCAGCTGTAAAATGTAGAACTCACTCTACACCCATGCCATTCCGGAAACGAAAAAACTCGGTCAGAATTTTCCACTCCAGCCGGGATTCGAAGCCGCAACCTGTGGGTAAGCAAACAATGCTCTTAACAACTGGGCTACGGAGGTCGGTCAATGTATACGGAATTTATACATACATACTCTAATCACACTTACCACTGGCCATGCAACAAGCCAAGCAACTATACCCTTCCAGGCGAGGTTAAAACTCAAACATTTTCTACCACCTAACCCTTATATTGTTATACAGTCGGACCTGGCTGGATGTAAGAGAATTGAAGGGAACGGGAATGGTTCCTCTTATGTTAGGGTTTCTCTTAAACTATAAGAGGTAAATAAATTTGACTTAGAATTTCTTCTCTTATATCCAGGACTCCAGTAGTGCATTCCAGAAACACTCTCCACTTTGCAAATCGTCGAATCTCCGTTTCGACTGTCACACAACGAACTCTGATTGTTTATTGCGTTCAGATTAACCAATCAGAGTGTGTTGTTTGACAGTTGTAAGGAAGATTCGCAGATTTGGAGAGAAGAAATCTTATATATCCAGATTTGACTGTAGTAGGTGCCTTCGTAAAGAAAAACACAGTTGCGAAATTCCTTTCCCACCTAATCACACAGTAGTAACACCCTGAATCAGGCAACAAGCTATTGATTAAAAAGAAATCATAAAATATCTATCTGATATGTTACAGTAGGTAAGTAAAGAACATATAGTTAGGGTCCGTTTATCAGTTCACATTTTAAACAGGGTGATAACGCTAATCAACTGATTAGTTCTGTTGGTTTGTTTATCAATGATTAGGTATGTTTTTAGAAGTAAACACTTTTTTTTGGGTTTAACGTCGCTGTCAACTGCATAATAATGAATAATGACCCATCCAAGTCCTGGCTTTGCTGGACGTTGCTTAACTTCAGTGACTGACAGCTGCAGGGTCGCCATCGACAGCGACGTTGACAGTTATGACGACGATAAACGCAAACGCACCCCAATTATTGTCATTGCTACTACGTTATTGTTTCAGTCTATAAATTATAATAATTTAATTAATTTACGATCAACTTCCTCTAATGCATATAAATTTCATTGTTTCTAATTTTCAAAACGGAACACTAATTTATTTCGTCTCATTGTTCAATTGTGTGTGTTCTTTTATTGGCAAAGTTTGAAAAATCTGTAAATTGATGGTAACGCCAGGAATATTTTTGTTTTAATGAACAAATTACTTATTACCTAAAGGTCTAAGTACTAATAAATTATTATTATTATTATAGTCTGGCTGGGGGGCTATAAACAAGGAGTAGACCAGCAGTCTGGCTGGAAGACTATAAACAGGCAGTAGACCAGCAGTCTGGCTGGGGGACTATAAACAGGGAGTAGACCAGCAGTCTGGCTGGGGGACTATAAACAGGGAGTAGACCAGCAGTCTGGCTGGGGGACTATAAACAGGGAGTAGACCAGCAGTCTGGCTGGGGGACTAGAAACAGGGAGTAGACCAGCAGTCTGGCTGGGGTACTATAAACAGGCAGTCGACCAGCAGTCTGGCTGGGGGACTAGAAACAGAGAGTAGACCAGCAGTCTGGCTGGGGTACTATAAACAGAGAGTATATATGTATACCAGCATTGGCTTGGTTCTGGGGGCCCTTGTCAATTATTAGCCTCCTTGTAAAGACAGTGGTAGAAGTGCTGAGTCGTGCCTCCACTGCCTGGTTACCATCGTTCACGATGACGCCACCCTATGATGATGATTATTATTTCATACAATTCTGCATGGACGAAAATATCTTGAGCCTTAAGTCTGGTCGAGCAACTTCGAAGGAGATTTTTTTAATAATATTCCAGTAGGATTGCAGGCCAGCGTCGATGACACGTGGAATACACAAGTTCTCGTTCTGTCACTGAAGTTAACCAACGTCAGGACTTGGATGTGTGACCATTCAAATTTGAATCCTCCTGATGTTGGCTATTCCCGGCCCCACTCAGGCCGGGTGAGGTTAATTTGAGTAGATCGTTTATGAGTTTCCACTGAATGGAGGGTGAACACCCCCGACCCCGTCCTGAATAACTCAAAAACAGGACGTTACAACCCAATAGAATCAGTGGACATGAAAGGAGTCTAGAGAGTCTAGACATTGGATCTGGGCGTCCATATAATCCTCTCAAAACCCTCATATAGGTATATGACACCATTCAACAATGAACATGCAGTTAATAACGAAGCGACGTTGAAAAAAAAAAAAATGTGGAGCCTCGATGTTATTATCAATTTATCTATCAAAGAAATTTGATATTTTCTAGTTCTCTTCAATCTTCCAGTTTTAGTAGGTCAAGTTTTTCGATAAGTAGGTATAAGGTAAAGTGCGTAAGTATAGGAAATTTTCTCTGTGGATAGTCCGGATGAAATTATTTCCCTTATTAATCAAGTATCGGAGTAATCACCTTGGCCTAACGGCAGCATGCTTGGCTTGCACTCCAGGTGACTCGGGTACGAATCCCGGTGGGTTCGGAATTTTTCGCTACAGCTTTATATGTTGGGGCCTACCCTGCCTCGTGAGTTGGGTTAGTTGTAGAATGGGCAACGACCAGGAAACTTACTCTCCATTCGCAGGAAACTCACAAATCTGCTACCCACATTGACTTCATCTAGCCTGGGTTGGTCCAGAACGAAGTATTCACCTCGCTGGACATTGCTTAGCTTCGGTGATCCTACGTGAACCGGTGCATTTAACGCGCCGTCGACGATGGTAATTTGCCTTGCTTATATTAAAAGTTCGGAATAGATTTTTGACAAGGACACCATAATGTCAGTGAATTAAGTGACTCATATCAAACTAAAGATATTAAACCGACCTTGATCGATAAGGCGGTGGACTTGTAACCTGGAGGTCGGTGGTCCCAAGTTAAGCATAAATTTGTCAAGCGAGCTTGAGTAGTTGTGATATCACTATCTACTGTGATCAACACACATATGATACTTAAGCGTCGATGGCATGTTGAATACACCGGTTCCCTTCAGAACACCGAAGTTAAGCGACATCCAGCGAGGTTAAGACTTGGATGGGTGACCATTCAAATTCTAATTCTCGTGACGCTGGCTTTTCCCGGCCCCACTCAGGCTGGGTGAGGTCAATGTGAGTAGCAGGTTTGTGAGTTTCCTGCGAATGGAGGGTAAAACCCCCGTCGTGATATGACCATGGCAGTTGAAAGCGACGTTAAACCCCACTTAAAAAAAAAAAAACTTAAGATCCAACTAAGAAACGGTAAGTGTTTACTGGCTGAATTTTAAATAGCTAAAAATGATCTTGAGAAGGAATTTCTATGAAAACATCTACCTCGTATCTACGTACATTTAGGATTTTTATGTACTCTTTTTTATGTACTTTTTTATGTCGCTACTTTTTTCACCATTCCGCTTTTGATCATACATGAAGTGTATTTTCGGCTAAAAAAAGCGAGCATAAAAAATGAAACGACTAAAGTGTTCCCAAGTGTACTTTTAATCTACACTACACAAAAAATTCTCTTTCTCTCAAGCTCATCTAGCTTTTTGAATTATTTATATTTTCGGGTTTTGGGTCCGAGTAAAAAAAATCTCCGAGTACAATTACAACATTTCTTGTTTTTTTTTTTTTTTTTTTTTTTTTTTTTTAATTGTTTGTAAGGTACTACCATTTTTTTAAGCTATTGTCTTCTTTAAAATGTTGAACTGGAACAATGGAGGGTTTCAATTGAAAGAGTATTACTTGAAAAGAGTTCTATTGCCTCGTTGGACGTTGCTTAATTTCAGTGGCTGGATGAGAATTGTGGCCCGTTCCAGAAACACTTTCTACTCTCCAAATTTCCCTTTCAACTACTGTCACACAACGCCCTCTGATTGGTTAATTTGAACGCAGTAACCAATCAGAGTGCGTTGTGTGACGGTTGAAATGGACATTTTGAGAGTGGACAGTGTTTCTGGAACAGGCCACAGGTGATTTCAACATTCAACGTGATGCCATCGACGTATACTGCATAATTTACGTATACTGCAAATAAAATATAATTTACGTATACTGCAAATAAAATTTTATTTATTCATTATTGCCTTCATTTTTTTTTCTTAGTCTGTGGACACTTATACTTTCAAATCAATCAAGTTACCGACATCAGTAGCTTGATCAATGGAGGTCGGTGGTTCAAAACCCGGTTTCAGCCTTGATTTAAAAGTAGTTTGAGTAGTTGTGACATTACGAAAGCGTGATCAACACAAATATGTTAACTAGATGATGATAATGTGTTTACTTGTGTTTTTATATCACAATGTTAGTGGGTAGCACAGAATTATAGGACTTTTCCATTTCTTTTAATATCCTAATATCTTATTTTTGCCTATCATTCCGTCACTGGTCGCTGCTCACATTAGAGCAGCTACTCATTGTTCCTCACGAGGTATGAGTGGACCCCGAACACCCAAGAACAGAGCAGAAAAAATCCTGCCCCGCTGATGGGGATCGAACCCAGGTCACCGTGCGTGCAATGCCTAGCGCGCTAAATCACTCGACCACGGTGACTTCAATATTTTAACTTAACTGTATACTGTCTTTTTAATCCTAATATAATCCTAATATTTTGTAAAGCTTCTTTTTTACTTTTTTTGTAAAAATAAAATAATTATAGGACTTTGTCCATAAATGCACAGTTACACACCCTTGGAGGGTACCTACTAATTTATTCATTACAATTAGCACGGTGATAAAATAATCAAAAGTTTATGTTTCCCTAAAACGCCTTAAACTACTAAACGGGAGAGGTTGTATAGTTGACCCTTCTTGTTGCTGTTGTTGTTGTTGGAAAGGTCGAAAGAGAATTTTATATTAGGGGTATTTTCCCAACCACTCATTTTTGCTTAACTTTTCTGTGACTTTAAGGTCAATTGTGACGCGAGGTTTACTCTCTCCGTTCACAGGAAACTCAAGAACCAGCTACCCACTTTAAACTCTTCGAGCTTGGATTGGGCCGGGTGTAGCCAGCATCACGTGGATACGTTTCGAGTGGTCATTCACCTAGTCCTGATCTCCCTGGACGTTTCTTAACATCAGTGATCTGACGAGAACTGGTGTATTCAACGTGCCAGCGACAAGACGTTGGCTGTCTCAACCATTGAAAGTAGATTACAAGCCAGCCTCCCTGGCGTAACGATTGTTACTACTGCCCGTAGTCCAGAGATCCTGAGTTCGATTCCTGGTTGGAAGCGAATTTTCCCACAGAAAATTCTTTCCCTCCGAACACGTGAGGCTGGTATATCCGGCCTTACCCAGGCTGGGTTAATGTGTGTAGCCGGTACGATTCCCAGCGAATCGTAATCAGGACTTTAAATCAAGCGTTAAATTAGCGCCACAGAGGTAATACAAAAACGTCTATTAATTCCGCCCTTAGATAGAAAAAACCGATGCTAGGTAACGCAATGACTTAAGTTATCGATTTTGTCTAATAGGGTTGCCCTTAGTGTGTTCTGTTAGTAAAATCTAACACAGAGACCGACCTCAGTAGCTTGATCGATAAGGCGGCGGACTTGTAACCTGGAGGTCGCTGGTTTTGGTCCTGAATTCAGCGCGGATTTAGGGCAGAATTAATAGAGGTGGCGCTAAGGCACGGATTGCGTACCGTGTAAGATAGGGAAAACCGACGCTTAGCAATGACTTGGGATATAGAATTTATTTGTCTATTAATTTCACCCTTAGTAAAGGGTCCATTTCGCCAGTACCACCACCTTTGAAATGTAATGTTTTTTTTACATGAGTATTGTGTGCTAATTTTGTGCTATTCTGTGCAGCAAACCCCGAATTTTAGTGAAGGGATTTTGCGTAGGTGATTGTGCTATGACGTAAGTGATTAACACAAACCTGATAACTTTTTTTAAATAGGAGACAGCAAGGTATGCGAGATCGCGTGATGAAAATAAAATGTTGTCCCTCGTGGGGCTGTGACCCCGCTTTGGAACATTAAAACATAAATTAATTTCGAAGGTGTCACTCCGAAAGTGTCTGACAGACATTGCGACCTTGTCTTCTTCCCACCCTGCAATTCATTATGTATACTTTGTAGACAGAGACAACCTCTTGTCACGCAGTCATGTTGTGCAGTGTTGCCAAACGTACGGTAATAATTACCGTACACCAATACCGTACGGTAACACTGGCCTACCGGACTGATCAGAAAAAGGAAAAATGGCGCTCAAGGTCATTGGGATTAGGAAACATGCGACGTTCAAGGGCAAGGGAGTACATCCTCTTGTGACACAGTCGTGTAGAACAGTGTTGCCAAACGTACGGTAACAAATTTGTTACGTTCAGAGGTAACAAATCAGGTCTCAGCTGATCTTCGGGTAGACAACATGGTAAACATCATGCTGCAGAACCAAGACAGCTGGCAGACAATCAGCGACTTTATCCAGAAAGTTATGAATGAGAAGCGCAAACTAGAGAACCTAAGAAGAAACATGATCTAGTAACAGATATCAAAGAACTTTTTTTTTTTTTTTTTTTTGTACATAATATATCTACTTACCATAACATAAACTTACATGGATATGCTATTGTTAGTTATTTATTTTTTGAACAACAAGGATAAACAGAGAGAAGGACAGGGAAGGTTTACTCTTTCCCCTTCCTCTGCCTGTAAATTGATACATAGTCAGTTAGTCAGTATAATTATTATTATGTCATTCTTCCTTTTCCCTATTCCCATACAGTGTTTCTAAAATCAGTAAGAAGTAAATTCCATGTAATATAATTTTTTTTTAACAATCTAATGTAACTAGGATCTAATGTAAATCTAATATATTTCTATAAGTATGTTTTGTATTGGTATCATGTTCTAAGGACTAATAATAATAAGTTAGGCTGTGACAGAAAACTTTCTGTCACAAGGTAGACTATCTGGATGCAATATTATAGTTCCCAGATTTTCTACTTGGTTCAACGAGGGGTTGTTTTTAGTGGGTTCGCCAAATCCCATTCTCCCGATCTCATAGTTGGTAAGGCCTTTCTCGATAGCTGGGACTTGGGGGTGTAGATACATATATATCACTATGTGTTTATACTCCGTGGTCCTTGTTCTTGGGTTCGGTTTTGTTTGCTATTTGCGTATCGGGTTCACTGTTTCCTTGGAAATTTTTTCCCCTCGTAAAAAAAAAAAAAAAAAAAAAAACGTACGGTAATTACCGTACACCAGTACCGTTCCGTAATGTCGGTAAAACTGAATTACCGGAAAGATGACGGTGGAAAAAAAGAAGATGGCGTTCAAGGTGATTAGATATAGGATAATCGAAAAGGAGTCGACCTCCGCCACTGGTGTCTCAGGAATCTGGCCGCCTTTGATATTTTTTTTAACAAACATTAACTGTGCATTATCTGAGCAGAAGTTTAGAAAGATAAAATATCTAAATAACGCATCAAAGCACCCCTTGCTCTAAAAAAAATTGTCTTCATTGAAGCAGGACAGCCGGATAGCCCCACATATTTGTCTATTTTTCCATTGTTTATCTTTAAAAGTACCGAAACGCATTTTTCTTTCACGAATGGTGGGGAAGCTAAACTTGGAAGAAAATGGAAGAAAAAGCGAACCTGGAATTTTTTTTTAATCCAAAAGAAAAAACGGCTCTAGTTTTCTTTTTCTCCTTTTTCTTTTCTCTGCTGTAGCAGGTCGTCCGCGCCAATATCCTGTTTTCATAGAGTACATTTCTACTTTTTTCAGATATTTAATGAGTGAATGATCGCTTTCATTGTCATCTATTAGTACACTATTATAACTGCATGGTACGGTGGTTAAATTTGTTGATCTGGCAACACAGGCAAAGTATTTTGTGACACTGCTGACGCGCCGATTCACATTAAACAATATTAATAATAAAACGTACATCTAGTGAATACAGGGTGTTCCAAATAAATACTAAAACATTACATTGAGACTACAGGGTTTTCCAAATAGATACTAAAACATTACATCAACAAAAGTCTTTTGGTTGGCATTTTTCCTTCTACTTGGAAAACTTATGGAGCAGATGTATAGGCATTGAGTGGTGCAATGCCTAGCGTCCAACACACTTGTCCACGGTGATTACCTTTGTATTTACCCATAATAATATTAACTCTTTATTGACAAGAATAATATTGACAAAGGGCGTGATTATTTCCTGAGACAATCTCTGCCATCAAACCCATTTATATATTCAGTGGCGTAGGAAGGGGGTTGGTTTTTGAAATTTTCAAGAAACCCCTGCAAAATGAATACGATAGCACATTTTGAGTCTTCTTATTGACACTGCTCTAATTATTGACATCCGGATACTTAGCATTGGTTCTCATTATGACGGTGCTGTGCTACCCACTAAAAATTGTCTCTCTTCATCTCTCTCTTTTATATTGAGCCGGGGGTTTCACCCTTCATTTGTTGGAAACTTGAGAAGCTGGCCCTCATTCCAGAAACCACTCTCACTCTCATACTTCACCAAATCTAGTTGTTCTTGTGATAAAACTTTTTTCTTTTCTTTTCAAACTTTTCCTTGTGATAAAACTTAAATTTTAATATTATTATTATTATTTTAAAAATATTTTGTATGTCTTAACTATGTATCTCATTGTGTAACGTTTTGTAATTTATGTATATTGGGGGTTATTCCTGTTTCATAAACAAATATAAATATAAATCTCCCTTTCAAATGTCTCAAAATCGACTATGAATTTTTATATTTTGTTCAAATCAGAACTGCCAGCATGTTGTTGTAGTAGCCAGTTTTACTACAGCTTGAGGGGGGAGTGATGGTCTCCACCCAACTTTATTTCAAAGTTGGCCCGTTATGAACCACATATATGTATGTGCGATCAACCATCGTGAGAACTTGTACTTTTTCTTTTCAAGCCATTAAACCGTTAGGATTGGCTGTATGGCAAGTTCCCTCGATAAGGAGAATAACCAATGCAAAAAAAAAAATCCTTAGGAAACTGCAAGCTAGCCTGGCTTGTTAGGGTTGGCTAGTCTGTTCTCTGTTTATAGTCCTCTAGCGAGACACTTTCTCCTTGTTTATTGTTCCCCAGCCAGACCGAGAACTGCCATCTTCGCTGGCGCTGCGCTGGCTAGACAAGTTAAAATAGGATTAAATTTAAGATAAGACTGTTACTCAACTCGGGTTGTAGTGCGCTGTGATTGGTTGAAACTCTGTGTTGAGACTGTTGAGGGAGGGTCTGGCTTATCTTAACTTTAATCCTGTTTTATTATTCGAACCTATGTTGATAAATTCAGTATTACCGAGCAGCCAGCGTCGCTGGCACGATGTATAAGTACACAGGTTCTCGTTCTGTCACTGAGACTAGCCAACGTCGAGCGAGATTAGGACTTGAATGGGTGACCATTCAAATTCTAAACCTCGTAATGCTGGCTATTTCCGGCTCCACTCAGGCTGGGTGAGGTTAACTTGAGTGGCTGGTTTGTGAGTTTTCAGGGTGTATGAAGGGTGCAACATCCAAAAAAACTTGGAACTCTACCACATGTCAGTGGTATGGATCAAATATATTACAACCTTCAATAGTTGTGTTATATTAAACAATAAATTATAATAATTTTAAATCCAGTGTAGGGACTATTAAAAAAACCCAAAAAATGTGATGCCAGGGGTTTCAAAAATAAGTTATTCCCCTGTCGTAATGTTATGACCATGCAGTTGAAAGCAACGCCGCAAGTAAAAGAAAAGTATTACCCTGTTTATAAAACTCTGTCATAGCATCCAAGACGCTTCAATGCTTGACAGAGGTGAAGAGTTTTCATCTTAAATAAATAAGTTGCGAAACTTTCTGAAGAGTGTGCAGAAAAGTTGCTGTAATAATGTTTTGTGTGCTGAGTGTATGTAGTCTGTAATTTTGCCATCGATTTTTGTTCATACGTATTATTTACTGTACATTCTATCTATATTCAATTTTCTTCTTTTATTTACTCGCGTAAAATTTTACTCAAATAAAAAGAACAACAGTATAAACAATATACTGATATAGTATTTCTATTTATACATTTATACATAGACTGATGATAATTATACTCGTACCTATACTGTTTATAATAATTACCGTACACCAATACCGTACGGTAACACTGGCCTACCGGACTGATGAGAAAAAGGAAAAATGGCGCTCAAGGTCATTGGGATTAGGAAACATGCGACGTTCAAGGGCAAGGGAGTACGTCCTCTTGTGACACAGTCGTGTAGAACAGTGTTGCCAAACGTACGGTAATTACCGTACATCAGTACCGTTCCGTAATGTCGGTAAAACTGAATTACCGGAAAGATGACGGTGGAAAAAAAAAAGATGGCGTTCAAGGTGATTAGACTGATTAGATATAGGATAATCGAAAAGAAGTTGACCTGCGCCACTGGTGTCTCAGGAATCTGGCCGCCTTTGATATTTTTTTTTTTTTTTTTAACAAACATTAACGGTGAATTATCTGAGCAGAAGTTTAGAAAGATAAAATATCTAAATAACGCATCAAAGCACCCCTTGCTCTAAAAATAATTGTCTTCATTGAAGCGGGACAGGCGGATAGCCCCAAATATTTGTCTATTTTTCCATTGTTTATCTTTAAAAGTACCGAAACGCATTTTTCTTTCACGAATGGTGGGGAAGTTAAACTTGGAAGAAAATGGAAGAAACCGAACCTGGAATTTTTTTTTAATCCAAAAGAAAAAACGGCTCTTGTTTTCTTTTTCTCCTTTTTCTTTTCTCTGCTGTAGCAGGTCGTCCGCGCCAATATCCTGTTTTCATAGAGTGCATTTCTACTTTTTTCAGATATTTAATGAGTGAATGATCGCTTTCATTGTCATCTATTAGTGCACTATTATAACTGCTTGGTACGGTGGTTAAATTTGTTGATCTGGCAACACAGGCAAAGTATTTTGTGACACTGCTGACGCGCCGATTCACATTAAACAATATTAATAATAAAACGTACATCTAGTGAATACAGGGTGTTCCAAATAAATACTAAAACATTACATTGAGACTACAGGGTTTTCCAAATAGATACTAAAACATTACATCAACAAAAGTCTTTTGGTTGGCATTTTTCCTTCTACTTGGAAAACTTATGGAGCAGATGTAGGTATAGGCATTGAGTGGTGCAATGCCTAGCGTCCAACACACTTGTCCACGGTGATTACCTTTGTATTTACCCATAATAATATTAACTCTTTATTGACAAGAATAATATTGACAAAGGGCGTGATTATTTCCTGAGACAATCTCTGCCATCAAACCCATTTATATATTCAGTGGCGTAGGAAGGGGGTTGGTTTTTGAAATTTTCAAGAAACCCCTGCAAAATGAATACGATAGCACATTTTGAGTCTAGATCTGCCACCCTAACTTGCAAAGAAGCCCCTCACTCACTCACTCATCATCCTGTCCTGTCTTTTCAAACACTGACAGTAATTTCATTCACAACTTGTGTTTGTTATCGTACTGCAAGATGTGAATATTAAATTTGGGGCTTGCGAACGCTTTCGGAAACGTGCTGTCTGTCAGCCACATATGTACATAGTTACTAACATAGGTACTCACATACATAGGTACTTACATACATAATTACATACATACCAGGCGCGGCAGGTGCTACTTTAAAAATCCTAATTTAGTTAGATGTGGCAGCACCCCCAAAACATTTTCCTACCGACCGCGCCTGATACAATATATGTACAATTGTACATACATAGGTAATTTATAGTAGTCACATTGGCCTAACGGTAGCATGCTTGGCTTGCACTCCAGGTTACTCGGGTTCAAATCCCGGCGGGGTCTGATTTTTTTTCGGCTCTGTAAGTTGGATGTCGGGGCGTACGCTAACCTCGTGAGGACAATTATTGGGGTTGTTGTATAGTGGACAATGACTAGTGGCGGCATGACGAGATTGATATTGGAATAATATGATGGTTGGTTGGAGATACTTAGCTTTTTTATATAACAAGATTTTATTTATAATATATATATATTTTTTTCTTTTTTTTTCAATGATTAACAACTTTCAAATATTAACATTCCCGCCCCATCTTCACATTCAACACCCCGCATTTTCTTCCTCATCCCCCTCATTCTTATTGACACTGCTCTAATTATTGACATCCGGATACTTAGCATTGGTTCTCGTTATGACGGTGCTGTGCTACCCACTAAAAATTGTCTCTCTTCATCTCTCTCTTTTATATTGAGCCGGGGGTTTCACCCTCCATTTGTTGGAAACTTGAGAAGCTGGCCCTCATTCCAGAAACCACTCTCACTCTCATACTTCACCAAATCCTCTTTTCTTTTCAAACTTTTTCTTGTGATAAAACTTTTTTCTCTTCTTTTCAAACTTTTCCTTGTGATAAAACTTAAATTTTAATATTTATCATTTTAAAAATATTTTGTGTGTCTTAACTATCTCATTGTGTAACGTTTTGTAATTTATGTACATTGGGTTATTCCCGTTTAACAAACAAATATAAATCTCCTTTTCAAATGTCTCACAATCGACTCTGATTGGTTATATTTTGTTCAGATCAACCAATCAGAGTGCGTTGTGTGACGGTTGAAATGGAGATTTAAGGATTATGAGAATGAGAGTGCTTTAACCGAGGGCCAGCAGCTGCCTAAATTAACCAGGTTTGGGTTTGACCCAGAATTTCGAATTTGAATGCCCGCACCGACCTAAGTGCTATTCTCGCTGGACGTTGCTTAACTTCAGTGACAGAACGAGAACTGTCATGTTGTTGTTGTAGCCAGATTTACTACAACTGGAGAACGGAGTGACGGTCTCCAGTTAACTTTATTTCAAAATTGGCTCGTCCTGAACCACATATGTATATTTCTATGTGCGATCAACCATCGTGAGTACTTGTACTTTTTCTTTTCAAGCCATAACCCTTAGGCAACTGCGAGCTAGCCTGTCTTGTAAGGGTTGGCTAGTCTGTTCTCTGTTTATAGTCATCTAGCTAATAGACACTGTTAAAGCAGGATTATAAAATAAGATTAAATTTAAGAGAAGACTGTTCCTCAACTCAGGTTATAGTGCGCTGTGATTGGTTAAAACTTCGACTGACTGTTCTTCAATCTGGGCTATAGGCTGTAGTGCGGTGTGATTGGTTGAAACTTCGTCTTGACGGAGGGTTTGGCTTATCTTAACTATACCTAAGTTGATAAATTCAGTATTACCGAGCAGCCAGCGTCGCTGGCACGTTGCATACACAGGTTCTCTTTTTTTTTTTTTTTTTTTTTTTTTTAAGTGGGGTTTAACGTCGCTTTCAACTTCCATGGTCATATCACGACGGGGGTTTTACCCTCCATTCGCAGGAAACTCACAAACCTGCTACTCACATTGACCTCACCCAGCCTGAGTGGGGCCGGGAAAAGCCAGCGTCACGAGAATTAGAATTTGAATGGTCACCCATCCAAATCTTAACCTCGCTGGATGTCGCTTAACTTCGGTGTTCTGAAGGGAACCGGTGACACAGGTTCTCGTTCTGTCACTGAGATTAGCCAACGTCTAGCGAGATTAGGACTTGAATGAGTGACCATTCAAATTCGAAACCTCGTGATGCTGACTATTCCCGGCCCTACTCAGGCTGGGTGAGGTTAACTTGAGTAGCTGGTTTGTGAGCTTCCAGGGTGCATGAAGAGTGCAACACCCAAAAAATGTTGGGTGCTGCTCCAAGGGTTGGGTGGAAGAGATTGCCATTGGCAATAACCCCACCCTTTAGTTAGGACATATGTATATATTTTTCATGTTTGTTTTATGTACTTATGACTTTAAAAGGATTCTTACCGTAAATAAATATACCATGTACCTACCATATAAAATATATTTTGTTAATTTTTTCCTGCTTATATTAATTCTGTCAATTTTGTATTTTAATTTTTACCATTTTTTATTTGTATATATATTATGTTCTTCTAATAAAGCGTTTCATAATAATAATAATAATAAATGTGACACGAGGGGTTTCAAAAAGAAGTGATTCCCCTGCCGTAATGTTATGACCATGCAGTTGAAAGCAACGCCGCAAGTTAAAAAAAAAAGTATTACCCTGTTTATAAAACTCTGTCATAGCATCCAAGACGCTTCAATGCTTGGCAGAGGTGAAGAGTTTTCATCTTAAATAAATAAGTTGCGAAACTTTCTGAAGAGTGTGCAGAAAAGTTGCTGTAATAATGTTTTGTGTGCTGAGTGTATGTAGTAATTTTGCCATCGATTTTTGTTCATATTATTTACTGTATATTCTATCTGTATTCAATTTTCTTCTTTTATTTACTCGCGTAAAATTTTACTCAAATAAAAAGAACAATCAGTATAAACAAAATAGTGATATAGTATTTCTATTTATGCATATACATAGACTGATATACTCGTACCTATACTCTATAATAATAACAATACTCTTTATTGGGAGGTAACCACCAGGTGAGGTTAATGCTCAAAGCATTTTCTACCACCTAACCCTCAGAGTCTTATTATTATGTGGTCACAAACTTAAATAAATGAGGAAAAATTCATGCACTAGTGGGATTCGAACCAACGGATCCCTACGCTACCTGGATTACCTAGCGCCTAAACCACTTGACTACCAGTTTATACTGACCTGTGTTCGATCCTCATGCAGGGGAGGATTTTTTTCTCCCTGTCCACTTATACCTCGTGAAGAAAAATGAGTAGTTACTTGTATGAGTAACGACCAGTGGTGGCATCACCAGAGATAAAGAATAATGTAAATAATTTGAAAAAGTAAAAAAGGCTCTTACTAATGTTGAGCTACCCACAAATATTGTAAAGAGGACTTGTACTTCATCATCATCAAAGGGTGGCGTCATCGTAGATGATGGTAGCCAGACAGTGAAGGAATGACTCAGCATTTTTACCACTGTCTTTACATGGAGGCTAATAATTGACAAGGGCCCCCAGAACCAAGCCAATGATGGTCTACTCCCTGTTTATAGTCCCCCAGCCAGGTCTATTTGTGCTTCACCATAAAGAAATCATACTTTAGCTTTAAACTGATTCTTTTTTTTAACTTGAGATAAAGAAAAGTATATGTGTGTAGTTTATTGTGTGGGCCTTTGAAATTTGATATGTATGTGGATGTAGACACAAATAGGGCAGAGAAAGCAGCGAGAACTTTTCGTTGAAATCGATGCGGGCATCAGTGGTGGTATTTCGATCGCTTTTCGGCGGCATTGGTGGGTTTAGCTGAACGGTAATAGATATGAAAATTATTTAGGAACAGGATTTCTTAGGACAAATAACTATAATGGCTGATGTTTATTTTCAACAAAAAAATTATGTCAGAAGTTTTTTTGAGCTCACTATTTTATTTGGGGCGCCCCTCTTAGATCAACTTCCTTACTATTCATCTTAGATGGGGGCTGTGAGATGTCAAATCCCACTGTTTTTATAATAATAATAATATTTATCTATCTTTTATTAGATTATAGTGGTGCATGTCAACATCTATGGTCAATGGTCATACACACCATAGTAATAACATAATATATCCTTATTTATACAGCCCGATTAGGACTTTTAAGCCCCATTATTCCAGCAGTATTAAGCTCTAGACTCATTATTATGGTAAAAATCCCAAATGGGAGCATAACTTGTCATGTCCCGGCTGGGTTTCGAACCCTATTTTTAGTGCTAAAAAAGAGTCTGACATTAATTTTCACTAGCTTTTCTGTTGCAGATAAGTGTTGCAATGCGGTTGAAAGTGTTGAGATCAACTAAATTTTGGCTGATTTAACGACTCTAGTTTATCGAAAAGTATAATTATAATTCATTGTATTATTCGTTGAGAAAAAGAGTTAACGAAACGGATTGCGTACCGTAATACGCCCTAGCAAGAATATGAAAACGATTTTTTTTCTTTTCAGTTCTTATATATTGACAATTTTTATTTCAAATTTAATAAAATCAATTTTTGAAGGAACATTTTGAGAACAAATAAAGTAGTTACCTACCTACCTACGTATGTACAATACCTATGTACAATAAGTACATAGATCGTTGTTATTAATGTCTAGTAGAATAAAGGCAAGAATTTCATGCAGATATATGGAGATAATTTCACCGTTAAATCCAGCTCAATTTATAAAAACCAAAATTTATCTTAGCGACAATGTTATAATATCTATCATATATTATTATCTAAAAAAATAAGAAAGTTAGTTAGTAGGTACTCGAGCTTATTTTAGTTTTTTTTATCTAATATATATTTTTTTTTGTTAAATATGGGATGTAAAGTTGTAAACTGCCAAAAAAAGGCATTCATTATTAAATAAAATAAATAATCATTTTATACCTACAAAAAATAAGGTAGAAATAGCTGTTGCGAATAAGGACATTTTTTTTTAAAGATAATAATATACCTAATATCTATCATATTTCTTAAAATATATTATTTCAGAAACAAATTTTATTTTAAATCATACAGTAGGTTGGAGAATTTTTTTCCCATATTGCACAAATGCACATCATGTGTTCTGAAAAAAGCATAGATTTAGAAAGTAGATGAGAAACTCTGTTCGAGAACTGAAGCAGCCCTCCTGTATATGAGATAGCATACATTGCCTCAATATAAAATGGCGGAGAACATTTTATATCATATGGTTTCCGCCATTTTCTATTGAGTGCTTCACATAAGATGCCCAGAGATCATAGGTAGTATCTATAATTTATTATTTTTAAATCGATGGGGAAAAAAACCATTCACACACGTGGTCACATGTTTAATTTCCCAAATCGGGTTTTTTTTTCTATTTCAAGCTTTTCAATATAAATCGCATTTTTTTTTTTATTATTTTTGGTCCCATGTTTTGGTACTTTTAATATTTATCAACACTCATGTTGATATAACTTCCGAGAAATTTCTAATAATAGAAATTTAAGTATTTTTAACTAAAATTGATTTTTATTTGCTAAATTGTCGTCCGTTTGTAGACGAATCATTCAAATCATACCTAACATTCAGACAAATAGGTGATAAAAAATTCTGGGGATCATTTTTTTTTTTTTTTTTTTTATGTCCGAAAATTTATCTTTAATTTGTTGTATGGAAACCACCCACGTGACCTACATGACGTCGTGACCTACATGACCTCCAAAAATTGCCCATCTATGAATAGCATCAATTAAAATTGTATGTGTCACAAAATAAATAAGACAAAAAAATCATTTACTTATGATTCTAGTTGGTTCATTTCAAAGTTTAAAAATTATACAAATATAAGTGATAAGTAAGAATATAAAATTAAAAGTTTCTATGTCATCTATCATACGTATAGGAATTATTTTATGTAGTGAAATATTTAAAAATAAACATCGTTCAGTAAAATTACTTTAAAGTACTTAGAGTATACATTCCAGGCGTGGCCGATGCTAAAGATCTGCGGAACTGCAGCACCCCCAGACGCAAAAGAAAAAGAGAGAATTTTCTCAAGTCCTAGCTCGTACACAATGAAAATCATCACACGTTTCTAGAATAAATAACGCATAATAATTAATATGATAGCCATGGTAAACAAACTCAAAATCTCTAGATACTGAAAGAGCTACTCTATAAATCCCATTTTAGTCAGCTTTACTGTGGCATCACCCCCAAAACATTTTCCCACCGGCCACGCCTGGTACATTCATCAAAATTAGTTGACAATTGTGTATAGAATTGGACCATTTTAAACAACATAATTATTATTTGGCAAAAAGCTGAAAAAGAGATGAAATGCTTTTTCATTATTTACTTTTGGACATCATCCAATTTCTCCTCCGATAGTGAAGCTCCTGTAACTTTTTTTTCCTTTTTTTTGGCATTATTGTAAAATAAAGGTGCATAGGTATAATAAAAAATCCATACATTTTTGTTTAACAGTTCTTTCACGTTTTGTTAAATGTTTTGAAAAAAAAATATTTGTGTCATATTTCCTTAGTTACCTTTTTAACAATCTTTTAAGGGCCGAATTATAAAACAGGATTAAACATCTATAGGATTTGTTATTCCACGCCACTATGACCTTACAACTGATATAAATGCGCTGTGATTAGTTAAAATTCCCACCAGAGGGAGTGTTAAGGGATAGAGTAAAATTAGCAAATCTAATCCTATTTCATAATTCGGGCCTAAGCTTTAGTATTGAGATCATTTGTAATCAATCTACAACATTAGTAGTGAAATGAATAATTTAACATGAGGAGTAATAAATCTTAACTTAACGTATACCCGGTATACCCTAAATTTCAAAATCGGAGCAATTGGTATGAAAAAAAAACGCAATAAATTGGAGTCCGTCCATTTTTTTATTCCTTTTGTGTAGCACTACATGGGTGGTCATAATTCAAATATTTTCTCCTCGTTAAAGACTCAGCAAGTGGCGGGACGACGAGTGTTATGACGGCCAAATTATGATATTAAAGGTAAGATAGTCAGTCTGTCCTTCAAGCCGGAAATTCGACAGCGCACTATAGCCTGAGTTGCGGGACAGTCTGTCTTATCTTATCTTTAATTCTGTTTTATAATTCGCCCCTCATTGTGCACTTGGTATGAAGTATTCACTTTGGCACAGAATGGTCTGATTACTATTTTTAATATGAATTTATAATTCCTGCACTTTTTTATTTTATTTTTTAATTTTATCAAAAGTGGAGAGTTCTCTTGATGTTATCTATTATAATAAATTTATAGTTCCTGCGCTTTATTTATTATTTAAATTTTTTATTAAAAATATAGAGATCTCTTGTTGGAGCTCTTCCATCCGACCGCAATCCACCACAAAAGTTCACTTGAAAAGTAGATCAAACCGCCGTTGTCTCGCTGTTCGACTTACTCTTCAACTTCTCCTTGTGCTATAAGTTCATCCTCAGGAGACTGGAGGAGCACCTCCGCTCGGAGGTCACCTGAGCGATGATGTTGTTGATGGAGGTTCTCCGGTTCTCCTTCGAAAAGAGGTCGGACGTCCTCCGCGGCGCTGCGGAGGTTGAGGGGAACGCGGGTAAGGCGGCGAGATACTCGTGGCACGTTTTGACGGAGGAGATGCATTCGCCGGAGCGGGAGGGGCGACGCAGACCCGTGAAGGAAGGCGAGAGGAAGTTGCAGGAGACTCTCCGCTCGCGGAAGTTGCTGACGTCAGCTCCCGGCACATAAGAGGTCCCGCCGCAGTAGCTGATTCGCCTGTCGATCGGACTGATCGCCGACATGGGCTGCATGGAACGACTCGCCAGACGCATCATCGGACACTCGTTGATGATGGTCTTCAAGTCGATGGCGGATTTGACTTTCCGCGGAGGCGGACTCATGGGGAGGGTGCTGCTGGAGGTGGACGTCTCCACGAAGACGCTGTTCTGGCGGACCTTGTTGAGCGTGCGGTGGGTGGCGGGGTTGATGGTTTGGAAAATGGTGGAGGGTTGTGCGGGGTCGAAACAGATGTTGTTCACCTTGTACTGAGAGAGAGAAGCTCGGTGTGCCTGGAAGCAGTGTTGTGATGGGATTTTTTTTAAATTTATTCAAGCTTAAGTTTCTGATAACTGCTGAGAGATATATTGGCTTTTTTTATAATAAAGAAAAACAGGAGTCACCGTATAGTGGCCGAGTGAAGTAATCCTCTAGGCTTGCAAGCACGGTGACCTATTTCTACCACCTGCAAATATCCCACGTTATTGTTCTGAATAAAAAAATTCAATCACTGTTTCACATGAATCACCAGTGACGGAATTCGAATATTTTTTGACGTTTGGCGGATCTAGTAGGTAAACGAATTTTTTTTTAGGAGATATCGAAAAAAATAAATTCAATAAATTTAGTAAAGGAGATGTACCAAAGTTGGACCCCCGTTTTCTTTTTCTTCAATAACTTTGGCCCTGCCTATGAAAAATGCACCAAACTTGGCAATATCATTCACAATATACTTTACTATTACAAGGTAGGACTGTATTGTCGAAATAAATCAAAAACCAAATTTAGTCAAAATCAATGTGAAATGTTTAGAGCTCTAAAGTCGGACCCCTATAGAAAATAAACAGATTTTTTTTTATTTTACTTAAAGTTATTACAAATTATAAAAGTCACAAATACAGTTGTGAAACTAGCTAGTAGAGGACTTTACAGAAGTCACATTTACAGAAGTCACATATTGTTTACAGAAGTCACATATAGAGTGATCCCTATCAGCAAACCCCTAAATCTACATGTGCCCAATGTTGACAAATGTCACACTGTATCCATATTTACCCACAAATGTCCCATATTTCTCACCCAACTGCAAATGTCCCATATTTCTCACCCACATCCTATATTTCTCACCCACCTGAAAATGTCCCATATTTCTTACCCACAAAATAATGTCCCACTCTTTCAGGAGCCGAGTGGTTTGGCGCATCCGACCTTGGTGGGACACCCTGTACCTATATATATTTATATTAACATTGATGATGTATTTTTTTAATTTTTTTTTTAATCTTAAATTTATTTTATTTTATAATATTTTATTCTATTTTTATATTATATTGTTTTGTACTTCGTAATTTGTAAACATACAACTTGTATAATTACAATAAATATTCATTCATTCATATCTCACCCACCTGAAAATGTCCCATATCTCTTACCCACAAGTGTCCCACATTTCTCACCCACCTGCAAATGTCCCATATTTCTTACCCACAAATGTCCCACATTTCATACCCACCTGAAAATGTCCCATATTTCTTACCCACAAATGTTCCACATTTCTCACCCACCTGAAAATGCCCCACATTTCGCACCCACCTGCAAATGTCCCACGCCAGCTATCTCCGCCATCGGACAGCTGGACCGGTGCGTCTCCTCGTGGAACTTGGGCTGGTAGGGCTCCAGCATCCGAATCTTCCCCCATCGGTTGAAGAACAGGGCGATGGCGGCCACCCAGAGGATGAGGACGCTGATGACGATCAGAGCCTCGTCTGTGCGAATCACGACCGGACCTGGAACAGCGTAACACCCTGACCATGTATTGTAGTACCGTTGCGATCACCAACCTCCGAGTCTGGACCGATAAAGCCGAAGCTGGATCGATAGTTTGTCATTTATAATTTATTCTCATTAATAGTTGTACAGAAAAAGGTTTGGGTGGAAGAGATTGCCATAGGCAATAACCCCGCCCTTTAGATAGGACATATGTATATATTTTCTTTATTTTTTCCTGTTTATATTAATTTTGTCAATTTTGTATTTTAATTTTTACCATTATTTGTTTGTATATATGTTCTTCTAATAAAGCGTTTCATAATAATAATAGGTAACACATATTTAATGCTACTACCCCACACTAAGGAGATACAATCCTCTTGTTAAAGTATGTATATTTTATCATAATATTGCTGGTACACCCTATCCCTGTAAATGCAATAGTATTACTGCGTGTGTATGCATAATAATAATTAAAAAAATACCTAGTAATAATAACACTCTTTAGTCACTTTAGTGGAAGGTAACCACCAGGCGAAGTTAATGCTAAAAGCATTTTCTACCACCTAACTCTCAGAGTCTTATTATCTATCATGTGGTCACAAACTCAAATTAATGAGGAAAAATTCATGCACTGGGTGAGATTCGAACCAACGGATCCTTACGCTACCTGGATTGACAGACTAACGTCTTTGACTACCAGTGCAAGTTACTATTACCAACTATTCCCCCATGTGTATTTATCTATACCGGGTCCCCAATTTTTTTCAAATAGAAAATTTCAGAAGCAATTCTAGGAGATATTCTGAGACTAAAATAATCTCATATCAGATCAATTCTTTCCGATTGTCCTGGAGCATAAACTTCACTCTCTGCCAGCGTCCATGTCACGTTGAATGCATCAATTCTCGTCCGACCACTGAAGTTAAGCAACGTCCGGCGACGCGTGGACTTGGATACGGGTAACAACTCAAATTCGAAACCTCGTGATACTGGCTATTTCCGACCACACTCAGGCTGGGTGAGGACGTGTGAGTAGCTGGTCTGTGAGTTTCCAGCGAATGAAGGGTAAAACACACGTCGTGATATGACTATGCAGTTGAGAGTGACGTTAAACCAACAAACAAAAAAATCTTTACTCTCTTTTCTATGTTCTCTCTCACTTAACGCCTGGTTAACGTCGAAAAGGAGAGATGTTTCACCATCCATCGGCTAGAAACTCATTTCGCTGGACGTTTCTTAACGTCAAAGATCTTAAAAGTGTATTTATCCTACAACGTATCCGGGCAGTTTAATCTGAACGAAATTAATCTCACGTGCAGGAATAACACAGGTTTAGTATCGGATTTTTAATGTTTTTTCCAACAATAAAAAGAACGCACTAAACAGACAAGCTCTGCCGTCTGTAATAAATCGTAGACGAAGGGATCTGGCAGATTTAGATATCATGCTTTACTAAACGAGTTGACCCCCTTCTATCACCATGTAATTGATGTAATAAACCCTCATCAGCAATAAATTTCTGATGAAGTCATAAATACACCCATCAGTGACGGACTGTGTCTGCTTTTCGGGGGGGAAAAAAGTTTTATGTAAGGACTTTGTAAAAATGGGTAGAAACATTTTACTTACTTACTTACTGCATTGGCAGCTCGAGCCGGAATCGAATCATTGCCTCGCCAACTATTTGCCTCCACACGAATGACGACTATGGCACGAATGACGACTAAATCGTTAAAGTGCAATTAAAAAAAAAAAGACTTTTGAATAGGAACTTGGCCCTAATGCTATCCATTAACGAAAGCGGCCACGCCCTGCCCGACAAGACAGCGGAAATTTCACTCGAAAGCTCGTCACTTACCTCTGGCGACCGTGCCTAGTATGTCAGGGGGGACGGAGGAATGTTGTTGGAGGGCGGGGAATTTCACTCGAAAGCTTCACTTACCTCTGGCGACCGTGCCTAGGATGTCAGGGGGGGGGCGGGGGGATGTTGTTGGAGGGGCGGAAATTTCACTCGAAAGCTTCACTTACCTCTGGCGACCGTGCCTAGGATGTCAGGGGGCGGGGGGATGTTGTTGGAGGGTGGGGCCTGGGGTTCGTAGTACATGAAGATCTTCTCGTCACTCCCGTTGTTGTCATTCGGGTACAGGTCCATGTCCATACTGGTTTCTGGAACAAAAGGTAGTCAAGGGGTTTTTTTTTTTTTTTTTTTTTTTTGAGGGGGAAAATCTTAGAAGATTCCTTCAGCAAGAGCTCTAGTGCTGAAGGATATGCGGGACTTGCCGGCAGGGTATTGTGTATCGCCCCTCTTGAAGGGCACCAATTCTGTAGTTTATTTAAAAAAAGAAAAGTTAGCATACCGATTACCTTTTTGTGTTAATCACGTTCGTGATGTCAAACTCGAACTCACATCACTGCTATATTTTTGGAGAACTCGGAACTAGAACCACCGACCTCCAGGTTACAAGTCCGCCGCTTTATCGACAACTGAGAGTGAGAGGCCTGTGTACATTTTTTTTAATCTACCGAACACAGTGAGGGAGCGAAGCGACCTCACTAAGTGGGGTTCTGTTTTAACTTTCATACTGGACGATTTGGCTTTCGTTTGTCTGTTTGTTTGTTTGTCTGTCTGTTCCGCGATAACTCTCGACCGGATTGTTCAAAATTGTTGAAATTTAGTATACATGTTTATTGGGGTCCTAGAAGATCTTGAAAGCTAAGGGGCCGTACTGGGATAATAAATCTAAAAAGGGCCAAAAAGGGCCGCTTGATATATTTTAATTAAAAACTATCGACTGGAGTATTGAATGAAAGGTCTCGATCTCCTGATACTTCATTTAACATTTTTAATGCGATTGTTGAATCCGTGTGAGGTTTACAGTTCACAGAACCAGTAGTATATTTAATAACAAGATAACATAATAATATATATATACAAACGTATTTTTCCTAAGCTAAAGCTACTAAGAATTTATGACAATACACGGACACATGTCTCTGGGATACATTAAAGACTTTAAAGAGACTCATTTTGTCGGACGAAAGGACAATAACACAAATCGTTGGCGACCTTAACAGCGTAGGCGTTAGGAAGAGCAAACACGTATCCGGCCATAAAATTCAATCATGTGGAGGAGGTTGGACGATGCCAACCCCATCTATTATTATTATAGTATGCTATATTAGGTAAGACAAAAATATATACAGTAAAATATAATGAAAAAATAAATATGAGGAGGTTGGACGATGCCAACCCATGTATTATTATTATTATAGTATGCTATATTAGGTAAGACAAAAATATATACAGTAAAATACAATGAAATTATATAGAAAAAAATAAATAGATTGAACAAAGAAACAAGAAGAAAAAATAGAATAAAGCTCATGTCCTACCTAAAGGGCGGGTTTATTGGCCGTGGAAACCTCTTCCACCCAACACTTGTAGGTTTGGAAAAACGCAAAGTGAAAGGCACGGACTGATACCTACAATTATTAATAAATTATTGTCCCCAACTAACTTTTATATAACTCGTGGCAACTTGTTATTTTTTTTTTTTTTTTAATGAATATTTATTTAAAGAGAGGTCTGTAACATTCAGAGTCCTTGCCCCTCTACCTTCTAGCTATATCGAAATGGAGAATTTACGTGTGATTTATGCAAAAGGTTGACTGCAAAAAGTACTTAGAAATTACAAGAGTCAGGTAGTATGGAAATTATAAAAAAATTAACAAATAAATAAATTTAGAGAGATAAATTAGGTAAATTACAAGATGCCATGAATATATAACGGAAAAAAATAAATGATAATAACAATAACGACAGTAATAAAATAGAATAGATTAAAATAAAATAAATAAAATAAAATAAAATATGGTTAAATAAAATAAGTTATGTAAAAATGTAGAATAACTAAATTCTACGTTTAAATCGGCAAAGACTCTGATTAAAAATACAACGTATGTACAAAAATTAAAATTTAAACAAGAGAAATGTCAGGACATTAAATCTTGCTGTAAAGCTTGGAAACTCTCAAGAAACGAATAACTTGAGTAGCAATATCGGGATTATCAGACAGCATCCAATTCAAGCATTTGGATCTGAGTCTGACTTTCTTCCTGTAATCTTCTAACAGGGGACATATGGATAGGACATGATTCACAGATAGCGGGACCATACAGGATGAGCACAGGGGCGGATCTTTCTTCTCCATCAAGTGACTATGGGACAAGGCAGTGTGGCCAATACGAAGTCGGGATAGCACAACTTCTTCTCTTCTGTTGTGTCTGATGGAGGACTTCCAGGGTTGGACGTTATTCTTCACACAACGCGTTTATTACTTGTGCCAGTCGCTAACCACTCATTATTCCACTCGGTTACCGGGATGTGTCTGTAGGTGGATTGGATGTCGTCAGCAGTCACATCGCCGACGAAAATGTTGTAATTTGTGTGCGCTTCATTTGCAGCAGCGTCGACCAGAATATTGCCTGCGATACCCTGATGACTAGGTATCCACGTGAACAATATTTCTACCCCGTGATTTAGTTTCAGTTCTGAGAGTAGACCTTTTATATTTATACATATGATATTATCAGGGAATGTTTGTTGAAGACATTGCAGTGCACTCTTAGAGTCAGAGAACACAATAAAATTGGTGCTCTTATTTTGGGTGTAATTTTCTTTGATGTGTTTGAGGCAGTGGTAGATAGCGAACATCTCAGCAGTGAACACTGAACACATAGAGTGTAACTTAATTTTTACTGGGCTATTTTGATATGTGAATGCACAAGCCGTGGAGTTGGTACATTTAGATCCATCAGTAAAGCAAGGGATAAAGTTTCTGTGCTCATTTAAATATTCAAGGAATTTTTGTGTACATTCAACTGGGGACAATGTGTCTTTCTTTTTAGTAAATAAATATTTCACAGTGGGTGTAATCAAGGTCCAGGGTGGAAAATTATAGACAGATTTTGCATATTTTTTTATTTTAGTAATGTCAAATCCATTGATGCTTCCAATGCGCACCGATAAGGGCTTTGGTTTTTTATCATCCATATTATATGGTGTTGTTGGGCCTTGTAGGAAAACAAGGGGATGAACAGGGTTGGATGGGTTACATTTCAGCTTGGATATATAGTTTATTATGAGTTGTTTTCTTCTGTATTTCAGCGGCATTTGTCCAGACTCAGCTTGCAAACTTATCACAGGGGAAGAACGGAAAGCACCCGTGATACATCTTATGGCAGCATTTTGTACGGGTTCGAGTTTAGCAAGTTGTTTTTCACCAGCAGAATCATAAAGTACACATCCATAGTCCATGATGGGTCGAACATAAGCTTGATATAGTCTTAGTAATAAATTTCTATTCAAACCCCATACAGGGTGGCCTAATATTTTTAGAATATTTAAGGCTTTCTGACCTTTACTCTTTGTATAATGAATGTGTTCGGCGAAGGTAAAACGTCTGTCTAGATATACTCCAAGCCATTTGACACAGTCTTCGAAGTTGACGTGTCTCTCTTTGAATATTAAATTAGGGGGTCGAGAATTTCTCTTCCACCGTCTGCTGAAGATAATACCACAAGTCTTTTCAGCAGAGAAATCCAGACCGTTAAGTCGTGTCCACACTTGTAAATTCTTTAGCGATTCTTGTAGTGGCTCTTTGACATCAGCGGGACTGTTGCCAGACACGAATATTCCAAAATCATCTACATACATAACATGTTTCACAGATGGATGAAGATAATCTGAAAGATCACAAGTAGCAATACTAAAAATACTACAACTCAAGGACGAACCTTGTTTAATTCCGTTCTGAATTTTTTTCATAGGTGATTTGAAAGATCTGCATTTCATAATTATAAAATTGTTATTTAAGAAATGGTTCAAGTACTGGAAGATAGGACCGCCAATATTCCATTCAGATAATTTCTGCAGGACTTTCCGTCCCCATACGCGGTTGTACGCCGTCTGGATGTCTAGTAGGATAACAGCTGTTATTTGCTTATTATTAATAGCACTACATATTTCATCTTCCAGAATCAGTAGATTGTCAACAGTAGACCTCATCCTCCTTGAGCCGCTTTGGAAGTTACTTATGAGTTGGTATTTATCAAGATGGTAAGTCAGTCTTCTATTAATCATTTTTTCAAATACTTTGCAGGAACAACTCATAAGCGCTATCGGTCTATATGAGGCAGTATGCAGCGGGTTTTTCTTAGGTTTGAGTACAGGTACGATAAAAGAAGCTTTCCATGATTCCGGGAATATTCCATTAGTCCAGATGACATTGTAGATTTTAAGTAAGTAGATAAGAGCATCTGTCGGAAGATTAGTTATCATGGGGTAACAAACATTATCAGGACCGCATGCGTAGGACTTGCATCCTCTAAGAGCAAAGAGAAGTTCATCTAAAGAGAAAGGAATATTAAGCTGGTGACTGGAGGTATCATACCCTGGGAGTACAGGTTCTTTTTCTTTGATTTTCTTGTAGTATCGGAACCCGGAGTTGTATTTATCATCAGCCGAAATTTCACAAAAATGAGACGCCAGTAAATTCGCTATTTCTTGCTGATCTTTTATCAGTACATTATTTTTCATTATCGCGGGAATAGAACGAGAGAGTTGTTTTCCCTTAAATTTCTTCATGTGGTCCCACATGGTTTTGCTGTCTAAATCGTATTTGATTGTGTCCATGAAATTAATCCAGCTTCTTTTCTTGCTTTCTTTAATTTTACAGCGAACTTGTGATCTTAGTTTTTTGTATTCGTTAAAGTTTAAAATAATAGGATTTTTCTTATATTTTTTGAAAGCTTTTTTCCTCAACTTGATTAACTCTCTAACTTCATTGTTCCACCATGGAGTATATTTCCTGTTGGGTTTCATTTCAAACTTGGGAATAGAAGCTTCAGCGGCGCTCAAAATATTTTTATTCATGTTGGATATAATATCATCAATAGTCGTACCAAAAGAACAAATATGAATACCGGGCTCGTGGTGGAAGGAAATTAAAGAATGATAAGTATCCCATCTACTTTTTTCGAAGAGCCATTTAGGTTCCGCTTCAGGATGATCGTCATTCACTTCAAGAGCGAACTTAATTGAGATAGGAAAATGATCCGAAGAACATGAGTCGTCAAAAGTAGACCATGTCACTTCAGTGGCAAGCGCGAGCGATACAAACGTGAGGTCAATAGCGGATAGGGTACCGTATGAGTTATTTAGATGAGTGGGTACACCCGTGTTCAGTAAATGTATGTCATTCTGACAGAAGAACTTTTCAATTTCTCTGCCTTGGCTATCAGTTTTGTTACTACCCCACATAGTACTATGTCCATTGAAATCGCCAGTCAGGATGAAAGGCTTAGGGAGCTGAGCTATTAAGTGGGAGAAGTCTTTTTCTTCAGTAACTGGACCATTACATCGGTTATACAGGCTACACAGTGTGAAGTCTTGCTTTACTTTATTTGAAACAATACGTACCGCAATAGCTTGCAAACTGCTAGACGAATTTATAGTGATTCGCTGAGCATAACATGAATTATGTACAAGTATCATGACTCCGTCACAGGCGATACGGCCGTTACAGAAGTCTTGTCGAAAAACTTGGTAGCTGTTTATTGAAACAGAATCTTTGGGTTGCAGGTTGGTTTCCTGGAGAGAAAAAGCAATCGGTAATTCATTCTGAATAATTAATTTCAATTCATTTAGGTTGTTATGAAAACCCGTTTATATTCCATTGGATTATTTTATCCAAAGTTGAAAAATTATTATTGCAATTAATCATAACAGATTAAATTTGATAAATAAATCTATGTTAAAATAGTATTAAAATAACGGGTTGTTACAAAAGTAACAAATAAAAATTTAAATAAATATCACAGTTGAGAAAGGTCCGGGCTACCAGGGTAGTCCGAACTATGATAGTGACTATTATTATTCATGTGGGTATTATTTTCTTGAGAGTTATTTGGAGTTAAAGTCTGATCCATATTGACATCATTTTCAAATAAGTTAGAGTTGGTATTTCCACTGAAAGTAATGGTAGGATGTTTTAGATTTAACCATTTTTGGTTTTCACTATTTGATTTATGTACTTTATTATTTTCGCAACCTTTGTACATCATTTTAGAAATCTCATTTCCTTTATAATAAGTGTCAGGTTGTGTCATTTTAGTCATTTGTTCAAAATGTTGTCTGTTTTTCTTATTATGGTTGACTTCGAAGATGGTATTGCTTTCTTTTTCAGATTTTCTTTTAAATCGTTTATTGTCAGGGGTAGCTGGAGGTACGTACCTTGTGATATTTCTATGGGGTATGGGTTTTTTACCTCCTAGATGTGGAAACTCAGTTTGATAATTATTACGTGATAATTGGGTTAAATCATCTCTATTCTCGTCCAGGACATTGAATCTGTTGCTTGTACGAATAGCGTAAGTGTCGCGAGCACGAGGAAGCAGAGCGTTCGCCTCAGGGTAACAAAGGCTGCGAGTACTCATAAGGATCTTGATGTCTCGCTGTCTCTCATACTCAGGACAAGTCTTACTGTTCGAGTTGTGCATACCAGAACAGTTTAAACATTTAACAGTTGTCAGGTCGCATGAATGGTTCTCTTTTTCCTCCTGTAAACATTTTCTGCACAGTTTTTTATTTCTGCAAGATTTGGTGATGTGTCCAAATTGAAAGCAACTGAAACATTGAATTGGGTTTTGAATGTATGGTTCACAATTTAATTTAGTATACCACAGATAAACAAAGCTAGGCATATCTTGCCCTTCGAACACAAGTTTTACAGTGGTACTAGGTATATAACTAGCATCTCCATCTAAAAACGTTTTTCTTTTCAGACGTTGAATCTGAATGACATGAAAGTCTCCGGAGTCCAAATTTTCAATAATTTCATCATCTGTGAGTTCAAGATCGACATCTTTTATTATGGCGGTACGTGACACATAATTTGCCGGTATATATGCAATGAATTGTTCTTTCATCTTTTCACTCTCAATAATTAGGTTTGCACATCTGGAAGTGGTGCAAGATACTAGGAACTTACTTCTGTTCAGTCTTTGGATGTCCACAATTTCAGTGCTTTTGTTAGTGATCTCAGATAAAAGTTTGGAGAGTAGTAAGCTACGTATGTAACGATAACCACTACGCTTACCTTGAAGAGACTCATTACCATCAGTTATTGTAGGTTTGAGTTGTACAATTAATTTGTATAAATCACACCTCATACCAGGTTTGTAGAGGATCTTTGTGCGCGTTGCACTAGTTGACAAAGTTTTTTCAAGTTGAATTTGTGTGTTATTTGTTTCACTATTTGACGAAGTGCTTCCATCTTGAATTTGTGTTTTTGGTGTTTCTTCAGATGGCGAAGTGTTTTTATTTTGAATTTCCATGCTGATTGATTCTTGAGTATTCAAATTTGGCGGTGGCAGAGTTTTCCCGCCACCCCCGCCGGGATCTCCTTCATTCCCCTCCGTCATAACAGCTGATAAACAAGCTAGGGCTCCATGGTGACAAACACCAAGGCGACAGAAAAACAAACTAACAGTTTATAGATGGCAAAAGTGACTGGCTGAAATGCAAATTTCCCCAAATTGGGTGACGTCACTGTAAGTAAATTTGATAGAACTATAGTTATATTGAAAACTTATAGATATACTTCCCGTAAACAATGTTCAAAAAACTGATTGTACGAAATTGAAGCAAATCACTCGGAAAATGTTTTTATAAAGTTCAAAGTTCAAAATATCCACAAATTAAATTGATTATCACAATTTTATACACAAATCTTCGGAGCAAACGAAAAAATCACTGGCGTAAACAAACGTTGCTAGGGGAATTGCAACTTGTTATAGAGTAGTTAGTCAAATAAATTTAATTGTTTCTCTCTTGCGAGCTAATACCTACAATTATTTTTCCCTGAACTAACTTTTATTTGTAATTAAAACATCATTGTTATTGTTGTCATATTATGGTTGGGTGGAAGAGCTCACTCCGGTGATAATCCTGTCATTAAAAAAGAAAGCCTAAAAAAAATGGGTTAGTATAATAATAATATTGCCTTATTTATACTGTCCGATTAGGACTATTAAGTCCAGCAGTAAGCCCAAGACATATTATTATGTGGTGAAAATCCCAAATGGATAAC
This sequence comes from Bactericera cockerelli, assembly GCA_024516035.1. Lineage (NCBI taxonomy): Eukaryota > Metazoa > Arthropoda > Insecta > Hemiptera > Triozidae > Bactericera > Bactericera cockerelli. The sequence continues at coordinate 59,253,730 of CM044955.1, read as the reverse complement.
TTGTCATGTTCCGGCTGAGTTTCGAACCCATGACCTCTGGAATCTCTGTATTCACAGAGTGCCGCCTTTACCACTGAGCTACCGGGACAGACACTGATATCAAAACTACTCAAACTCGCTGCAATAAATCTACGCTGAAACTGGAACTTCAACCACCGACCTACAGGTTACAAGTTCGCCACCTTATCGATCAAGCTACTGAGGTCGGTAATTATAATATATTTGTAATTAAAACAATAATATTGTTAAGAAATACCCAGTAAGTGTATGCACTGTGCATATCAATAGATTGATTATTTAATCAACCCTTAATTTTGGTCATTGGGTATCTAGCAATTATAATCGTATTGATAAACAATTAATCATTGATAAACACACCAACAGTGCTAATCAGCTGATTGATTGGTAAGTTAAAAAGAGAAGCCGCACCCTCACTGAACCTATATAAAAATTATCTAGTAATGGTAAAGTCGCAATTATTTGCTACAGAGAAAGGACTTATCCGTTGATTAGCACTAATCTCTATTTATAAAACTGAAATCTGTGCGTGGCTGACTATGTACAAATTAGGGGGTGTCTGTTTACAATACCACAGCCCAAACGGTAACAGATATCAAAATTTTCATGAGAATCGACCCCCCCAAAACCATTATCGCTTTGCCCAGAAAAATTATAAAAAGTTCAAAAAGGCATGGCTGTCCAGCAGTACGGCCATGCCATAGTTAATTTGAAATTTAGTCCCGTTGCGAAGTACGGGCAAACTGCTAGTCGGATCGGATATATAACACCTTGGTAAAATATGATCGATAAACGCACGCTTAGAATGTTAATATTATGAATAAGGGCGAAATTCATAGACAAAATCGGGATCTTAAGTCATAACTTAGCATTATTAGTAGGTATTCCCCATCTATTATAAACTGGTTGGGGTCCCACAAGAGAAGCCCCAATAATCACACCGACCTCTATTAGACCTATTGTGACCTTAGCATACTCTAAAACAATACTCAGGGCAAAATTAATAGACATAGGTATTCTACAATATCACATGTCACTGCTAAGCGTCGGTTTATCCCTATCTTACACAGTACGCAATTTGTGACTTAGCGCCAGAGAGGTATTGAAAATACGTCTATTAATTCCGCCCTCAAACTCTAGACTTAGATGCACAGAGATATTTTACAAAAACGTCTATTAATTTGGCCCTTAGTTTTCCACATCTCAGGGCGGAATTAAAAGACGTTTTTGTAATACCTCTCTGGAGCTAAGTCGCGGATTGCGTACGGTCTTACTAGGGGAAAACCGCAATGGCTTGAGTTTTCGATTTTGTCTATTAATTTCGCCCTAAGAAAATACTCGAAATCTAGACTTGCTCCACAGAGGTATTACAAAAACGTCTATTAATTCCGCCCTGATAAGACTATTCTTAACATATTATTATGTTTCTATCACAATATGGGACAACACTTTTTACAGGAAAGCAAAAGTAAAAACAAAAGACTGTGAAATTATCAAATGTACAAATGTAAATCCTACGTGTTTTTACTTTTTCATTATACATGTTGTACGGTTAATGGCCTATTTGCTACTAACATGACTGTGATCATGTTCAGATACATGATAACAATTAAGTTCACATAATGAAAACCTTTGAGTCATAAAGGGTTAATTAAACTTATATCTGAACATAAAAAAGGTAATAAAAAATATAACGAGACATGTATCACTTCAAGGAAACCTTTCGTTCCCAATGTGCAAGATAAAAATAAGCAATCGCTGGAGAAATTAAGTAATTACGTTATCTTATATGTCGATGTCTGAGACCTACAAACTCATTGTTCAAAATACAAAAAAAAATTAGCATAAAAAATGAAAAATAAAATGTTTATTTAAAAACTGTGAGAAATCAATCATTGTCTGAAGGTTACAAAACATGGCTAAAATCAACAATCTTGAATGATCAAATTTTCGAAAGGAAAAAAAACCTTTTTGGAAAGAGAACTTCAATCCGCAATTATTCCACAACGTATGATAAAAAAAAAAATCAGTGGTAAATAACCAAATAATAAACATACTGACTTCAAATGGAAGGAAACTCGTATAAATGTTTGGTTCTAAATCTGGAGTTAGCACCTCGTATAATTTAAATATCAAATGCTACTGTGGTCTTATCCTTCCTACTTTATTTCCAATATTCTCCCAGTCTGTTAGATCCATAATTCCCAGAAGAATACCAATAAAAAGAGTTGGGGATATAGCATTCCCTTGCTTTACACCGCTATTAGTTTTTATTTCCGTTTTATACTCTTCTTCCAGTAGTTCCATTTCACACTCCAGACTTAACTTTTGATAGACCTCTCACAGATACTTATCATCTACTCCTCTCTGTTTTAGCATTGCAATTACTTTTATCGTTGAAATGAAATCAAAATCCTTTTTGAAGTCCATGAAGAAAGATATTAGAGTAAAATATTATTCCTCAGCCTTTCTAAGAGTACAATTAAGTACAATTTTAAGTTATGGCCGACTATTGAAAAGTTTGAACGAAACCTGCCTGCTCAACTGACAAAAAGCTAATAGGTATATGTAGTACCTTTTGATAATGTTTTGTACTTCACATTTAGTAGACTCAAAGGTTGGAACTTGTTTAAATCTCTTGGGTCCCCTTTCTTAAACAACAATACTAGTTTTACTACATTCCATCCCCTAGGTAAATTCCCTTCTCTCATACACTTTATACTCTTATTAAAAATCTACGTCAAATATTCTGCCACTGTTTCTCCTCTCACTTACATCATTTCACTCTGTCTGTTCCACTCGCTTTACCCTCCTTGTTATGCATGATGGCTTTTATTACCTTTTCTTTTATTATTCTTTACCTCCTCTGATTCTTCTCCCTCCTGATTTTTTCTTTCTCTGCACAGTTCCTCGTAAAATTCTTTCGCATTTTCCAATAATCTCTTTATCCCTAATTTCTTTTCGCTCTTTATCGTTTAAACTCATTATCATTTTTTCCACATTTCGGCTTTTCCTTTTGTTTCCCACTCCCTCCATTTTCAAGTATGCCCACTGTTCTTTTTACCTTCTAGCCATTCTTTTATCTCCTTTATAATTTATAAATAAATTAGATGCTTCTGCATATTCCATAATTCCACCTTTTTTATTTCGTATCTTTTCCACATCCTCCTCTTCTCCATCAAACTTTTCTTTACTTTTTTATACGAGCAGAAAAATTTCTACAGTTATATTATTTTATTTCGTTTCGTTTTCAATTTTCCTTGCAGAGACTTTCAGCTTTCCATTAACAAAGATTCAATTTTTTCGCTTCGTCCTCGGAATTTAACTTATGTAATATAGTTTCAAATCCTCTAGAAATCAGATCTTTTAGTTTTAGCTCGATTTTCTCCTTTTTATTTTCTCTGCTAACATAATATTTTCTACATCAGTATTTTTCACCACATTATGGATTTCCCTGTCTTGTACTTAGATAATAATAATATTATTTAATAAAACCAAGAGAAGTTAATGCTCAAAGCATTTTCTACCACCTAACAAGAGTCTTTTATTATTATGTGGTCACAATCGATCAAATACTCAAGTAAATAAGGAAAAATCCAAGCATTCCGAATTTCAGCCCCACCGACCACCATATTTAGGCCCGAATTATGAAACAGGATGGTAGCTTAACTAATCCCACACTATCCCTTAACACGCCCTCTGGTGGAAATTTCAACCAATATCAGCGCATTTGTATCAGCTGTTATGTGATAATGGCTTGTATGGACAAATCCTAGATATTTAATCCTGTTTCATAATCCAGCCATAAGTCTGTCTTGAACTGACAGTATAAAATCTCTAAGGCCCGGGTCGAGACTCGACTGCTGGGTCCCAGCTCATGTAGATTTAGCGTCACGTGATCCATTTGGAGCTCTGTGATTGGTGGACGTCAATCACCTGATGCTAAATCTACCTGAGCTGGGACCCAGCAGTCGAGTTTCGACCCGGCCATAAATGAAGAACTGCTCTACTGTGAAGCACTCCCAAAAGCTCCACCTTATCCCGTCTCTTGCTCAGCTCAAAATCCATCTCATTTTTCACATTCTCATCCGGTGATAACCAAGTCCATTTGTCATTTCGTCCTCTTCGCATTTATCATAAAAAGTATTCAGAAAGCCGTTCCTCTCCGCAAACCCAATCAAGCTCTTCCCTCGTTCTCTCCCATCACCATATCCAAATGTTCCCACACGCTACTTCCTCTTTCCCACAGTGAACATCTCCCATACAGAACTTTCAACTTAAATAATAAATTATTCCTATCCATCGCATTTTGTAAGTTCGTATAGGAAGGCCTCCAGTTCCTCTTCAGTAGAAGCAGATGTCACTACACTTTGGGTGGAAGAGATTGCCAAAGGCAATAACGCCACCCTTTAGATAGGACATATGTGTGTATATATTTTTCTATTTTTTTCCTTTTTTTTATTGTTTTCATTTTTTTCATTTCTGTGTAATCATTATTTGTACTGTAAATATGTCTTATACCTAATCTAATAAAGAATTTAATAACAATACAAAAGAAGATACGCAAAAGAAGAAGAAGATACTCTCGTTAAGGTCGAGTGGAAAAACATTCCAATTTACAAACCTTTTGATCTCTGAAACTTTGCATTGATCAAAAAACCCTATTCCCTCTTCCTCGCCTCTGTTAAACAACACAGCTCCATATTCTACATTCTCTAATTCTACACATCCCTCTCCAGATTTCTCTTCCTCTCACTTCATTTAGACCTATTACTCTCCATGACACATTCTTCAGTTCCTCTTTGAAGTGCTCTCAGCCTCCACTCTTGTTTCAAAATTCCTTTTTCTACTTCTTCTTCCTCCTCTTCTTCTTTCACTTTGACTTTTCCCAAACCTACTTGGGGTCGGCATTGTTCAACCTATTCCTCATGGATGAGGTTAGTTTATTCTGGCACTCCAACTTCCAGATTTAACGGTTCGATGCCCTCCCTAACGAACACCCTCTGTTAAATGTGCAAATGATTTGTGTTTTTGAATCGTATTCATGAAAATGAAGCATTTACTCTCGTGAGCAAAAGCTCGAAGTAAAAGCAAAAGGTCTGAAGGAAAAGGTAGAAGTAAAAGCATTTGCTTTTACTCATGACCATTTGCTGACAAGCAATTGCTCCATGCTTAAGTTAGAGGAGATATTAATGAAAAGAAAAGGTCAACTTTATGAATGTCCAAGTACTATTTACTTCAAATCAAAAGCTTTTGCTTCGAAGTAAATGCAAAAGCTTTTGCTTTGAAGTAAAAGCTTTTGCTCTCAAAACTTTATGAATACCGACTGAAGCAATTCCTTGAAAGTAAAAGCTTTTGCTTCTTTTTAGGAATACGCCCATTGTCTTTTCGATAGAGAGATGCTAGTCTGGTAATCCAGGTAGCGCAGGGATCCGTTGGTTTGAATCCCTCACAGTGAATGAATTTTTCCTTATTAATTAGAGTTTGTGACCACATAATAATAAGACTCTGAGGGTTAGGTGGTAAAAAATGCTTTGAGCATTAACCTCGCCTGGTGGTTACCATCCACTAAAGAGTATTATTATCATTATAACAATTATAAAAAAGATAGTTGATGAATATGAAAAGACAGTTGATGATCAAAGGAGAGGAAGTGAAGAGAGAGAAAACTTCCCTGAGATATTAAGGCCAATTATTGAGTGTGCAAGGTCAGTGGGCTGAAATTTGAAGAAAATGTGCAATAGTTTGGGGAGTTTGATGAAAGTTATGGAACTATACAAATCTAGGGTGAAAATAGAAAAGTAAACTATGGGAAATGGCAGTTCTACCTAAAAGTATGACGTACGGATATGGAACATGGGTGGATGATTGCGAATGTGAGGAACAAATTGAGGGTTACAATATAATAATAATAATAACTCTTTATTGACAAGAATAATATTGACAAAGGGCGTGATTATTGTCTGAGGCAATCTCTGCCATCAAACCAATGCTCAAGGAGAGATATAATAATAATACTCTTTAGTGGAAGGTAACCAGCAGGCGAGGTTAATGCTCAAAGCATTTTCTACCACCTAATAACCCTCGCAGTTTTATTATTATGTGGTCACACTCTTAAATTAATTAGGAAAAATTCATACGGTTAGTGGGATTCGAAGTAACGGATCCCTATGCTATCTGGATTACCAGACTAGCGCGTAAACCACTTGACTACCAGTGCAGATATACAGATTGTCCCAAAAGTCGTAGCGATAGTCAAGGGACCATCAATTTTTGAACAAGTGGGCATTTTTTTTTTTTTTTTTCCGGTTTAACGGCGCTTTAAATGGGCATTTTGAAGTTTTCGAAAATGGACGTTTTCTCGAGAAATTCAAGTTATTGCGATTGTATAAAAATTTATTTAATAATATTCAAGATGATAATAATTATGTATTTAATTTTGGTTTGTTTTTTTCTCTCTCATCAGATCGAGTGGCGAAGATGTGCAGTGCAGATTGCGTACTATTTCCTGTCCCAGAAGCTCAGTGGTAAAGACGGCGGTCTGGTAATACAGAGGTCGCGGGTTCAAAACTCAGCCGGAACATGACAAGTTATCCTCCCTTTAGGAATTTTTACCACGTCTTGGGGGGTTACTGCTGGAATAATGGGACTTAATAATCTTAATCGGGGGCAGTATAAATAAGGCGATATTATTATTATGTTGTGTAAGATAGGGAAAACCGACGCTTAGCACTGACTTGAGTTATAAGAATTTGTGTATTAATTTCGCCCTAAATATTGTACATAATAAAATAATAATAAAAAATAACATCTCGTTCTGATCTCGATTTCAAATGTCCTTGACATTTCTCGTACTCTTCCTATTTAATAGGTCTCAACAACTTCCGCTCCTTTAACGGAAGTTCTTCGGGAAATAGAAGTCTTGTAATATCCATCAGACTCTCCGGCTCTCCGGATCTGGATGCAATTTTATTGTTTTTATAATTGTTCGAGGTATAAATGTGAAAATCTTACACAAGAAGTAAAGAGAAATATGTTGTAAAGGAGTAATCATCATCATAGGGTGGCGTCATCTTGAACGGTGGTAGCCAGACAGTGCAGGAATGACTCAGCACTTCTACCACTGTCTCTACACTGAGGGTCTCTGGACTACTGCCCGTAGTCCAGAGACCCTGAGTTTGACTCCTGGTTGGGGCAGAATTTTCTAACAGAAAATTCTGTTCCCTCTGAAAACCGACTTCAAGAGCTTGATCGATAAGGCGGCGGACTATCTCAAATCAGAAGGTTAAAACCAAATAGAATGAATTGGTCACAATATATCTCATTCGGTCTCGTTGTTAATTGTAAGGGTCGTATTGTGAAACAGTATTATTAAATCTAAACCAACCCTTAGACCGATAGGTATTGGAAAACAAGATTTTCCGCCACAAAAGCTGGCTACAGCTCCTTTACGCCACAGAAGTAATATACAGCTACAAAGCCCAGCTTAGATGTGACCTCTTCAGTTTTTTTGTGAAAGTTAAAGGATAGTATCCACTAAGATTAGCTAATCCTGTTTCAGAATTCGGCACTCAGTGTTTCACTGAAAACCCTACAACCAGGTCAGATAATTTTTATGAGACCTGGTTGGAGGCTTTTCAGTGAAACCCTTACAATTGACACTACGACCTTATTACATCTATTGTGACCAGCTGATTCTATTTGGTTTTAACGTCCTGATTTGAGATAGATAGTCAGGACGGGGGTTTTACCCTCCATTCTCTGGGAATCGTACAAACTATCCACATGAACCTCACCCCGCCTGCGTAGCAACGTAAAATGCCAGCCTCACGTGTTTGGAGGGAACAGAATTTTCTTCAAAAAGTCTCTCCAAACCGGGTATCGAACTCGGGATCTCTGGACTACGTTCAGTAGTCACAACCATTACGCCACGGAGGCTGGAGGTCAGATAATAATAAAAGGTAAATGATTCCCCCCGAGATGTTATCAAACACCTCGGCCGAGGTGTGAAGAACGCCTATACAAAGAAAGAGACAGCCCGGCAGAGTGTAAGGTTACGGAAAACATAGTTCCCATGCATTTCATGTACTTTCAGCCAGCGAAAAGTGCAACATGAATTTCAAAAATCGCGATTTTTATTGCAGAAATGGGCTTTACGTTGGAAAATAAGTTTATTTGACTCTTTGTTTGACTTCCTAGGCCACCGGGAACCCTATTTTCGAGACCCCCCAAACAATCGTGAAAGACATGAAAAGATTCATAATTTTTTTTTTTTTTTTTTTCTGTTTTTTTTTTCATACGGATCCTTTGAGACCCGACTTCGTGTCTTTAACTTGGCACTGAAGATTAAGTGAGGTGTCTAAAGTGATCAAGACATGATGGAGATGAGCCCGGACCAAAAAAAAATTCTAAATTGTAAGCGGGCGGCCCATTTGGGCGGCCTCGGGTTTTGGGAGCCCAAATCGGGAATTGAAGGATAATACTAATCTTAAGTGCTATCAAATGAAAGATCTTGATGAGCAGATACCAAATTTATTGATTTTATTCCTTCATCCGGTCCACTGGGTGGCACCTGGTGGCCTTTTCATTTTCTTTGGCGGGTAGGTACCTTCGAATCCTTAGCTTAGTGGTCAGATCTTGGCCAGTATGTATTTTTCGAGATGACCTCGCTCTCTCACTGCAAAATTTTAATTTTTTTTTTTTTTTTTTTTTTTTTTTTTTTTTTTAGATATTGTACCTATCCTTTTCTGTATATTCAATAAACGTTAAAATACTCTTTACAATCATACGTCAAACACTCCTGCTCCATCTTCACATCCAACACCACGAATTCTTCTCCGAGTTCCTCTGATCCTCATACTCGTAGCATTAATAATGGAAATTTCTATTTTGACTCTGAGCCATTCAAGAATTTTTCCATATGTTCTGTCCCACTTGTGGCTTAATTTTTCTGCTGTTTTCTTGATGAAACTTTCATACTCTTGCAAAATTTTAATGTTTTAAGTTTCCAAGTATTAATTTAGTTAGTTCATTTTCCGTCCGATTCTTTAGAAGATAACTTTGTCCATTGGTAGCATGCTCGACCTGCCACCAAGTCAGCATGGGTTCGAATCCTGGCGGGGACGAAATTTTTTAGCTCTATATTTTCAATTTGGGCTTAACGTTGTTTTGTTTTTCCGATCTTTATATTTAATCATCATGACGACCCCATTACCCTCGCGAGGAAAATTTTAGTAGTTGCAGAATTGGGCAATGACCTGTGGCGGCATTACGAGATTGATTTTGGACAATCATGGTTGGATGGAGATAAAATATGATGAATTAGCTCTCATAATATCGATGCTACTCACTAAAAATTGTGACAAGGTAGTGACTTTGGCCAAGTGGGTAGCATACTAGGCTTGCACGCATGATGACTTGGGTTCGATCACCTTCAGGCCAGTTTTTTTTCTCTGTCCATTATGTCCGGGATACACTCATACCTCGTGAGGTATTGATAAGGGACGTCACCACCGAGTTCTCTCCCGCTCATGGTTTTATCAACACCAAATTGTCTCCCGTCGCGTCGCTTGCATTTTTACCTGATTTTATACCTACATAGTTTAGACCTAGCATAAAAATTATAATCGAAACACTTAGGAATCATTGATATAGACCTGAGGCATGGCCTTCTATGTATTTTTCCTAACCCTATGATAAACCCAAGGCATGGCCTATATATTTACCTAACCCTACTATAAACCCGAGGCATTGCCTTCTATGTATTATCCCTAACCCTACTATATTCCTGAGGCATGGCCTTCTATGTATTTTACCTAACTCTACTATACACTGAAGGCATTGCCTTTCATTAGTTAGAGATTTTAAAGATTTCCTTATAAAAGGCCGATTCTTATATAAAAATGATAATTTTATAGTTTTCATTTTCTTAAATGCCTAATGTAAAAAAGCATGGTCTTATTTCCGGGAGAGATACTCGTGGTGACCCCTGCAACAAGCCGGAGAGAATTCGGGTAAGAAAAGGTCAACGGGAGAGAACTCATTACCTCACCTTGATAAGGTGATCACAAATTAATTTCTTTGGCATTTGTAAATCCAGGTGTTTTAGTGTTCCTCATAGGAGGCTCCGAGGTCTATTTAGCATTGAAAGATAAACCTAATCATGTTGAGTATAGAATCAAAAGGTCTTGCATTGCAAATTTATATATTATTTACTCCCTTTGGGGACTCAGGGGGCCAAATCTGTGATCCAAATACATATTGACCTTAGAAAAATTAAATACGTACTGCTAAAACTATATCTTAAAAAAAGACAACTTGGTACATTCACATTTTCCCAGCTTATTTACTTTTGTTATTCATAATGTTTCAGTAGCGTATGAACCTATATTTTCGTACAAAAAGAACTGATATCCCCCCAAAAACACCACTTCGTGGTTAAAAAAAGAAGAACGCCTCACTCAAAAGAATGATTATAATTAGCTAAAAATAAATGATATCAAATTGAGAACACCTTACCACCTCTCTTTCTGTATCTCTGCACTCCTCTCTGAATTTATTCCTCTTATGTTTATCTTTCTTTAACCTTTCTAGGGGTCATCCCAAACTTGATTTCTCTTTAAATATACTTGTTGCACGGCAATAAAAAAGGCGGTCGCGGTGTAATTTTCTCGATTCAAATCAAAAAAGTTCAGAAAAATCATACTGCGACCGCCATTTTTTATTGCCGTGCAACAAGTATATTTAAAGAGAAATCAAGTTTGGGATGACCCCTAGAAAGGTTAAAGAAAGATAAACATAAGAGGAATAAATTCAGAGAGGAGTGCAGAGATACAGAAAGAGAGGTGGTAAGGTGTTCTCAATTTGATATCATTTATTTTTAGCTAATTATAATCATTCTTTTGAGTGAGGCGTTCTTCTTTTTTTAACCACGAAGTGGTGTTTTTGGGGGTATACTTGTACAAATGTACATATCGCCTTCACAAACAAACACTGTCAAGTCCAAGCAAGGAAAGAAGGAGAAAACTATTTTGTTCTTCTTTTCTTTCTTTTTTCTTTTTGTTGTTGTTGCATAACGTCTTTTTAACATCGATGTCATCCGAGACGGAAATAATAAAAATGAAAGGAAAAAAAAATTCTATGTCAAAGCGTGTCGACAAATATCTGAAATTGACGTACGTGAAGCTGTGAAGGTTTTGCTCCCTCTCATTCCTTGGCGGAAAAAAGTAAAGATATCTCCACAGTAAGTTTTGCTCCCTCTCATTCCTTGGCGGAAAAAAGTGAAGTTATATCTCCACAATAAGTTTTGCTCCCTCTCATTCCTTGGCGGAAAAAAGAGAAGATATCTCCACAGTAAGTTTTGCTCCCTCTCATTCCTTGGCGGAAAAAAGTGAAGATATCTCCACAATAAGTTTTGCTCCCTCTCATTCCTTGGCGGAAAAAAGTGAATGTATCTCCACAGTAAGTTTTGCTCCCTCTCATTCCTTGGCGGAAAGCAGTGAATGTATCTCCAGAATAAGTTTTTCTCCCTCTCATTCCTTGCCGAAAAAAAGTGAAGATATCTCCACAGTAAGTTTTGCTCCCTCTCATTCCTTGGCGGAAAAAAAGTGAAGATATCTCCACAGTAAGTTTTGCTCCCTCTCATTCCTTGGCGGAAAAAAGTGAATGTATCTCCACAGTAAGTTTTGCTCCCTCTCATTCCTTGGCGGAAAAAAGTGAAGATATCTCCACAGTAAGTTTTGCTCCCTCTCATTCCTTGGCGGAAAAAAGTGAAGATATCTCCACAGTAAGTTTTTTCTCTCTCTCATTCCTTGGAGGAAAAAGTGAAGTTGTATCTCCACAGTAAGTTTTGCTCCCTCTCATTCCTTGGAGGAAAAAAAGTGAAGATATCTCCACAGTAAGTTTTGCTCCCTCTCATTCCTTGGAGGAAAAAGTGAAGATATCTCCACAGTAAGTTATGCTCCTTCTCATTCATTGGCGGAAAAAAGTTAATGTATCGCCACAATAAGTTTTGCTCCCTCTCATTCCTTTTCAAAAAAAGTAAAGATATCTCCACAGTAAGTTTTTCGAGTCTTAAGCATTTTCTACCACCTAACCCTGAGAGTCTTATTATTATGTGGTCACAAACTCAAATTAATGAGGGAAAATTCATGCACTGGGTGGGATTCGAACCAACGGATAGGCTACCTGTATTACCAGTCTAGGGCGTTAACCACTTGACTACCAGTGACTACTAGATGAATTAAAGTGAAGAATAATTATAATCATATTATGTTCTTTACCAGAATATCGTTGTCACCGTGACCGAGTGATTTAGCGCGCTAGGCATTGCACGCACGGTGACCTGGGTTCGATTTCCGGCGGGGCAGGATTTTTTATGCTCTGTATTTGGGTGTTCATGGTCCACTCATACCTCGTGAGGAAAAATGAGTAGCTGCTTTAATGTGAGCAGCGACCTGTGGCGGAATTATAGGCAAAAATAATATATTAGGATAACAAAAATGCGGTAAAGTCCTATAATTCTGCGCTACCCACTAAAATTGTGATATAATAACACAAAGAAACACATTTTTTTATTATTTACCAGTAGAGCACGATGGCAATTGGCAATAGAAAACTATAAGAAACAATTCCTGCATCCTGTTTTGTCGTCTATATGAACATTATTTCCATTGGGTTCGTACGATGTGGAATTTTATTACAACTATTAGGGACATGTCGGATCATACAATAGGATCTTCGGTACCTATGTGAACAATTTCACATTATTATTATTATTCAACACTTTATTAGATATAAATGGACATATGTATGTACAGTACAAATAATTATTTTAACAATGAAAAAAAATGGAAACAATATATACCATAAAAATGAAAAAGAATAAAAAAATATATAGAAACATATGTCCTAAAGGGCGGGGTTATTGCCTATGGCAATCTCTTCCACCCAAGACATTGTGAGGCTCAAGGAATGGTCTGGTAATCGAGGTAGTGTAGGGATCCGTTTGTTCGAATTCCATCCAGTGCATGAATTTTCCCTCATGCATTTGAATTCGTGACCACAAGAATAATAAGACTCTCTAAGGGTTAGGTTGTAGAAAATGCTTTGAACATTAAACTCGCCTGGTGGTTACCTTCCACTAAGGAGTGTTATTATTATCGAGCGTATATGAATTTCGCTTCGTTCGGATGATATGGTGGGGAAAGCTTTAGTATGAAATACCTACTACTTGTAATAATAATAATATCACCTTATTTGCCCGATAAGGACTATTAAGTCCCATTATTCCAGCAGTAAGCCCAAGACGTATTATTATGTGGTCAAAATCCCAAATGGGAGTATAACTTGACATGTCCCGGCTGGGTTTCGAACCCACGACCTTTGGATTCACAGAGTGCCACTGAGCTACCGGGACAGACGTGTACTGACACTAATGCCAAACACTAATGCCAAAAAAGAAAAGTTGGAAAAAATGTGAAATTGTCAATGTAAAATCAAACAATGTGAAATCAGACAGTGTGAAATTGTACATGGGAAATCAGACAATGTGAAATTGTCCATGTGAAATCAGACAATGTGAAAGTGTTCATGTAAATCAGACAATGTGAAATTGTCCATGTGAAATCTGACAATGTGAAATTGTCCATGTGAAATCAGAAAATGTGAATGTGAAATCAGACAATGTGAAATTGTCAATGTGAAATCAGACAATGTGAAATTGTCAATGTGAAATCAGACAATGTGAAATTATCCATGTGAAATCAGACAAGATGAAATTGCACATAATCTGTAGAGGGAATGAAACATTCTCTCCCTGTCTATCTTCAAAATTCTCAAAAGTGCTTTTATAAAGATGTCAAATTAGTAGTGGGGGGTCCGGCTGGGTTTGACAAATGCGTCGCTTACAGATCATGCTTAAACATCGCATTCTGTTTTGAAACAGTGTCCTGAATCTCTCACATTGCTTTTCTACTTTCCTTATCCCATAATTTTTCCTCGTCCTATCTTCGAGCCAGCACGCGCGATATGGCTGCAAGTCCTGCCTCGAAATTTCCAAATTCATCATCATAGGATGGCGTCATCGTGAACGATGGTAGCCAGACAGTGGAGGAATGACTCAGCACTTCTACCACTTCTTTACAAGGAGGCTAATAATTGGTTCTGGGGCCCTTGTCAATTCTAAATTCTCAACGTTAAAAGTTTAAGTATTGCAAAAAGAAGCTAAGTCCAAATTACCCAAAAGATAGAATATAATATTGAGATAGACACGGGCGTTTCATGGAGAAACAGAAGACATTAATAGAGAAAAAAAAAAACACAATACTCCCAATTTCTAATATTTGAAATTTCTCGGAAGTAATAAAAAAAGCAATATAGTTTGCGAAATAATTATATAATAATAATAATAAGGAAAGTAGACATTGTATCTCCTTGACGTTACATTGTTTGACATCATAATAATGAACTTTTAACCCGTCATAGTACTTAATGAAAAAAAGGGTTGAGACATCAGAAATGATGCTATTGATTTTATAGACATGCATTGCGTACTTGAATGTAGTCCACTCATACCTCGTGAGGAAAGATGAGTAGCTCTTTGTATGGAGAGCGACCAGTGGCGGCATTACGAGATTGAACATGAATATTGGAAAATATAATAATGAGTAGTCACCGTGGAAAATATATTGGATTGGAAAATGATTATATTTGGAATTTCGTATAATGCTACGACAACACAAAGATACGACAAAATCATGTAAGTACATCTATATTTATATTCAGCATATAAAGAATACAATTTGTATGTTACCGTTTTCGAAATATTTTCCATTTATTTAAGATACCTACAGGTTGGAACGGGTCTTTGACCACATTTGAAATGGAATAATAATACAATTTGCCTTATTAATTATACTGCCTGATTAGGACGAATGAGTCCCATTATTTCGGCAGTAAGCCCATGAGGTATTTTTATATGGTAAAAATAGACGTAATTTTTATGTGGTAAAAATAGACGTATTTTTATGTGGTCAAAATAGACGTATTTTTATGTGGTCAAAATCACAAATGGGAGGATAACTTGTCATAGTTCTCATGTGTCCCGGCTGGGTTTCGAACCCGCGACCTCTGAATTGAGACATACGCGTTGACCACTGAGCTACCGAGAGATATCACAGAGGAAGCTGTTCTACCTCCTTTTTATTTATCTATCTCAAGTGGGAGGATAACTCATAATGGGTTTCGAAACCGCGACCCCTAGATTACCAGTCAGACGCCTTGACCACTGAGCTGCCGGGACATGACTAAATATTAGAGCTAAGAGATTCAAATGTAAACGATTTTGAAGCAAAAATCGTGGCGTAATGATTGTGACTACTGCCCGTAAGTCCAGAGTTCCCGAGTTCGGCTCCCGGTTGGGGCAGACTTTTCGAAGAAAATTCTGTTCTCTCCAAACACGTGAGGCTGGCATTTCCGACCCTACCCAGGCTGGGTGAGGTTAATGTTTCACAGCCAAGGAAGAATTTATGTCACTTCTACTACGGAATGGACAATCTGCTCTGCCCATCAGATCAGAGGCATACTACGGAATGGACAATCTACAAAATAGAACACAAGCGCCCACAGTAGCTGCTGTTTCATGCTTACGAAATAAAAAAGGCTGTGAAATAACCTTTCTTGGAAAAAAAAACACATTTTTGTGACGAAATGGTCTTTTTCTTTAAAAAATCAAGTCTAAAAGTAAGAACATGTGGCAACCATTTCAAATTTGGTCATTAGCCACCCTCCACCCTGTATATTTGTATACAAAATGGCTGATTTTTATGCAGTTATGAAACACCCTGAATCTACGTGCCAAATTTCACTTAAGACTTACCGTTCTCGAGATATTTTGTGCACACTCACATAGGAACAAACCATTGGATAAAAATCACTTTTGTAGAATCACAATAGCTATCGTTCAATGTTTTCAGCTCTGGTAATAATAGAAGATAGAAAAATAATTGAATTTTTTTCATTACATCAACAAATAGGTAAACATGATTGTTCCCTTTAAAAGGATGTTTTTTAATTAACTTTTATGTATCCTTCTGACATCACCAATCTCGAAGCTTCATTTTAAAAGTTGATAGTTAAAATACATTGTACAACGGGAGATGCTAATATTCAATAATTATTATGTTTGAAGAGTTTAATTAATTCAAAGGCGTCTTTCTTTCATTATTGAAATTTCATCAAGGATAAATTTAATTCTGTTCGATTTTTGCTACATATTTATTACTTCCGAGATCTTTTTTTGTGTGTGCGATATCGGAATATAACGCCTCGAACCAAACAACGATATGTTTTCCCCGCCGTACGAGAGACCACTTGATGAAAAACGCTCGTAAGCACGACTGGAGAGTCTTGAGAAATATTAAATTTGCAGTTTTTACTCCTCTCGTTCTCATCCGTGGAAATCATCCTCAATTTTCTTTTCTACGCATATGTAGTAGGCTTGGATGTATCGATAGATCGGAAGGTCCTTCGATATCCAAGTATCGATATGACTTTTCGATAGTGTGCAAGAACCTATCGATGTATTGGTTTTCAATTAATGTGTTGCAGGAACTTCACGATTTCAGGAACTTCTGGAAGATCCTGAGCGCTCTAGGAACTTCTAAATGTTAATGATTTGAATATTAAATTCTTTAGTTGTTCCTTTATTTAATTCTTTGGTTGTTCCTTTATTAAATTCTTTAGTTGTTAAATTTCTAGTTGTCCCGGTAGCTCAGTGGTAAAGGCGGCACTCCGTGAATCCAGAGGTCGTGGGTTCGAAACCCATCCGGATTTTTACCACAGAATTATATGTCTTGGCTTACTGTTGGAATAATGGAACTTTAATAGTCTTAATCGGGTAGTATAAGTAAGGCGATATTATTATTATTGTTCCTAGGAACAACTTCTGATTTTAATGGGATAGACGTTTTGGGCGAGAGTCGAAGGTAAAATGTTTCTACAGCGAAAACGGTAACAGATAGCCAACATCTGACATAAGTCTACCCCCCATATGCCCCTGCCCGGAATCGATCACACTACTCGAAAATATTATCAGAGGCATGGCCGAAGCTGTGAACTGCCGTCCAGACTCGAGGCTTCCTCGTGCGTCTAAATGAGATATTTTTGCACTTGATAGAATACTGGGCTGAGTGGGCAAGCTAGACTAGAAGACGCTGGGCAGGAAACCTCGATTATCCGCCACAATCTCGATATTTACAATAATACGGGTGACATCGATACCAAATCTTTTTTTTTTTCCTCGGTAGTATCGCTCTTTCCTTTCGATATCCCAACCCTAATAAATTATATTTAGTAGGGACAGGGGTAGGAATCAATACTACCCGTAACTCGATATTTTTTTTTTTTTTTTCGTTATCAATACTATTTGAAAAAGTACTCGATAATTTTCTTTCGATAGATATCTAGAAGGTACCAAATTAAGAAGAAAAAAAATGGGTAAGAGCGCGTTAAAATACGCACAATAGGTTTTGTTCACTTCACAATTTTAAATATATTATTTACATGTATACGTATACAATTAATACAATATTTTTAAGTGACACCATTTTAGGCAACGTCGAGGTAGGCTAAGATTTGGATCAACAATTTTTTTCGCTATAAAAGCTGCAATTTTGGTCAAATCGAACTGAAATTTTCAGAACATGTTCCGTACAAGCCTTTTACTTCAAAATTGTTGAAATTTGGTATATATGCTCATTGACTCTGCCACAGTAGTCACTGTGGCAGAGTGAGTTAGCGCGCTAGGCATTGCACACATGGTGACCTGGGTTCGATTCCCAGCGGGGGAGGATTTTTTCTGCTCTGTACTTGGATGTTCGGGGTCGTATACCTCGTGAGGAAAAATGAGTAGCTGCTTTGATGTGAAGCAGCGACCAGAGGCAGAATCATAGGCAAAAAAAAATAATACAAGATATTGTAAATTAAAGTGGTAAAGTCCTATGATTCTGCGCTACCCACTAAAATTGTGACATAATAACACAAAGAAAAAGCATTATTATTATATATTATATGCTCATTGACACCGACCTCAGTAGCTCGATCGATAAGGTGGCGGCCTTGTAATTGGAGGTCGGTGGTTCAAGTCCCAAGTTAAGCAAATATTAGTAAGTTTTAAGTTAAAGTTATCATATTTGTGTTAATCATTTTTCGTGATATCACAAGTACTCAAACTCGCTTTTCTAAATCTACGCTGAAACCACGACTTGAACCACCGATCAAGCTACTGAGGTCGGTAACAAATATTTAGCAGAGCGAGTTTCAGTTGTTGTGATAACGCGATTGTGATTAACACAAAGACTTACACGCAGAGAGTTCATGTAATCCTAAAATAATTTGTCTGCAAAGAGTCTCAATCAAATAAGTTGGGCTGAGGTATGGAAAAAACGAAGTAATAATAATAATATAATAATGCTTTTTCTTTGTGTTATTATGTCACAATTTTAGTGGGTAGCGCAGAATCATAGGACTTTACCACTTTAATTTACAATATCTTGTATTATTTTTTTGCCTAAGATTCTGCCACTGGTCGCTGCTTCACATTAAAGCAGCTACTCATTTTTCCTCACGAGGTATGAGTGGACCCCGAACATCCAAGTACAGAGCAGAAAAAATCCTCCCCCGCTGGGAATCGAACCCAGGTCACCATGTGTGCAATGCCTAGCGCGCTAACTCGCTCTGCCACAGTGACTACGAAAAAAAAACGAAGTAAGTTAACACATCACAACCCTTGGCAAGTTTCAAGCATTTGAAATACTTTTTCTGTCATAAGAAAAATGGCAATAAATCTCTTTCTTGAACATGAACTTGGCACCCAATTGATAATATCTCGTTTTTGACCCAAATATCAGGAAACACAAACTTTATTGGTAGAAGATATATGGAAAAAATTTAGAACTATATTTTTTTTATGTGTGCAATTTTTTTTTTAAAAATATTTATTTATTTAATAACAAAATAACATATTAAAAGGTATTTTTCCTAAGCTAAAGTTTCTAAAAAAAAAATTTTTTGTACCAAGACATTCTTCATTCACTTTGCCTTTTCTCAAACCTCCTTGGTTTAGCATCAGGCACGGCCGGTGCTCAGAAGCTGCGGAACTACAGCAGCCCCAGACAAAAAAAAAATCGCCTATGGCAATCTCTTCCACTGAAAGGCAAGGCAATTCCTGGCCCTCATTCTAGAAACCACTCTCCCTCTCATAATCCCTAAATTTCCCATTCAACCGTCACACAACATACGTTAATTGGTTAGTTTTAATTAAATAACCAATCAGAGTGTGTTGTGTGACGCTTGAAAGCCAGATTTTGGGATAATGAGAGTGAGAGTGGTTTTTTTTAGTACTGTCTCTACACACTAAATTGAAAACCATTTTGGCATGCAATAACTGACAAAGGGGTTCTGTGGTAGATTCTGTGGTGTGGTAGATGGTTTCTAGAATGAGGGCCAGGACTAATACTTGCCTTTTAGTGAAAGAGATTGCCATAGGCAATCTCTTCACTTTAGTTAGGACATACATATGTGCTGTACTGCTGTATTGTATATATTTGTCTATTTTTTTCCTTTTTATTGTTTACACTGTTGTTTCCATGTTTTAATTTTTGTAATTATTATTTGTACTGTACATATGTCTTATTACCCAATAAATAATTTCATAATAATAACAGTGATTGTCACATAAGCACAGCTTGTTTTTTATTTTTCATCTTGTCGTGGAGCACTTTCTTGATACTTCTCACACCACTCATCAGCGAATGTTTCTTCTTTTCACTGGCCGAATTAACAAGAAGCTTTACGTCACTTGCAGAGTTCACATCTTCGATTGTGCTCGAGCTGCTTTCGACAGAATCTCCAAGGCTTTCTACGTTGAGCAAAACATTCTTTTTGAGAGACATGCATGAATGGTACGAAGGGAAGAGCTTGCGCCAGCGATAGTTCAGACGGTGAGGATGCTTGGGCTGTGACTGCTTTTTGAGCAGAACTGAAAAAGGAAAAACATTATAATTTTCAATTTATATTAAAAGGAAACTAAGTTAAGTTATCATATTTGTGTTAATCACTTTCGTGATATCACAACTACTCAAACTCGCTTTACTAAATCTACGCTGAAACCGGGACTTGAACCACCGACCTCCGGTAACAAGTCCGCCGCCTTATCGATCAAGCTACTGAGGTCGGTTATTAATAGGAAATACCTTTCATAGCCGCATTATAAATGGTAATGTTTAAAATTAAGCTGAGGATTAACGTGCAAAATTGCATGTGTTTAAATTTACCAAGAGGGTAAAACTCCCCTGATAACCAAAAAAACACTAAGTAGAAATAAACTCACTTGTTTTTATTCTCTCTCTCTCTCGATCTTTTTTAAGAAGAAAAGTTTTATCATGGGACTTTCTTTTTCTTCTATATAAAAAAAAAGTTTTTTGGCACTGAAAACTGACCATTGAAAATTTTGGATGATTCCATTACTCTACTTTCTTTAGGATAAGCCACTTAAACTTGCCATGTTCTTAATTTTTATTTTATTAATAAGTTATTTTTTACATTTAAATTTTATTTGTGAAGATGAAAAGAATTTGTTGAATAAAAAATAATCTTTTGAAATAGTACTAAAAAAAAAAAAAAAAAAAAAAAAAACATACTTATTGACTCCACTGACAGAATAGTAGAGTTTCTCCCAAAATATTTCCATGTTGGACGAGTACTGGTGAGGTTTGAGTTTGACGCAATACTGAAGGAATCCCATCATAGAGAGGTCCAAGTTTCCGCTACAGCAGAAGAAGGGAATGATCAGGGACTTTACTTTGTGCACTGAAACAAGGGATACATTTTATTTTAATAAATTTACTAATAATTTTTTTTTAAAAACAGCACATATTATTTCTTTTAAATGAAGTCAACTTTAAACAAACAAAATTATTATTTTTTTTATTAGTATGGTAACTAATGTAAGTAAATGTACCAATTATTGGTGTGTTGATGTGGTTAAGGAGATAGACTTGTAATGTAAACTATCTAGCTCATGGATCTGATTCCACCCAATGCTTGGATTTTTCTTCATTTATTTGACTATGTGACCACATGATAATAGTGTTAGGTTGTAGAAAATGCTTTGAGCATTAACCTCGCCTGTGGTTACCTTCCAGCGAGAATTAGATTATAATCTTATTTTGTAGGTATGAAAAATGAGTGTCCATTTATTAATTTCTAATTAAGACTCTATTTCCACATGCCTTGACAAATCTGAGGCAAGCTATCCATATTCACTTTACTGTGAATTTAGTCAAGAGACCAAGAGGGAAATAATATAATATATGTTTTTTGTAATTACCTCTGTGGAACTAAGTCTTGATTTGAGTACTGTCTTGGATGGCAAAAACCAGTGCTAAGTATGACTTAAGAACTCATTTTGTCTATTTATTTCGCCCTTTAATTAATTAAAAATGTAGAAGAAGTAGTAGTAAACTCTCCATTGAAATTTATTTACATAAAATACAAAGGATGTAATTATTCCTCAAGGCAATCTCTACTAAATAACCCATACTGTAGACCTACCAATGTGATTGGCTTGAGCATATTGTATTAATGGGTGCAGTAGTCGGTTCTTCATGAATTCTGGGGATATGAGTACGATGACCCTCCTACATCGGTCAATGACTTGTGTAAAAGCATCGTGCTCAAATTGACCATTAACTACAAAACTGTTGTCTCTGTTACATACCTGAAACCAAAAAATATGAGAAATTATTAAATAAATGTGTTTCTTTGTGTTATAATATCACAATTTTAATGGGTAGTGCAGAATTATAGGACTTTTCGTAGGTATATTTAGTATCCTTATATCTTTTTTTTGCCTATAATGTTGCCAATGGTTGCTGCTCAGTGCTCACATCAAAGCAGCTATTCAGTTTTTCTCAGAGGAGGACAATTCTGCACTGCTGGAAACCTTGTGCACTACACCACTTGGCCAAAGTGACTATGAAATATAAATAAACAACATATTTTGTCCATGACATAGAAACCTGAACTTGAAGTTTGTTACACAATTGTTTCTTTTTTTCTTAAAAAAAAAAAAAAAAAAAAAAAAAAAAAAAAAAAACAAGGCCCTTCCATTTATTTGCAAGTTGCAAACCAGGTTGAACTTCAACACAAATCACAAAACTATAGAAACCAAAAGAAAACTTTTAAAAAAATAACCAACCAACTGCAAAATCTTTCTAAAATAAAATAATATTATTAATTTTATTTTTTTATTTAACCAACAGGGGAAACTACCTATTATTTACAATTAAGTCCTATCTAATATCTGATTAACATTCACATTAACTTACACTGAACCCACTGAAAATCAGCTTGGAGTAGATTTGAGTAGCCCAGTCTACATCAGCATCATCATACAGCAGAATGGCATCATAGTGTGCTAAACCATGACCCATATTGCAGCTCTTGACATCTTCTATCGTAACAACGGAAGGTGTGTCCAGATCCTCACCATTCTGATTACCTGCAACCATAAAGTGAATTAAGATGGATTTAAAGAAGTAGAACAAGTAGAAAATAAACTGCACTGTTAGTGGGATTATAGGATACCCTTTCTAACACCTTTCAACTGTTAAGGCTGCCAAACCTTTGGCACCCTTAACACACAAAAACACTGATTATTTATAAATGAGACTCAAGAAAGGATTTCTCAAATTCCAATTGAATTCATTGCAACAAATTAGTTATTAATACTGTCACATATAATTAATCATTAATGTTATTCTAATGATAAATAATGAATAAAAGTGAATAAAATCAAGAGGAAGATTACCAAAAGGAGCATTTATGTAGCTAAGACAGTCTCCTTGAACAAATTCAATACAGTCATCATAGACATCAAATCTGTCAATCCTTTCAAGATATTGGAGGAATGTAGCAACACAAATCTCTGATTTAGACCTCATCGGATTTTTCCGCCAATCTTGAAACAACTTCTTCATCAAGTCCTCACTAATAGAATTGGGAGGAGCCTAGAAAATAAGAGAGAATGGAACTGTTAATTGACAGCATTGATAAATTAAAAAAAAATCTTTTCAAAGTGTCATACTTGGGACTCAAACCACCCACCTCCAAGTTAAAAGTGCACTGCTGTATCAATCAAGCTACTCAGGTCATTTTCTTTTAATTTTTACTCTATCTCTCTCTCTCTCTTTCATCAAGCCAAAACTGGACTGGATGATTTATAACCAATTTTTCAGAGTACATATTAAACATTGTTTAGGTAATGTATCTTCTGAAAATTACTGCATGCTATCATAAACTTTGAAGTTTAGGTATACAAAAAAAAATAAATGGTTTCTTTGATCATATAGTTTATCTTTTTTTATCATAAAAGGTTAGGTAATCTTTTAAAATGCATGTAGGTAAAAAAAAATTACCAATAGGTACACCTAAATGTTTAAGTTGTAAAAAAAAAAAAGTATCAAAATGGAAACAGTCACACCTTTATTTCCATAAGGTCACAGAGACCCCTGTAATCTCTTTGATAATTCTCTGGTGAAACAAGCTGTTTTACATCACTGAGTTTATCATTCAATAACTTCCTTGTATTTGAACTTATTGCCTCAATGGGTATACAGCCATAATCCATTTCTTCAGCATACCTGCAAACACACATTGCATTCAAATATTAGCCTGTGCTATAAAACAGCAAATAATAATAAAATTATCACTGATCTATTGAGTGGGTATATTTCTCAGCCAGACTTGAAACATTGAATGCAAAAGTTCAATTTAATGATTGTGAGCATAATAAATTACACAATTATATGTTATCAACTCATTAAGTTTATGCTGAAAATTATAGCTGGATGTTCACTAATAATAATACCTACTACTACTCTTTAGTGGAAGGTAACCACCAGGCAAGGTTAATCAAAGCATTTTTCACTACCGTAAATTAATTAATTATGTGGTCACAAATCAAAATAGGAAAACCGTACATTGGTGAATCCAAAAACAGATCCCTAAGTCCAGTGATGTACCAACTGCCATTAAACACTCTACGTCTAGGCATAGTCCCACATGCAGAAGGTCCTAGCTTTGATTGACCTTTTTATTTTCACTCAATACAGCTAGTGAGGTTAATTAGATAGTTTAGAAATTTCCTACAATATTTTACGAAAGCTCCTAAATGACCTAACAATTGAAGCCGGCAGTCAAAACAACATATATATCTGCACCTGGAAGATTCAAGTGTAGTTCCTGTTCAGCTTTATTGCTGGATAAATTTAAGTCTGTAGTTTATATCAATGAACCCTAGAAAATTTCGGATTCTTCTTAGTGTAAGGAATTTTATTTCTTTTGGCTTAATCTGAGAAAAATCTGGATAATCAGCAGATTGGTGTACAGAGTTAACACAGCAAATAATTGATCAGGATGGCTTGTTAGAATTGTATCACGAACCAAATTGTGCTTTTTGTACTTCCACTACCTACCTTTTTTTAACAGTGTTTTATACCTAATTATTTACCCATTTTTAGCTCCCATATCGCTAATTGGGGATCTATTGTTCTTTTTACAAAGTCAAAAGTTTGGGTCGTCTACAAACACCCTGTATACGAGGTCTGTAATTTGAAAGAAAAAATCTACTGGACCGTAGCGCTTCGTTTCTTTCCGAAACAACTCGACCTGATGAACAAACAAAACAATGCATGTGGGACATGCACTGGACCTTAAGGACTGTTCTAGTGAATTTTATACTGGAGTGTAGCGGCGTTTCTATGGTTGCATGTGGGACATGCACTGGACCGTAAAAGGTTAATGCTCAAAGCAATTTTTACTACCTAATTATTATTATGTGGTCACAAACTCAATTTAATGAGGAAAAATTCATACATTGGGTGGGATCCAAACCAACAGATCCCTACACTACCTGGATTACCAGACTAGCCCATTAACCACTTGACTTCTAGGCATGATAGTCAACATCCAGCAAGGTTAGGACTTGGTTGTGTGACCTTTTTATTTTCAGCCCAACACAGCCTGGGTGAGGTAAATGAAGATAGCTTTTAGGAAAGTTTCCTACAAATTGAGGGTAAAGCTCCCTACTTGATATGACCTGAGCAGTTGCAAGGGACATCAAATACAACATATAATATCTCACCTGGACAAATCAAGATTGTATTCCATGTTCAGTTATTGCCTGGTTGAATTTGTCTGTGATTATATCACATGCACCCTCGAGTTCTCGGATTCCCTTCTTCAGAATATCCACGGAATCATATCCATCTTTGGCTTGAATCCTGAGAAAAATCTGGAAATCAGCAGGATGGGGTACAGTGTAACCAGCAAATTCAACTTCAGGATAACTTTGTAGAATATGGGTGATCACTGAACCAAATGTGTGGCCCTCTTTCTCAAACACAAAAGTTCTGCAGTTGGGTTTTACAACATGAGAATTTTCCCTCAGTTCCCAAACAGGGCTAGAGTTATTTTGCTTGGATTCCATAAATACTTGATGTATGAATTACAACTGTTAAATAACATTGAGCATAGATTTAAAATAATTTCAAAAGTACTCCAAACTCAAAGATAAATTGTTGAAAATAAATAAATATTCCTCTAGATAATTCTGAAGCTAGCCACATCTGCCTGCATTATCTTCAACGTTTCTAAAAAATATGAAAATTAAAATTTATACAGGGTATGGCGAAATCATGTAACTCTCGTTGCTTCTGATCAATCTGTCAGCCATGTTCGTTGCTGCAATTACCGTGCTAAAAAGGCGTTATTCATTTTATTTTATTACTTTCCGCACATGAACTTGCAAGGTTATCTTTTAACATGCAAAAATAAAATATAATATGCAAAAGTAACAGGGAAAATATAAAAGAAAAATCCGCGAAAGATATTTTTTTGCGGGTCCACTCATACTTCGTTAGGAAATATGAGTAGAGCATTCAAGGTGATGGTATTACCACAGTAATAAAATCATGACGTAAAAGAAAGAAATGTAAATGAGACTAGTAGTGATAATGAACCACCCATAAAATTTATGAAGAGGCTCTTGTTTCACCTAAAATATTTCGTTACATAATTTCGTCACATAATTTCGTTACATAATTTCGTCACATAATTTCGTTACATAATTTCGTTACATAATTTTGGTTATGTGCCAGAGCAAAGACATGAAAATGTCAAAACGCTTGCATACGAGTCTGCAACCATTGGGACATTTTCATCTTTACTATTCAAGGTCTAAAACTTAACTGACCAAATTTCGTATTGTGCGCATGACACATACTTTTTCTCTTCTCTCTTTTTATAATTTAATATTTCGTTATTGTGCGCATGACACATACTTTTTCTCTTCTCTCTTTTTATAATTTAATATTTCGTTACACAATTTCGTTACATAATTTCGTCACATAATTTCGTTACATAATTTCGTTACATAATTTCGTCACATAATTTCGTTACATAATTTCGTCACATAATTTCGTTACACAATTTCGTTACATAATTTCGTCACATAATTTCGTTACATAATTTCGTCACATAATTTCGTTACATAATTTCGTTACATAATTTTGGTTATGTGCCAGAGCAAAGACATGAAAATGTCAAAAATACATAATAGAAACTTTTTGTCCAATCGTAAGAGCGAGCTTTATAAATAGCAAAGACTGTCATTGCTTCATAACATCATCTTTCTATTATTTCATCACAAATGCACTGACACGATTCTCTCATTTAACACGTATGA
This sequence comes from Bactericera cockerelli, assembly GCA_024516035.1. Classification (NCBI taxonomy): domain Eukaryota; kingdom Metazoa; phylum Arthropoda; class Insecta; order Hemiptera; family Triozidae; genus Bactericera; species Bactericera cockerelli. Next base: position 59,226,906 of record CM044955.1, on the reverse strand, counting down.
GACGGAAATTGAAACACGTCATTTAACACGTTACAAGGGAAATTGAAAAAAAAAAAAACGTGACCCACCGGTGGGCACAATTAATGCTTTAATTAATATCAGTATAATCAGTATAAACAGAAAAGTGAGAAGTAGTACTAGATTAACTAGATGTACATGAATATCAGAACATACCTGGACAGCTGTTTCGATATATTTTTGTACTCGCCGTCCCAATTTTTTTTTTTTTTTTTTTTCATATTTGGAACACATACCCTAATTTGAAGCCGTCTTAGCGTACAAACTATAGAAAATAGGACCCGTCTCATACATTACGTGTTAATGAAAATTAAAAATTCCCAACTCCGGACCGCTCCGATTAAGAAAATCCCTTTCGTTGGTCCTTGGTAACCACTAACCTGACTAACCATTTGGTAACTTCCCGTTAGAGGATTTTGCCTTACTCTGTATAATTTTTTGTTTTGATTTCATTACGTTGATAGCTTCAAGCACATGTTCACATGTAAAATAATTGAAATAAGAAAAGAAATAACACAGGTTGATAGGTATTTAATCAATAAATTTTAGAGTATAATTAAACCTTCTAAGACATAATAAATTGTAAATGAATTATTAATAAACCATAATTCAGCAACAATACTCTATGTAAATTTGTTTTAATTTTTTTTTTTTGTAAAATTGAACTTTGAAAAGGAGTGGTTTATTTTCTTCCTCTTCAATAACAAGACTTCAACTCACTCTTGAAACTTCAAGCATGTCTAGTTCTTCAGTTGATGTGTGTGGCCATCCAATTCCCAAATGGGTACTAATAGCCGGAGGAGCTGTTGTCACAACAGGGGTAGCCTTTGTAGGCTACAAGAACTTGTATGGATCCAAGGCAAACAATAAGCAGAGGAAAGAGAAATCAAGTGATAAGATAACTACAACTACTCAAGTATCAGACTCAGAAAGAACTAAGGTAGAAATATCAATCCATTTTCTCATTTTATTAAGGCAGATAAAGGGCAAAATTAATAGACAAATTATATAACTTATGTCATTGCTAAATGTTGGTTTTCTCTATCGTAAACACAGTACACTATCTATGACTTGGTGCCAAAAAGATATTACAGAAACATTTATTAATTTTGCCCTAAACTTCACAGAGATATTTCAAAACATCTAATAATCCCACCCTCACGTTGTCATTTTTGTGGAAGTGTGATAAGTTGATAGGAAGTTCTTTATAGGTAATAGAAGGTATATTTCTCAATGAAATCACAAATTTGTACTTTGATATTTTGACCTTTATTACAAATGGTCAAGGGAGTGATCTTGTAATTCTTTTGATATCTGTGATGGGTTAGCCAGCACCAGTTTACCTGGTTTGAAGTGGCCAAATTCCACAGCACTACCCTTTCTAGTTTTGTTTTAATAATTTCACTTGTAAATATTCCATGTAGGTACCTAAGACTTACAATAAAAATATTGCTTTATTAATACTGCCTGAGGCTGGCATTTCCAGCCCTACCCAGCCTGGGTGAGGTTAATATGAGTAACTAGTACAATTCCCACCAAATTAGGGGTAAAAGCCCTGTCCTGACTATTTATCTCAAATCAGGACATTAAAACCAAATAATAGAATTAACTGGTCACAATAGGTCTAATTAGGTCACAGTTTTAATTGTAAGGGTTTGACCAAAAACCCCACAGCCAGGTCAGATAATAATGGCCACAGGGTGAATGTTTTAATTATCTGCCTTCTATTATATCCAACAAATATTTTATCTGCTTTTAGACTACCACTGAAGTTATTGAAGACTTGAAAGCAAAGGGTAATGAATTTTTCAAGCAAAAGAAATTCAAAGAAGCAATAGACTTTTACACCAAAGGAATTTTGTTGTGTCCAGCTAATGAAAAGAAAACTCTATCTGCACTTTACCAAAATAGAGCAGCTGCACATGAAAATATGGTAAGACTATTAATTTTTTTCTTTCTAATTCCTTAATTAGTTTTCAAGGGTTGGGTGGAACCCCACCCTTTAGTTAGGACATATGTTTTTCTATTGCTTGGGTGATAGTCTTAGGTTAGGTTTACAAGGTGGTTCCTTTAATAGACCCAGTCTAACCCTGCACTAATTTTCACTCTGGCAAACCTAAGCTTAGAGCCTAAGACCATCACCCAACCATCCTCCACAAACATTTGTCACACATCTAATGTATATTGTCTCATCTCATTAACTTTACCCAACACCAACTTTTTCTTTTAGAGACACAAGTGATTTTAAATAATGTATCACCATGATAAGGTTGAAGTTCAAAATGGCTCCCTTACATTAAAATAAATAGTAACAGTGCACTAAAATTTTTTTATCAACTAAGATAAAAAAAAATGAAATAGTAAAATATTCAAATTTTCAGGACTGAATCATTTTCTTATATCCTTCTAAGCATTTTCTGAAAGATACAGAGGATTTGGTCCAGGAATGGCCTGTGCAACCATGGCACAAGAGAGAGTCTGTGAGTTCAATCCCACCAAGACCAAATTAATCTCAGATCATTTTAGAAAAATGTTTACAAGACCTTATTTGGTAAACATTAAAAAAAAAAAAAAAAAAAATGAACCTATGTATTCTAAACCCCTCTCAGATCATTATTTTTAAGTAAAACCAATTTCAAAATTTTCTAACATAGATTGTTTTTTTGAGACACACATTCAGTTATTGTTATTATGTACTTTCAGGGAAATTATGAACTTCTTTTAGAGGACACCAACAGTGCACTAGAAATAGTTCCCAACTATGTTAAAGCAATTGCAAGGAGAGCCAAAGCCCTCGAACACATGGGGCAACTGGACCTAGCACTTCAAGATGTAACAGCATGTTGCATATTTGAAAACTTTGCTAATCAATCCACTCTGGTGTCAGCGGATAGAGTTTTGAAAAGATTGGGTAAGTTTTTTTTTACGAAATGTACTACATCTTCTTCTTTCAATTTGCCTTTTCCAAAAGTTAGTTGGGGTTGGCATTGCCAAACCTCTTCTTCATGGTCGAGCTTGTTTGGTTCTGGCACTCCTACTTCTTCGTTTTATGGCTGGATACCCTTTCTAACACCAACTCTATTTAGGGCACTACTTACTTGTGTTATTGTATTTTTAACTGACAGGGCTGATTCAGTATCTGCCAAACATCCCCAAGCAACACATGAAATGTATTTTACCTAATTTCTATAAAATATTATTGTTCTATTCTCTCTTCTCAACTCATAATGGATTAGTAGCTTCCCAGAAATGGGTGCATAGTGACTGATTCTACCATAGCTTTATAACAATATTACTCCTGCTTATTCAAATGATGTTTTATGTGTTAAATATTTTACAAGGATGGGGATTTACACTCCACTCATTAGGAATTGAATAAGCTATTTATATTGATTGAGGTAGACTAATTTATTTTTTACTAACTCCACTGACCCAGGCTTGGTCGGGCTGAAAATGCTAAACTCGCATGGTTTGGAGGTGACAAATTTGCCATGAAACTTTTCCTATTCTTAGAAGAAAGAAAAAACAAAAAAATTCCTAGTTGTTGAAACATAAGTACTGTGATGCAAGAGATTTGGATTTGCTAGACCAAGCAAATAAATTATAAACAAAAAATCACATCCCCACTTCCATGTTCAAATTTTAACAGGGTAATCAGGCATATCTAAAATTTATTGTGTTATTTCGAATTATTGACATGGTTTTGAGGGTGGATGGAAAAGAAGAGTGGAGGGAGGAAGAGAAATTCATCAAATTTCAAAAGTCCCCAATTTTTGTTTCAATATTTGGCCCAAGTTGAATAAATTGACCAGAGTTGTGATTATATGATGAGAATCATAATAGTAAATATTTTTTATGACATCAAAGAAGTCTTTGTGGTTGAGTGAAGTAGTGCACGAGGCTTGCATGCAGGTGACCTGGCCAGCTGGTTAGAAAATTATCTACTCTTTTTGGATGCTCTGGGTACACTACCTTGGGAGAGAACATGAGTAGTTAATTTTATGAGCAATGACCAGTGATAGCATTGTGTGTATTACCAGAGTATACAAGAAAATTATCTAAAGGATTTACAAAATTAAAGGAGGGAGGAGGGTCTTAGTATGTTGTGCTACCCAAAGAATTGTGAAAAGGCTCATGCTTGAACCATAAAGAAATTTAACTTTTTTCTAACTTTTCTTTTATGACAGCATTTGCTCTTATATGTCTCTCAGGATGTTTCACTTTTGCTGAAAACTGACTCTCTCTACCTTTACCAACACCATCCAATATCTTAGGATCACAAATGAGCTGTCCAATTTCTTCAGCATTTCCCGACTTCTTATAAACAAGTAAATTGCCATCAGGACCTTCCCCAGTTATAATAACTAGGATAGCATCTGGATGAAGTTCTTGCTTAGTGAATGCTCTCAGATAACAGTTTGCATAAGACATATCTCCTTCCCTTCTATAAACAAAAGTGTAGGGTGAATCCTTGCCAACAGACTTGACCTCTAACAATGCCATGTCTTTGAGAACATTTGATAGATATTTGTTCTGTTTCTTAGATAGTTCAATGTTCTTCTGGACAAGTTCAATTTGGTTTTCGGGATTTCCTTTGATAAGTGCAGACATTTCTCTTTCACGGTTGTATGTCTCCTTCAACTTTCGGAGAACTCTATTTCCAACAACAAAATGCAACAAGTATCTCCCTGAAAATTTAAAAGTAAACAAAATCATTTATTGACAGTTTATATGTTAATTCACCTCATTGACCAGCCTTGGTGCTAAAGACCTTTAAATTTAAATAGCCAGACAACCAATAAGATCAGGTCTCCTGGCCTTTTCCCCAAATATATTCAAATGAAATCAATATTTTAATTATTGTCATAATATATGATGAATAGATAAATATAGACAGTACAGAATTTAGGCAAGGTTTTAAAAGCTTTATCATAGAACAGTCAGAAATATAAAAAAAAACCCCATTTCTAATATTAGATATTGTAGAAGTATTTAAATTTTAAAGATTCTATTTCTTCACCTGTAGTGGGCTCCAATTAGTTTTTTCATGTAGTTCACATAATTAATGTATATGGTTCTTAGGAATTTACGTTTTTTTCTGTGTTTCTTCTTCTTCAAAAGACCTTTATTTTAGCATAGGAACCTTTATTTACCTTTATAGAACCCTTTGTTTTTTTGACATTTTTTGAAATTGATATACAGAACTTACCTTTTGGAGCTTTACTTGTCTTGAGAAGTTTCATGACTTGAAGTTGACTTAGATTTTCCACATGTGTTCCACAGCACATATTATTATCAATGCCTTCAATGTTAACTATTCTTATCAAACCCTGGTGGTCTTTGGGTAGACCTCTTGTGTGCGCCATTTTAAGTCTGGGATCACCTGGTTCATACTCAGAAGCGGACACTTTCACTCCTTCCATTATTTTCCTGTTACATGCTTCTTCAATAGCAGTCATGTTTTCTTCTGTAAGCTCTTTTGTTTTAGTGTCTAACTCAACATTACAAACGTCACTACCACAGTCCCAACACTCAGTGTTGTATCCAAACATATCATCTATTATAGCTGACAGTAAGTGTTGACCTGTGAAATGTAAGAGAAAATGATACTACAGAACAGCACATTTGTGTGATAGAACAGTACGCAAGATTAGTTTGTGGTCCAAGCAACAAAAGATCAATGTATTGTAACTCTTACAATAGTGTATGAAGTTTCCTGTGTGATATGATTTAGTCGAGCATGTACCTTCTGGTCTATATTAACACAATTTTGAAGATTGTCTTAACACGTTGACGACCGGGTGTACCACCGGTGGTACACGCACGATCGTACGGAATGGACCGGGTGTACCACCAGTGGTACACGGGGTCGGGTAGCCGTATTATCGCTGGTCCCACAAGAGAATTCACGAAAAACCATGCCGGTCGTCTAAGTGTTAAGACCCTGATATGGCACATTAGGCAACTGTAATCAGTGTCAAATTTACAGAAAACAAGTGTACAAGAGAAGCTAGGCAAAGACTATACAAAAGAACTACAGGAGTTGTTTTGGATATTTTGTAAAGTTATATATCAAGGCAAAAGTCAGTCAAAAATAATATATTAAAATCACAATCTACCTGTGTGTTGCTGCATTTGGTCAAATCTGTGAGGCCAATCTATTTTCATTTCAAGTTCTTGTCCTACGGGAAATTCTTTATTCACAACATGTACGGCTTCATCTCCATCTCTGAACACATCCAGCACTACCTCACCTCCGAGTGTACCCTTGTCACAATGCTGACCTCCCCCTTCTGGAAAGAAGACTGTGTCTTCTAGTCTGACTTGATACTGACTAGGAACACTATTGTTTCTGATGCATGACACCACTTTGGATTTATATTCTTTAAGGAAACTGTTTTTCTGACACAAAAAGACCATTTCTATACTAGCTATTGCAATTGAGAGAAGAAAAAACAAAAGAAAATTGATATACATTGACCTTGATGTGTTTTAATCAGTGAAACCTTCACCTAAACTCACACTTTACTTCAAGAGAATTTCAAACTTGAAATTTTTGGTATTTTTTAAAAAAGAATCTTAAAAAGAGTTACTAAAAAATAATGATAACTATTATCTTATGAACCTTCACCTAACCTTACACTCTATTTAAAAAAATATTAGTTAGTAGCAAATTTGTTATTGTTGGTTATTTTTTTAGAAGTATCATAAATAGTAGATACAATATTAGTTTTTCACCTTATTGAAAGAGAAAGAAGTATTGTATTACTGGACCTAAATTTCATTCATGAACTAATGCAGTTTTTTTTATAAATTATAATTATTATGACGGTGAAAAAATATCATAATCATAAAAAATAACCTAAAATTAAAATCTCAGAACTTGTCAAAATAGTTATACATACTATTGCTGTTTGTATTACAATAATGAAATTGGAGTATGAAGCATTACTAAGTAAATTTTATTGATTAAAAATAACAACAATAATAAAGTTGCTAATTTTATTGTCTTCATTCCTTTTGTCTTATCAAATAAATCAATCAGAATCAGTTAATTGGTCTTAATCATATTGTAAAATGTTTCCACCTTCCTGTAATGCCTCTGTAGCCCCCATGAATTTTGGATGAATAAAAGAGTTCAAGGCCATTTTACCAGTAAAAAATACAGTATTTCATACTATTAACATTATAACTTGTCTTTAACTTGCTATACTGACTTGTCTTTGAGTTGCTCTAATGATAATATTTTTGGGGCTGAAGTCCCTTTTTCAACTGCTAAGGTCATATTGAGAAAGTGGTTTTACTCTGTCCCAGTAGTTTGGTGGTCAAGGCTCTGGTAATCTAGATTGTGGGTTTAAAACGCAGCTGGGACAAGTTATTATTATTAACCAAACACAGTGAGGTTCTGTTTTAACTTGCATACTGGACAATTTGGCTTTTGTCTGGTCGACTGTCTGTTCCGAGATAACTCCCAACCAGATTCTTTAAAATTGTATACACATGTTCATTGGGGTCTCACCTAGAATTTTACTTATAGTTTTTGGGTCGAATTAGGTTACTAGGGGCCAAATGGGGCTGTTTTGGTGAAAATTGAAAATGATTTTTCTATTTTTATTAAATAAAGCAAGGCTCTTGAAATTTTGTAGAGTTGTTAAAATAATATATTTTGAGTTCAGTAGTGAAATTTTGTGGTTGTGAAAGCTAAGTGGCCGTACTGTGGTAAAAAATCAAAAAAGGGCCAGTTGATATTTTTTAATTAAAACCTATCGAGTGGGGTATTGAATGAGAGGTCTTGTCTTGATGTCCTCATGCTTGATTGAACATTTATAATGCGATAGTTGAATCGTGTGTGAGTTTTACAGTTCTCAGAACCACTAGTATCTTTGTTGTGAAGGAATTTTAGAATCCGGGCAACTTGGCCCAAAAAATGTTGTAACACTAGGGTTTTACTTTTTTCATAACCACAAAATTCAAAAATTTCGCGGTTCGAAATGTAAATAACACAACACAGTGTTGCCGTTTGTATCTGTACGGTCCGTACGGAAATCGAGTTGGTCGTTGGTCGGTTTCTGAACTCATCTGTCTAGAGCTCTAGAGTCTGAATACTAGAATTGTCATAACTACTGAGAGATACGAATAATTAAAAAGATATTTCAAACTGAGTTTTTTTCCAAAAATCTTTCTCACTTCGTTTTTATTATTATTATTATACACTTTATTGACAAGAGAATATGTACAAATAGATAATTACAAATTAATATACAAAATTGGAAACAATATAAAAGAAAAATAGAAAATTAATGGTTAAAATATACCGATATCCTGACTAAACTCGCCGATAATCGAGGGTTTGTAGGAAACCCTCGCCAAACTAGGCTTGGTAGGAACGGACTTAAAAGGCGGGGTGATTGCTTTTAGCAATCTCTTCCGGCCAACCCATTCACTAGCATTATCATTATTTTCATCGTTTGTTCATAATAATAATAAATCATTTGTTTTATTTTTCATATTTTTTTCTATACAGAAGACCCATCCTAAGCCATTTTTATTTGGCTTCTAAAATGAGTGTTATGTTTTTCGTTCCCTAGGAACTCAGCATGCGAAAGAAGAACTGAGCAAGCGAAGTTTCTTCAAGCCTAGCAAGCAGTTCATCAAGACGTATTTGAAATCCTTCCCCAACGACCCAATACTTCCCACCCAACCAGAGAGCCTCTCCAATGGATTGACTAATGGAGACGTTGAACACACGCATGAGTATGATATTTCATTATTTCCATGCCAAAATTTAAGTCTCTTACCGTTCTCGAGATATCTTGTTCACACACAGACGTTGAACACACGCATGAGTATGATATTTCATTATTTCCATGCCAAATTTAAAGTCTCTAGCTCTTACCGTTCTCGAGATATCATGTTCACACACAGATAGACACACGGACGCACGGACCATTTATCGAAAACAACTTTTTTGGTATCCTGAGGCTATGGATTCGTCCAGAAATGTGAAAAACTGGGTAGGTCAAATTTTCGACGAATACAATACTCTCCTTATTATAGGATAAGGAAAGTAAAAAAAAAATCCTATATGCTGCGTCCATTATTTAGAATTGTTGCACCCATGAGTATACTAGCTAAGATATCTTTATTTTAGTCACCGTGGCTGCAAATTAATGTCGGTCTGTCTGATAATATTATCCACAGAGCACGCGATTAGCTAAGTGGTTAAGTGCTCGGCTGCCATGCGGAAGGTCCCGGGTTCGTTCCCCCGAGTCGACAAAAAATTGTATTCTAAATTTTTGACAGTAGTTGTAAGGGATACCTTCCGGTGCGCTCGTGTTGACCCAGCACTTAAATGGGAAGTATTGTGTCACTTCTCGCCCATCAGAGGGGAGGCATACTACGGGATGGGCAGGCTACAACACAGACCACAAGTGTCTAAAGTAGCTCCTGTTTCATGGCTTCGAAATAAAAAAGGCTGTGAAACAATAATCTTTAAATAAATAAAAAAATGTTGCTTTTAACTGCATGGTCATATCACGACGGGGATGTTACCCTCCATTCGCAGAAAACTGACAAACAATAACCTCACCCAGTCTGGGTCCGACCCAACCCAGTGTGGCCGTTGTTATTGTTGTTCTTGTAGCCAGCTTGGCTACAGCTGGAGAGGTGAGTGATGGTCTCCAGCCAACTTTATTTCAAAGTTGGCTCGTCCTGAACCATATTTTCTATGTGCGATCAACCATCATGAGGAATTGGACTTTTCTTTATAAGCCATTAAACCCATAAGAAACTGCAAACTACTAGCCTGTCTTGTAAGGGTTGGCTAGTCTGTTCTCTGTTTATAGTCCTCTAGAGAGACATTGGTCTTCTCCCTGTTTAACGTCCCCCAGCCAGACTAGCCAGACGGCCAGTGTGGCCGTCTGCAGGACGTGTGTGGCTGTCTTAAGAAACTAACAACCACTTTTTTAGCCCACACGTTTCTCAACATTCCCTCTCTATAATTTCAGACCAGACCTACTGTCGAAAGCAAAGCGAGCTTTTGAACTGGAAGACTATCTGACAGCCATCGACTACTGCACGCAAGAGATCGCGCTGGATGAGGCCAAGGCTTCGTCCAGCCACACCAGAGCTCTGGCCAAGCTGCTCAGAGCCTCGCTGTACATATTCACGTCTCAGAGTAGTAAGGCCATGGAGGATCTGGACGCGCTCATTCAAGACGAGTCTGTGGACTCGAAAGTGAAAGTGAACGCGCTCATTAAGGTAATTTGTTTACCGTGTAAAGGTTCCGTGGTTCAGAGATTTTCAGTTCGATCCACGGTTTAGACAGATTATTATTATTTATTTTACTTCCGAGAAATTTCTAATGTTAGAAATCGGAAGTATTGTGTTCGTTTTCGTTTTAAAAAATATTTTTTTGCTCCGATTTCAATTTTTTTTTTTTTTAAATAATACATAGACAGCATACAAATAGACACATAGAAATATAGACAGTATGGGTTCCAAGTTCTTACTTATGATAAATAGTATACAATAAAAGATTGAACAAATATGAAAATTCCGTGTTTCAGTTGGACCCACGGTTTAGGCAGATTATTATTATTTATTTTTTCAACGTTGTTTCAACTGCGTAAGCAACCCTCCATTCGCTGTAAACTCACAAACCAGCTACTCAAATTAACGTTACCCAGCCTGAGTGGGGTCGGGAATAGCTACATGAGAGTTCGAATTTGAATGGTTATCAATCCAAGTTCTAGCCTCGCTGGACGCTACTTAACTTCTGTGAATGAATAAGTTGTCAGCTATGGTTTTATTGCACATACTTATGTATAAATTCTTTATTATGTGCCACAAACATAATATCAGTGCAAAAGTATTTTATTTAACTTTATTTATTATTTTGGCATCTTTATTTATTAAATAATACATAGACAGTAGACACATAGAAATATAGACAGTATGGGTTCCAAGTTCTAACTTATGAGCAAACTATTGTGCAAACACGGTCTATATGTTAGAAACCAAATAAAAGTGGCTTAGGATGGGTCCTCTGTAAAAAAAAAAAAAATAATAATATGAAAAATAAAACAAAAGATCTATTATTATATACCGTTTCTCTTGTCACTCTACAATACATTGTAGTATGTATATATTTCTTCCTCTTTAGATTTCATTACCTCCAATAATATTGTTTATATAATTATAATGTATTGTTAATTTAGTTCATAGTGTGATATAATGTAATAGGTTGATTTATTTAACTGTATTGTATTACACTCGAATAAAACATATTCAATTCAATTCAATTCAAAAAATTCAATTCAATTCAATTCAAAAAATTCAATTCAATTCAAAAAAATTCAATTCAATTCAATGTCTTTTCGACTGTCTCCAGCGGGCCGCCATCCATCTGCACGCCTCCACCGACTTCGAGGCCGCGTTCGCCGACCTCGACGCGGCCGAGAAGGCCGACCCCTCCGTGGCCGACAGCTACTACCAGCGCGGCCAGATCCACTGCTTGTTCGGCAAGTACGACGAGGCGCTGGAGAACTTCGACCGCACCCTCGCGCTGAACCCCGGCTTTGTGATAGCGGCCGCGCAGCGCTACTTCGTGCTTCACAAGCGCCTGAGTGGGGCCGGGGACCGGGGGCGAGAGGACGCCACCCTGGCCGAGTTCCGGGAGTTCGTGGATCTGCACCCCGGCTGCGCGGAGGCGTCCACACTGTTCGCGCAGGTGGGTGATGAGTTTGTGTCCCCGTAAGATTTATAATAACGTCGGTCCCGCTAGTTGAGTGGTCAAGACGTTTGATTTAAAATCCAGATGTCGCGGGTTCAATGAAAATAGAGAGGTTAGTAGTTAGTTGATGGCATGTATATTCAGAACTATTACCTGCTGATGAGAGCAAATAAGCTCGAAACAGCTGTCCAGGTATGTTCTGATATTCATGTACAGCTAGTACAACTTATCACTCTTCTGTTTATACTAATTATACTGATCAACCGGAACATGACAAGTTACGTATCCTCTCATTTGGGATTTTGACCTCACAATAATATGTCTTGGATTTACTGCTGGAATAATGAGACTCATTAGTCCTAATCGGGCAATATAAAAAAGGCCATATTATTATAACAATTGCCCCTGCTTAATTGGCATTGACCTCTTTTCTTACCCTGTGTCATCTATCCCAAAACGGATTGTATTTTTTTTTTTTTTTTTAAAGATGAGTGTTTCTCAGCCTTTTTTTGATTTCGTAGCCATGAAACAGGAGCTACTGTAGACTCTTGTGGTCTGTGTTGTAGCCTGTCCATCCCGTAGTATGCCTCCCCTCTGATAGGCGAGAAGTGACACAATACTTCCCATTTAGGTGCTGGGTCAACACGAGCGCACCGGAAGGTATCCCTTACAAACAATTGTAACCAAATTAAGAATACAAATTTTTGTCGGCACGGGGGATCGAACCCGGGACCTTCCGCATGGCAAGCGAGTGCTTAACCACTGAGCTAATTGTGCGCTCCATTTGAATTAATAAGTAACCTCTCATCCACCCATATTTATGATTTCAGGTGCTCATAGAGCGAGAAGATTTCGACGGCGCGGAAGAGTACTTCAAGCGTTCCATCAGAATAGACCCGGGCAATGCTTCGCTCTACGTGCATAGGGCCATGCTGATGCTGCAAGCCCGCGGCAGTATTGAGGAGCCCATCAAGCTCATTGAGAAGGCTATCTCTATTGACAGCTCCTGCCTGTTCGCCTACGAGACGCTAGGAACTATTGAAGTACAAAGGTAAGTTGAATTCATGTCAAATCAATTCAATCAGTTACTTTTTTATTTACAAAACATAACAATCAACAATCAACGAAATAATAAAAAATGAAATCAGAATATACTAAATTTCGTCAATTTTCTATTTTAATTAAATAAAAAGTGTGATGTCTAGCCCACTGTGTCATAGTTAATGACATGTGTTGGGCTACTTTGTCAATTTTATTATTACCTTTTATTATGCTTGTCTTATGTTTATTATTGTACTTAATTTTATCTGTGTGTTAATTTTTATACTGTAATTTTTCATGTTTGTTTTATGTACTTGTGAATGTTCTATTATTATTATTATTGTGCTATTATTGTTATTGTTTTATTTGGGGAGCTGTAAGTTCTGACACGAACTTGTGATCTCGATTTCGTCCACTAATTTCGCCCCAAATCCCCTACCTAACGCCTGACTATTCTCTGTCACAGAGGCAGGTTGGAGGAGGCCGTGCAATGTTTCGACAAGGCTCTTCCCCTCGCCAAGGACGAGGCTGAGCTGTCCCACATCTACTCCCTGAGAGACGCGGCCGTCGCCCAGCTGAAAGTGTGCCAGCGGTTCAACATCAAAGTCCCCACCCTGTAGTCTTGCACGCCTAGTCAGTGTATACGTAACGTCGCCTCCGAGATGCCTTTTTTTTTAATTCTGTCCCTGTCGGTCTTGCAAATGGGCCTTGTTGAGAAATAACAAATATATTCGATACAAAAAAAGGAATTGAGAAATACATAATAATTTAAAACACACCACCAATGTTTTAAACCTTGTTGTAAAATACATCTATAAAAAATTGTTAAAAAAAAAAAAAAAAAAACACACACCACCAAGACTTGAAAAGGAGAATTGATCCTTACTTGTGGAGTACTGCTTTTATTTTACCTTTATGTTGTCATATTTATAATAATAATATCGCCTTATTTATACTGCCCGATTAGGCCTAATAAGTCCCATTATTCCGGCAGTAAGCCCAAGACGTATTATTATATATATGGTCAAAATCCCAAATGGGAGGGTAACATGTCATATCGGGCGCATTACGATTCGGCCCAAAAAGGTTTATGAAAAAGGATTTCGATTTCAGGTAAAAAAAAAAAAAATGGCCTTCTATGTATTTTACCTAACCCTTCTATAAACCTGAGGCATTGCCTTCTATGTATTATCACTAACCCTACTATATTCTTGAGGTATGGCCTTCTATTTATTTTACCTAACCCTACTATAAACCTTAGGCATTGCCTTCTATGTATTATCCCTAACCCTACTATATTCTTGAGGCATGGCCTTCTAATAGGTATTTTACCTAACCCTACTCCCTACTATACACTCAAGACATTGCCTTTCATTAAATGGATGACCAGAGAGAACTAATTCAATGACCATACTATTTTATAGTAATTTTTGGTGGAATGAAAGTGGGATTTTTTGTTGGAATAAAAGTGGGATTTTTGTGTGGGATCAAAACTTGATACTTTGTTTTGGGACGAATCGGGTTATGGGCCGAATCGTGTTGTGTTTCTTTGGGGCCGAATCATGCTATGGAAAAGGTCTACTCTGGTAATTTGGGCCGAATCGTGAAGTTCCCGTCATGTCCCGGCTGGGTTTTGAACCGGCAACCTCTGGATTACGAGTCAGACGCCTTAACCACTGAGCTAATAGGACACAAAATACACCTCCAGGATTTGAAAAGGAAAAAGGATCCTTACTTGTGGAGTACTGCTTTTATTTTATCTCTATGTTGTCATAATGTCATATTTGTATTGATCACGGTAGTCTCGCTACTCAAACTCGCTTTACTAAATTTATGCTCAACTCCGTGACTTGAACCAACGATCTCCAGGTTACAAGTCCGCTGCCTTATCGATCAAGCTACTGGGGTCAGTTTTTATCTTTATGTTCTTAAAGCTGACAACTATGTTCAATCCAAAAAAGAAACTGAAAAGTACATAATATATCCGAAATTGTTTTTAATTCTGTCTCTCTGTAGGACTTGGGAAATGGTTCTAGTTTGTTGAGTACTGCTTTGATTTTATGTGGTGATCCTTATGTTCTTAAAGCTGACCAGATCCATGAAGCATAGGTGGCTCTTGGTCTGACAATAGTAGTATCCACTTTGTGATGCGGTATCAGGTTTTTCCTATATACCTTGTAACCTGCTTGGTCTATGGTTTTCTCAAGATGGTGATTCCATGTCTCTTGTCGAGAGAAAAGCCAAGAAATTTGTCTTCGTCAGCTACATTAATTCCTCAAAATGTTGGTGCCTCAATAGGTCCGAATTTTATATCTCCGCATTTTTATTTTTTTATAATTAAAAAAAAAAAAAATATTTCATTTGATTTTTAATTATTTACATTAATACCATTGGGAATTCTTATTTTCATTTGACCTATTTGTTTTTATTTCAATGTTAAATTACTTTGTAGATTTTTGTTCTGTACCTGTTATGTTATTTTTTCATTTTATTTCCAATAAAAAGGCAAGTTGTTTGCGATTCCATGTTTAAAAATTTATGTCATCTGGTAAAAAGTATTAGGGAGGAATTAATAGACGTGTTTGTAATACCTCTGTGGCGCTAAGTCACGGATTGCGTACTGTGTAACATAGGAAAAATCGACTATTAATTTCCAAATACTACCCATGTACTATGGAGATCTTTTTTTAGATGAGTATTTCACAGTTTTTATTTCGTAGCAATAAAATATCAGATATTGTGGAGGAGTATAAAGGTTTAGCTAGAGTACTGTAAACAGAAAACGATAAGCCAACCCTAACAAGCCAGGCTAGCTTACAGTTTCCCAAGGGTTTGTTTAATGGCTTGTAAAGAAAAAGTCCAAGTTCTAACGATGCGCGATGGTTGATCGCACTTAGAAATATGTGGTTCAGGACGAGCCAACTTTCCTCTTAAGTTGACTGGAGACCATCACTCCCCCCCAGCTGTAGCCAACTGGATACAACAACAATAAATAGCAACTGTGGCAATCTCTTCCACCCAACCCTTATAGCTACTAATCGTACGCTCAAATATATCGAAGAAGTGTTTTTTTTTTTTTTTTTTTTTTTTTTAAGCTTTATTAGGAGGACAAAGTACAATGGTAACAGTATAAAATTAAGAAAAGAAAAACAAAATTAATAAGTAAAAAAGAAAATAACAATAATGTCCTACCTAAAGGGCGGGGTTATTGCCTGTAGCAATCTCTTCCACCCAACCCTTTTGTGTTCTGCGGCCAGCCGTGAGACGAGTTCGGGAAATACAATACAGGACAGAAGCTATAGCCGCCAGCGTCGGTGGCGCGCTGAATGCACCTGTCTCGTAGGGGATCACCGAAGTTAAGCAACGTCCAGCGAGGTGGAGACTTCGTGACTCTGGCATTCCAGCCCAACCTAGGCTGAGTGAGGTTTATGTGCGTATCAGGTTTGTGAGATTCCTGCGAATGGAGGGTTAACACATAATGAAACTCTTGAGTGTTGGGTGGTATAAAATGCCCAGAGCATTAACCTCGCCTTATGGTTACCTTCCATTAAAGAGTGTTATTATTATTATTAACATATCACCGACCTCAGTGTAGCTTGATAGATAAGGCTGCGGACTTGTAACCTGGATGTCAGTGGTTCAAGTCCCGGTTTCAGCGTAGATTTAGTAAAGCTATTTCAAGTAGTTGTGATAATATCACGAAAGTGATTAACACATCAAATATAATTATGTACGTATTAGTAGTCACCGTGGCAGAGTGAGTTAGCGCGCTGGGCATTGCACGCACGGTGACCTGGGTTCGATCCCCAGCGGGGCAGGAATTTTTCTGCTCTGTACTTCGATGTTCGGGGTCCACTCATACCTCGTGAGGAAAAATGAGTAGTTACTTGTATGAGTAACGACCAGTGGCGGCATTACCAGAGTAAAAAGAAATTAATGTAATAGAATAATTCGAAATGTAAAGGAGGCTCTTAGTAATGCTGCGCTACCCACAAAAATTGTGAAGAGGCCTTGTGCTTCACCACAAAGAAATTCGTACATACATACATAATTATGTACGTATCCAGAATTTCGCAGGATATCCCGTCGACATCTGTGTAATAAATATATAAGTCGACCTCTGATAAGTATATGAGTCGACAGCTATTTTTTTTTTTTACACTTTATTTTTTATACAAAACAATCAACAATATTTTTTTTTTTTTTTTTAACTTAAAAATATAGAACATCATTAATTTTTATTTACAATCCGGTGCGAAGTAAATGCCTTAGGCATTCTCTACCACTTAACCCCGGAATATACTAATAAGTCGACATATATATACTAATAAGTATATAACTCGACATCTATGTAGTAGTAACCCTCGCGGCGGCGTACTAGAATAATTGACGTCACGTTTTCTCTTCTCTCAGTCTCATCAGGATGACTCACGCTCCCAATAGAGCAACTCCAGACTTCCTAACAGAAGAGTGACTCATTCATTTTGAGTCATGAGTGTCGGGAGTATACATAATTTAGATTCCGATCGATGGCAACTTTCGAAACTTTTAGGCAGATATGTTCGCTATGTAGGCAATGTGGGTACTGTGTTGAGAAATCAAACGGTTTACGATGTTGCTATTTAAATCGAAAGAAATGAAATGGATAGTGTTCCATTTTAAGTTTTATTATTTACCTTATACAACACATCTATTGCAGGTTGTATACTTGGTCCATACCACTGATTTTAAGTATGTTACATAGCTGGACATTTTCTAAATATTTGTTTGATGGTGGAGTGCATAGTCACAGCCTCACTAAGCACGGCCAATAGCCATTCGATTGTGTAAAAATTCGATTGATTTAATCTGTTCATTAGTTAATTCTGTTAATTTTTAACTGTGCACTTGGGACTTAGTATGTTACATTGCTGGACATGTGTTAGTTTTCGTCTTCAGATTACCTTCTCAAAATGTTATCCTAATATAGGATAGGGTACTTTGTTGAATGAATTGTCAATGGTGTAGAAACTGATGTACCGCGTGATGGTACGTTAACTTATAATAGAAAGTATAAGGGCGAAATTAATAGACAACATCGATAACTTAAGTCATTGCTTAGCGTCGGTTTTCCCTATCCTAGACAGTACGCAATCCAAGTTTCCCTTACTGAGATAGTACGCAATCCACCGACCTCAGTGGCTTGATCGATAAGGCAGCGGACTTGTAACCTGGAGGTCGGTGGTTCAAGTCCCGGTTTCAGCGTAGATTTAGTAAAAGCGAGTTTGAGTAGTTGTGATATCACGAAAGTGAATAACACAAATATGATATCTTTTTTAAATCTAGTACGCAATCCGTGACTTAGCGCCTTAGAGGTATTACAAAAACGACTTTTAATCCCGCCTAAGTCCCCGTGGTTGAGTGGAGTAGCGCACTAGGCTTGCACGTACGATGGCCTGGGTTCGAATCCCGGTTGGGAAGAATTTTCATGGATACCAATGTTGATTGCACTTACGTTTTTTTTTTTTTTTCATTGCACTTACTTCACACTTGCGGCTTTTTTTAGGGGGTTCCAGGTACCTCGCATACTATTTAGCCAGCAGAACCTAAGCAAAAATTACCTATGCACACGTTTAAAATTTAGTCAAGGTCGGTCCAAGGCCTGCGGAAACGTATCTGTAGAGAATACACATTTAATAAAGGATACTCGAGCTAGCGTCAGGTTGGATAACCAGTTCTAGTTCTATTTCTGAAGTTAAACAACGTCCAGCGAGGTTGGTACTTGGATAGGTGACCATTCAAAATTCAAACCCTCGTGATGCTATTAGCTATCCCCGGCCTCAGTCAGGCTGGGTGAGGTTAATTTGAGTAGCTGGTTTGTGAGTTTCCAGCGAATGGAGGGAAAAAAACACCCGTCGTGAAATTATGACCATGCAGTTGAAAGCGATGTTAAACCCAAAAATCACACTAAAGTACGTTACGTTTACGTTTACGTACCTATAATAGAGAATATACATAGTTTCGACTTACGAGTGCAGATAAAAGGAGAAATAAGTAATAAAAACAATAATATAGCCTTTATATTAATGCCCGATTAATAGTCTAAGGGCGAATTTATTAGACAAATTTTACATCACAAGTCATTGCTAATCAGTTTTCCCTATCTTACACAGTACGCAATCCGTGACTTAGCGCGACAGAGGTATTACAAAAAACACCTATTAATTCCGCCCTATTAAGTAATAAAAACAATAGAGTCCCGTTATTAGAGCAGTAAGCCCAAGACGTATTGTTATGTGGTAAAAATCCCAAATGGGAGGATAACTTGTCATGTCCCGGCTGGGTTTCGAACCCGAAACCTCTGGATTCCCAGACCGCCTACCACTGAGCTACTGGGACAGACGGGAACCAACCATACATCGCTACCAACACTCATTATTTTTATTCCCATCTCTCTACTATAATAATAATACTCTTTAGTGGAAGGTAACCATCAGGCGAGGTTAATGCTCAAATCATTTTCTACCACCTAACCCTCAGAGTCTTATTATCATGTGGTCACAAACTCAAAATTAAAGATGAAAAATGCATGCACCGGGTGGGATTCGAACCAACGGATCCCTACGCTACCTGGATTATTAGATTAGCGCGTTAACCACTTAAATACCAGTAAGTTATCATATTTGTGTTAATCACTTTGGTGATGTGACAACTACTCAAACTCACTTTTACTAAATCTACTCTGAAACCGGGACTTGAACCACCGACCTCCATCAGATCACAAGTCCGGCGCCTTATCGATCAAGCTACTGAGTGCTTAAATACCAGTACTATAAGATAGAATTGATGTACAAGACTTAGCAGGGCAGTATAATACTATTATTAGTACGATTATTTTACTTCCAATGTTACATAACATACATAAGTGAGGCCGAAGATAACGTCCTTGATGTAGAAGGAACACAGAACAGCCTCCTCTCTGTTATGTATATGTTCCGGTAGCTCAGTGGTCAACGCGTTGGTCTGGTGGTAATTCGGAGGTCGCGGGTTCGAAACCCAGCCGGATACATGACAATTATGACAAGTTATCTTCTCATTGGGATTTTGACCACATAAAAATACGTCTTGGGCTTAGTGCTGGAATTTTGAGAATTATTAGCTCTAATCAAAGTGATCGGGTGGTATATTTTCACCATACTACCTATACAATTAGAATGAATAAATGTCATTAGTATTAGAATGAATAAATAGGTATTTGAGCACGCGATTAGCTCAGCTCAGTGGTTAAGCACTCGCTTGCCATGCGGTTCGATCCACCGAGCTAACAAAATATATTTGGATTCAGTTGTTTGTAAGGGATACCTTCCGGTGCGCTCGTGCTTACCCGGCACCTAAATGGGAAGTATTGTGTCACTTCTCGCCCATCAGAGGAGAGGCATACTACGGGATGGGCAAGCTACAACACAGACCACAAGCGTCTACAGTAGCTCCTGTTTCATGGTTACGAAAAAAAAAAAAAAAAAAAAAAATCAGAGTCATTAGATAATTAATAATTATTATTCATTTATTCACACTGAGTATTCACTGTGGTCGAGTGCTGTAGCGCACTAGGCTTACACGCATGGTGGCCTGGGTTCGATACCTGCCGAGGTAGTAATTTTTCTTTGTTCTGAACCTCTTTTTTAAATATAATTGTGCCCCGGAATCGCTTTCGCATTACTTCAGACAATTTACCTTTACACCCATGCTATTACGGAAACGGAAAACCCCGGTCAAAATTTACCGCTTCGGCCGGGATTCGAAACCGCAACCACCGGGTCAGCAAACAACTACTGAGACATTGAGTTCGGCGAACTCTGTTTTACCCAATAATCATAATTTAATTTAAGACTCTGAGGGGGGTAGAAAATGTTTTCTATCGTTTTAGTGGTTACATTCTACAGCTTCTACTAAAGATTAAAAGTTATCATATTTTTGTTAATAAAATAACGATGTGATATCACAATTACTCAAACTCGCTTTATTAATACCTACTTTGCTAAAATTGGTTTTCGAAGCACCGACCTCCGGTTACGAGTCCATAGTCACAGCCTGATTAAGCCATAGTCACAGCCATAACATTTTGAGAAGGTAATCCGAAGACATACTTAGGCCCAAGTGCACAGTTGCCAATTAACAGAATAAATCAATCGACTTTTTTACACAATTAAATAGCTTAATCAGGCTGTGACTTAATCAGGCTGTCACTAAAGAGTTTTATAATAATAATATCGCCTTATTTATACTGCCCGATTAGGACTGAGTCCCATTATTCCAGCAGTAAGCCCAAGACGTATTATTATGTGGTCAAAAACCCAAGTGGGAGGGCAACTTGTCATGGCCCGGCTGAGTTTTGAACCCGCGACCTCTGGATTACCAGTCAGACGCCTTGACCACTGAGCTACCGGGACAGACATTATGATTAAGACACATGGATATATTGAATTCGGATCTGCGCGATGGACAAAACTATGTTATAAGAGTGACGTGAATCAGGTCTCTAGGTCTGGGGTATACCCAGATCTAAGTGACGTCACTCTTTGTACGGTTTACCCAGACCTATTCATGACGTCACTCTTTAGATGGTATACCCAGACTTTATGACGTCACTATTTGTACGGTATACCCAGAACGTCACTCTCAAGACATCATGACTGCAGTTAGGTCACTTCAAACTCGTCTTCTGGGGAACCCAGTGCTATGATGGGCCAAGGTCTGAGCCCTGAGGGGAACCCCTCAAAGCAAACATTAGATTCAGGTAATCCAGTTTATGCGGCGCTAATCTGGTAACTAAGGTAGTGTGGGGATCTTTTTATTTCGAATCCAACCCAAATACATGAACTTTTTCGCATGCATTTTAGAATTTCATGATAACTATGAAAAGGGAACCGTGTCGAGAGTGAGAGGGAGAGCCAAAAGCAGAGAAAAATATCTTGGGAAGAAGGAATTTAATATTTTGCAGGGAAAAGAAAACATGGATAAATCGGGGGGTTTTAATATTTACACTACCCAAACCAAAAACATATTGAAATACCAACAGATGGCTGTCTTCACTTTTGCAATTCATCTTTAGAATGCTTCAAGACTTCAGAACTGGGAATGTCTCTGAAGTTACCAAAGTTTCTGAAAAAATATACAGGGTACGGTGAAATCATGGAACTCAAAATCCATGTTTTTTTAATTCCCATATAAGCTACCTATGCTATATGGGACGGCTACTTTTGCTTTTGAAGATTCAAATAAGATACAAAGCCCGTCCATATTTCTCATTTATATACAGAGATTAGTCTCCATGTATCTCCGTAAATAGAATATCTTCTTAGTCACATTAGAAAAATTGATTATGAAGATATCTAGGCCGCGGTTTCCTACAGAGTGCAATATTTTGTTGCAGAATGTTGTGAAGCGTTTCAGAATCGTTTCATAATTATGATCTGCTTTTCCTTTAGAGTTTATAGAATCAAATTGAATCCCACTGACTGAAGCATTGCTTTCGAAACAAAATATGTTGCGATCAGTGGGAAATTGGCCTTAATGTGGGTCAGTATTAAAAGAAAGCTTTATATCAGCGATACTTATTAAAAAATTAAAGATTCAAATCATAAGTTTAAAACGGCTCAGTCGTTGCGCGAACAAGTGCTGTTTAAAAGATTGGATTCATAGTATTGTAATCGGAATAATGGATAGACGCAATAGGCTTTGTTTCGACTGAACTTGTGAGAGAGGGCGACCAGGGGCGGGCTGACGTCAAGAGGTGTTCACTAGAGATCGATGAGCGAGACTCCTGAGAGCGATGGTGTGACTCGGGAGTACTAACTGACTTGTCCCTCTTTTCTTAGGTTTATATACGAGTGTTTATCGATGGTACATTCCACATTCCTTGATAGACTTGCTCCTATGATCTGATTATTGTATTATCAGATCATATGAGTTATCTTCAGATTAAGTGGTTCATGTGTCATGTTTTGGCAAGGTGTCACTGTTATCTTCCATAGTCTATATCTGAAGCCTATGGAATTTCTTACACTGATGTTATTCGCGGATGGCAGTGTTACTGTCCCTATGACACCTCCCCAAGTAACGCGAGCTTTGCCCCTAAAGCGACCTGACCGACCTCCTCACTTTGTCTCTATATTTATTGTTTACATTTTAGTTAATCTACATACATGGGTTTAATATAATGAACATTATTATACATGGTAATTTAAATTTTATAGGTGCAGGTGGGCCCTAGTCCGTCCTTTCTCTGCTTGTCGGTGTCTGTCGTGTTGTTGCTGCCGCTGGTGCTGTGTCGGAGCAGCTTGTTTCGTCTGGAGGTGTGTGCGTGTGTGTTTCTCGGAGGGTCACCCTTGCTTGTAATTTTCTGTGACGTTTTCTCGGTGTTTTTGTCTTAACTTCTGGTGGGCTGTGTCCATTGCGGTGCGGTTATTCTGTTGGGATTCGCCTGAAATTCTGCAGGCGAGGGGTTCCGTTGTTCCCTCCCGTGTTCTTTTTTGTATTTCTCGGTGTTTCTTCCCTATGAGTCATGGCTTTTGTCTGGAATTGGTTGGGTGTTCCGGTGGATTTTAGGCTAAATGTTGTTGAGCCGGAGTCAGATGTTATAGTTGATGTGGCCAATGGGTGGAAGTGGGGTTTGACTGCCGGGCCGGTTGGTGGTGTTGGTGTTGTTTCGCCGCAACGGGTTGTTATTGTCGTTGTTGCTTGTGCTGTATGGTGCCAGATGGGAGTTGGTCTTCTCGTTCCTTCACTAGTGTTTTTCCTGAGTAGGGTGACCATCTTACACACTACCTCCATCCGTTCATGTGCTCTGCTGTCCTTCTTGTTCTTACTGTATGAGTTGTAATTGCTTTTCCGTGACTCGTACAGGCGGTGGTGGGGCTGGGGATTGTTGTTGCTTTGTAGTATTTGGACTAGGGCTTCCCTTTTCTGTATAATCAACAATTATGAAGATAACATGAGAACAAAAATTATATTGTTTTACTCAACTAAATATAAGCAGTATAGGCATATTATAAATTGTGAACAATGTATTATTTTATAGATATCTTTTGTGGTGTATAATATATTGTAAATCTTAGGTATTATAGATCTTAACTATTATAAACTATTATAAATAATATAAATCTTAACTGTGGTGCATAATATATTGTAAATCTTAGATATTATAAATCTTAATTATTATAAATATTATAAATCTTAACTGTGGTGCATAATATTATAAATCTTAATTAGTGTTTACCTGGTATATATATATCCATAATTTTTATAAATAAGGTATTGAAAGACATTATTAGCTATACGGTATTTTAAAAATTGTATCAATTACGTACTATGTACTGCAAACTCTACCTATAATATAACATTCGGGTTTAGATAACATATAACATAAGATTCAAGTATAATATTCAAGTTTACATAAATATATTTTTTCTATCTCACTGTACCTGATTTAAATTAGATACTTCTTAATACGTTTTTTTTTTTCTTAGGGATTGTCTGACAATTATCTTTTTTGTAAAAGCTCTTCTTGTCTCGCGATTTACTTTATTCGCTGGTCCATGCATTCGATCCTTTCGTTCATTCGTATTCACACATTCGTTCTGTCACATGCATACCTTGTGTTCCCGGGCCCTGGGAAGCACTGGAGAATTTACTGAAACCATTCATTCTAGTTAATAAGGATACATTCATACTTTTGGAAGGGTGTCTGAAGGAAGGTTTAAAATGGGGGAAGTCGTTACTGCGTTCAAACGTTGACCAGTTTTAGAGTTTCTTTCGGACAAGAAAAGTTCCGATTTATATCCCATGAGCCTAAGGTATGGGTTAGGGTTCCCAGTGTTTGTTTGTTGTTTCGGGCGCCAGGGCTGTTAGCCCGGTATCGGGGGCCAACCCCGATTATGAACCTGTATATATACTTACCGTTATTCTCTAGAGTTGTCTTCGTAGAATGGCTTTAATCTTTCTATGTGAACTACATCTTTAAAGTTTTTCTTACTACTAAGTTTGCCTTCAACTTCGTAGTTCACATCTGATACCACTCTTGTGATTGTCAGTGGCCCGTAGTATTTCGGGTCTAACTTGTCCGTTCGGCCTACTTTTCTTGCCGGGTTGTACAACATAACCTTGTCATGTACTTTGAACTTGGTGTCGGATCTTTTCTTGTCGAAATATTGTTTAATCGTTTTTTGTGCTGATTCTAGATTACTCGCGGCTTTTTCTCGCCATTCTTTTATCTTAGTGATTCTTTTATCTTGTGTTTCTGGGTCAGTGTTGGACAGTGCTACGTCTAAGGGAAGTGTGCCTTGTCGTTGGGGCCTCTTTGTTGAATAATAGCTCCAATTCCATGGTCTGATGCGTCGATGACCAATTCTCTTTTCAGGGCAGGATTGAAGTGGCGTAGAACTGGTGCTGTAAGGAGCTTTTCCTTTATGAGTTGGAATTCTTTTTCGTGCTCCGTTTTCCACTGGAACTTGGCATTCTTCTTCGTGAGTTCCTGTAGGTTTTTGGTTAGTTGTGCGTACTGTGGAATAAACATTCGGTAATAATTAGATAGTCCTAACCAACTTCGAACTTGTTTGACTGTTTTTGGTCTGTGGAAGAGCTTAACGCTTCTTAGCTTTTCTTCGTCGGGAGCTATGCCTTCTGCTGAGACCATATGTCCCAATACTTTGATTAAGTTCTTTCCGAACATACATTTTTCTGGTTTAACTTTTAGATTTACCTCTCTTAATCTCTGAAACACTTTTCTTAGGCTAATTAGGTGAGATTCAAAATCTGAATCTGCCACTAGCCAGTCGTCTACGTACACTAACACGGTGTTCCATAAGAGTCCTTTGACTGCGTCGTACATCGCCTTTTGACATATACTAGGGCTAGATTTCAGGCCGAAAGGGAGTACGTTATATTCGTGCAGCGCGTTACTGGTGGCAAAAGCTGTCTTATGTTTGTCTTCCTCTGCTAATGGAATTTGCCAGAAACAATTTTTCAAATCTAAACACGTGAAAAATTTAGCTCCATTCAGGTGGTTTAAGAAATCGTCTGTTCTCGGCATCGGAAATTTGTAGTCGGTTACCTTTTTGTTCAGCAATCTGTAATCAACGCAAAATCTGGGATCCTTGTTAGACTTTTTAACCAATACTACGGGTGCTGAATATGGGGATTGAGATTCTCTTATGACTCCAGCTGTTAACATTTTGTTGACATGGCTCTCGATTAATTCCCTTTCTTTATGTGCTGTTCTATATGGAGGACGCGCCACTGGTATGTCGTCCTCGAGTAAAATTCTGGCCGGGGGTACTCTGGCGTTCCCCGCTGGAATTTCATGTTCTGCGGAAAAAATATCTACATACTCGGTTAATAATTTCTTAAGTTGTAATCTTTGTGTCTTATTAAGGTTATCTGCTATGTTGAACTTGATTGTGCTATTCACCTTATTGTTTACACTTGTATTATGGTCTAGTTCAGATGATACTAACAAAGTATTACTGTATATCTTATTGTTCTGAGTATAGATATCGGCGGTAACCTTGCGATAATCCTGAGTGTATACTATTTTATTGTTATGATAAATAATGCTGACTTTGTATTTTACTAGAAAGTCTGTGCCAAGGACAATGCAAGGTGTGAAATTTCTGATTACGTAGAAATCTTGAATAAGATAGTCTGAATTTTTATCAATGAAAAACTTTAATCTCGCGATACCTGACACGGTCATTTTTTCGTTGTTTGCTGCAATGACTTTCCTTATATTACAGTTTCGGACATTTTTGGGGTTAACCAAACTTTGATCGATGATTGAAATTGCACTCCCAGAGTCTAGAATAGCCCTGTGAGTGTTGTCGCCTTCGAATATTTTAATGGTAGTTAGGCCTGTTGGTTTTGGTCCGACCAGGCTGTAGCTGGGGGATTTAAGGTACTTCGTGGCTCGTTTACCCCTCCTTGATGAGCCACGACCCCGTTTCCCGAACGTTTTGTTGTTTGACCAAAGTTTTTTCTAGTTCTACAAAATCTTGCTAAGTGTCCTATTTTATGACAGTTAAAACACGTGGGTCGACCGTCTCCAGTTCGACCATTATCCCTGTACCTGGGTTGAAATGGGCGTTTCTGTGAATAATTCGATTCTAAATTTCTAAGTCTCTCTAGGATTTCGTCCTGTCGGTTTTTGTCATAGTTATTTTGTTTATTATGATTTATGAAGTTACATTGATTAAGTTCTACCTCTGTATTTCGAATGTCGACCATTCGGTTTACCCCGTTTATTTTCTTGATATTGTCTATCACTTGAACTAAAGTGTCGTCACCTCTTAACATGACTGTTTTCAGCATATCTAGGGGTAAGCCATCCAGTAGAAATTCTTTAATTCTATCGGACGGCATAAGCGGATCTATTTTTGAACATAAGGTTAAAATGTCCTGGATATATGCCATTGTTGGTTCATCGTCTGTTTTGAATTTCCTACTTTTAAGTTTTATTAATAAAATCCGTTTTTCTATATCTTCTTCGAAAGCTGTTTTGATCAATGTTACTACGTCTTCCCAAGTATGGTGTTCTTTAATGTTATAATTGTACCAGTCCGACGCAGGTCCCTCGAGGTAACATGGAAGAACTGTTTTTCTAATGTTTCCAACCCACCCGTTTACTTGACACGCTAACCTGTATTTTTCAAGAAAATCGCTAATATTTTCACCGAATTTAGCTGAAAATGTAATTGGTTTTAACGTGGGAGTTTTCGGTTTTAAAATTGGGTCTTGGTGTACTACGTTTTGTGTTACTGGGCATGTTATACTTGCTGGACCTGAACATGACGTACTCTGTTCTGTTAGGTGGCGAGTGTTATCCAGGCTCACTAGTGGTGCTGTGTTTGATGACTGTGCAGTGGTGGTCGTTGATGTGGGAGTAGATGTTATGTTTAAAAAACTTTTTGTATTTAGGGTTTCTCGGTAGCTTATGTATTTTTGTAAAAGTTCTTTGAATCTGTCTGAAAGTGATTTAAGCAATATCTTCTGTTCTTGTGAACATTCCGGAAATTTACTTATTCGAGATTTGTAATGTAAGTATCTCGTCTCGATTTGTCTGTAATTTGTTGATCCGTCCGCGAGTCCTTCAAAGAGTGTATTCAAATTATCTAGTCCCCTTTCTATTCTTTCTAACTCCGCCTCCAAATTTGGTAGTTGTTCTGGGGCCAACTGGGCGACCTCTTTGTTTTTATTTTTACTGAGCATTCGACGAAGGTCGTCGAGTTTTTCTGTGCCTTTTAGGGTTTCCCCTCTTAAAGCTAGCTCGTATTGTACCTCTTCCATGGTTAGTGTATAAATATCGAAAATTAGTTTAGCCATTTTAAATCACTGTTAATAAAACGAAAAGTCAACAAATTCAGTCTTCTAGTCTATAGGTAGGGGTCACAACGTTATGTCAACAAAAATCTGGTTTGTCTATAAAATCACTATGAAAACTAACGTGTACTTACCTAATAGATGAAGGATTCTGGGTTCTGTAATCGGAATAATGGATAGACGCAATAGGCTTTGTTTCGACTGAACTTGTGAGAGAGGGCGACCAGGGCGGGCTGACGTCAAGAGGTGTTCACTAGAGATCGATGAGCGAGACTCCTGAGAGCGATGGTGTGACTCGGGAGTACTAACTGACTTGTCCCTCTTTTCTTAGGTTTATATACGAGTGTTTATCGATGGTACATTCCACATTCCTTGATAGACTTGCTCCTATGATCTGATTATTGTATTATCAGATCATATGAGTTATCTTCAGATTAAGTGGTTCATGTGTCATGTTTTGGCAAGGTGTCACTGTTATCTTCCATAGTCTATATCTGAAGCCTATGGAATTTCTTACACTGATGTTATTCGCGGATGGCAGTGTTACTGTCCCTATGACACCTCCCCAAGTAACGCGAGCTTTGCCCCTAAAGCGACCTGACCGACCTCCTCACTTTGTCTCTATATTTATTGTTTACATTTTAGTTAATCTACATACATGGGTTTAATATAATGAACATTATTATACATGGTAATTTAAATTTTATAGGTGCAGGTGGGCCCTAGTCCGTCCTTTCTCTGCTTGTCGGTGTCTGTCGTGTTGTTGCTGCCGCTGGTGCTGTGTCGGAGCAGCTTGTTTCGTCTGGAGGTGTGTGCGTGTGTGTTTCTCGGAGGGTCACCCTTGCTTGTAATTTTCTGTGACGTTTTCTCGGTGTTTTTGTCTTAACTTCTGGTGGGCTGTGTCCATTGCGGTGCGGTTATTCTGTTGGGATTCGCCTGAAATTCTGCAGGCGAGGGGTTCCGTTGTTCCCTCAGGTAATCCAGTTTATGCGGCGCTAATCTGGTAACTAAGGTAGTGTGGGGATCTTTTTATTTCGAATCCAACCCAAATACATGAACTTTTTCGCATGCATTTTAGAATTTCATGATAACTATGAAAAGGGAACCGTGTCGAGAGTGAGAGGGAGAGCCAAAAGCAGAGAAAAATATCTTGGGAAGAAGGAATTTAATATTTTGCAGGGAAAAGAAAACATGGATAAATCGGGGGGTTTTAATATTTACACTACCCAAACCAAAAACATATTGAAATACCAACAGATGGCTGTCTTCACTTTTGCAATTCATCTTTAGAATGCTTCAAGACTTCAGAACTGGGAATGTCTCTGAAGTTACCAAAGTTTCTGAAAAAATATACAGGGTACGGTGAAATCATGGAACTCAAAATCCATGTTTTTTTAATTCCCATATAAGCTACCTATGCTATATGGGACGGCTACTTTTGCTTTTGAAGATTCAAATAAGATACAAAGCCCGTCCATATTTCTCATTTATATACAGAGATTAGTCTCCATGTATCTCCGTAAATAGAATATCTTCTTAGTCACATTAGAAAAATTGATTATGAAGATATCTAGGCCGCGGTTTCCTACAGAGTGCAATATTTTGTTGCAGAATGTTGTGAAGCGTTTCAGAATCGTTTCATAATTATGATCTGCTTTTCCTTTAGAGTTTATAGAATCAAATTGAATCCCACTGACTGAAGCATTGCTTTCGAAACAAAATATGTTGCGATCAGTGGGAAATTGGCCTTAATGTGGGTCAGTATTAAAAGAAAGCTTTATATCAGCGATACTTATTAAAAAATTAAAGATTCAAATCATAAGTTTAAAACGGCTCAGTCGTTGCGCGAACAAGTGCTGTTTAAAAGATTGGATTCATAGTATCAAATAATCACCATTTGGCAGTAGGAATCGGGTAGTAACTAAAGTTTTACCTCTATGTATAAAAATTTAAATACATTTTTTTTATGCAGAAATGTTTATAATAGGAAATGGAAAAAAGAGATTTTTTAATTAAAAAGGGAATTTCATAGAAAAAACTATACTGAGTCGTTTTTTGAACCCTGTTGACAAATCAGATTTTGTATTCCTTGTTTATTTTTTCAAAATGTTCAGAATGGGCTGGAAGCTGAAAGTGAGTAGTGAGTAATCTGATAAGAATTTAATTTTTCAGTTTAAATTTATTCTGCGTCTGCCTAGTGCTTTCGACCGTTGGCGCCTTTGCACAAGAAATACGCGAAAATAAATTATTTAATAATTTCTTTCTTGATACTTTAATAAATCCTCTCATAATAGTCAAAATATCCATAAAGAAATATAATGTTCTCCTTCTTACTTGGTGCTTTAAACTTGCCATTGACAGTAATTATAAAAAATCCAGCACTAGCCATTTGCCCTTACATTGCAACGGGAGTAAATTTAAAATACACTGAGGCATGGCCTTATAAGTGAGTGCAGTCATGCCTTCTTGTGTTAAAATTTTCTCAACATAATTAATATAATCCCACTATCACTGGTCTGATTTTTGTTGATTTTGTGTTAACTGTTATCAATTTTGTGCTTTCTGTTGTTATTATTATTAAAGTTACCTGAGGCATGGCCTTACTTCTGGATGGCCTTTTTTATTCTCTTATCTGTGGCTATTTGAGATATGGTAAAAAGATTTTTTTTATGAAGTTTTCACAGAATGCATAGGTCAAAAATAAAAAAAAGATCTATCTGTAAAATCCCAAGTACCTATGTATTGATATTACTTCATTTAAATCACCTAGGAACTCAACTATCTTTTTAAAAATATTTTTTCAATTCCTTCAAAATTGAACTAAAAATACCCATTATTTTAGTGTGCAGTGGTTTATAACAAATTAATGTATCAAATTTAAAACTTGATTGTTAGTTTAAATTCTAGAAAATATATAGGTAAAGAACTTCTTTTTTGAATTTTATATTACCTACACAGTAAAAAATACATTATTGTGTGAAAGTGTGACAAATCAAAAGTATACAGCACTGGAAACTTCAAACAGCCCAATTTAATGGTAAGTATCT
Organism: Bactericera cockerelli; assembly: GCA_024516035.1. Taxonomy (NCBI): domain Eukaryota; kingdom Metazoa; phylum Arthropoda; class Insecta; order Hemiptera; family Triozidae; genus Bactericera; species Bactericera cockerelli. The sequence continues at coordinate 59,195,715 of CM044955.1, read as the reverse complement.
TAAATTGCTCCATGTAATGTTCATCACTGATTACTTCTTAAACAGTTGGTGGCAAAAGTTTGAGGTAAGAGGACATAATATATATGTGACTTCTTGAAAAATTTCAACCATTTTTTAAGTAGGTAATGATAGTAGGTACCTACACATTTTCATTCAAATAAAAGTAAAATATTCAAATTTTAGGGGCTAAATCATTCTCTCAGATCATTCTAAGCATTCTCTGAAATTTCATAACAATCTGTCCAGAAATGGCCCTTAGATGAGATCACCATGGACCCATAAATGAATGAGCAGCAACTAGTGGTAAAATTATGGGTAAAAAGTATTTGATATTCAAGGATAAGAAAAAAAGTCCTAGGTCATAATCCTGCACTACCCATTAAAATTGTGTTACAATAACATAATGAAACACATTTATTTTATTTTGCAAAATTATCTATGTATTCATAAAATCAAAATAGGAAAATTACAAACTTACAACCCTAGAAGGGAAAAATTGAAATTTCACAAATTATTGAAATTTTGATTAAGAAGGTCCTGTCTTGGGTTTTTTTTTTAATTTTTATTATTTTAAAAAAAAGCTGGTTTTCACCAACTTTAAGTATTGAAAGGAAATTATCAAATACCTCAGCCGAGGAGTGAAGAATGCATGTACAAAGATAGAGATAGCGTGGCAGTGTGTAATATTTTCAACTTGTCATACAGTCATGTAGTCGCACATTATCTACTGGAAATGATTCCTTCAAAATTTTCAGCAATCCAAGGAAACTCTTGACCTGTGGGAAAAACTGGTTTTGTCCTCTTTAACAAATCAAAATGCCTCACTGCAACTTGGGCTTAAATGATAGTTCATTAGGTGCTGAACCTACCCTTAAAATATCTGCACATTCTTTGGATACCCCCTGTATAAATATATAGTCATCTTCTTGCATTTCTGAGATAATCGACCATCATTTGTGTACATGGTTGAAATGAATTTTTGCACCCAATATCACATTTTATTTCCCCTTGTTATTCACATTTGTTTTTCCTTGGTGGGGGGTTTCAGTATGGTGGCAGTCTAGAGTTATGGACATGGAGACGTCTATTGATACCATTGGTGAAATCACAAGTGCAAATATCAGTGAGCTTTGTAAGTGTCCATTTTGTTGAATATACCTATAATTGTGCATGGTTTTTCTAGAGTTTGACGTCAATTGAATACCAACCTGTTGCAATAATTTTTGAGTTTTTATTTTTTTGATTGATGATGTTTATAGATCTGTTTTATTTAAATGTAATATTGTTTATGTTGACAAATGGGTGGGAAATTGGAAATACTTGTACCAATCCTTGTAAATTTAAAAATATTTAACTAATAGTTTTTGAAAATAGAAATACCCAAGTGTCAATTTTTATGTTTCTATTTTTACTTTATAATTCAATTGAATACCTACCTTTTATTTCTTTTCTTTTTTCAACAAATTTTATGTGGAATTCAAACTTATTTTCATCTTATTCCAGTTTGGTTAACTTTGGTTAGAAAGAAAAATATGGCTTAGGTGTTATCACTTTTATCCCAAAAAAAAATTAAACAAAGATCTGTTTCCCTTCTTTCCTACTTATTAACTTTTCAACAACTAATTTAAATCCCAAGTATTTATCTGATCATGCATCCCACTTGTTGATGATACCTACTTATGTTTGGGCATGTATTATTATTTGATCCGGTTGTAGGGTTTCAGTGAAACCCTTACAATAATCACTGCTACCTAATTAGATCTATTGTGACCAGTTGACCCTATTTTGTTTTAATGTCCTGATTTGAGATAGTCATTAGGACGCGAGTTTTACCTTCCATTCGCTGTAAATCGTACCAGCTACCCACATTAACCTCACCTAGCCAGGGTAGGGCCGGAAACAACAGCCTCACGTGTTTGGAGGGAACAGAAAATTCTGCCCAACCGGGAGAATCGAACTCGAGCTCTCTGGACTTGAAGAAGTGGAAAAATAAATAAAACCAAACCGATATCATCATTAGCAGCCAGCATCGATGGCACGTTAAATAAAACCAGTTCCCGTTCTGTCACTGAAGTTAAGCAACATCCACCGAGGCTAGGACTTGGATGGGTGACCATTCAAATTCGATCCCTGGTGGTGCTAGCTTTTCTCTGCCTCACTCAAGCTGAGTGAGGGTAATTTGAGTAGCAGCTTTGTGAGTTTCCAGCGAATGGAGCGAAAAAAACCCCCCGACGAGATATGACCATGCAGTAGAGAACGAAGTTAAACTTTAATTAAAAAATAAAATCATCCACAACATGGGAAAAGATATTTTACAAATGTGCCAACAATTTTTACTTTCTATTACCTATAAGGTATAGAAAGTATTGTTTTCGGTCGGTTTTTTCGAACTTTTTTTTTAATGAGTGTATCACAGTCGTTTTTATTTCGTAGCCATAAAACAGGAGCTACTGAAGACGCTTGTGGTGTGTTGTAGCCTGCTCATCCCGTAGTACGCTTCCCCTCTGATGGGCGAGAAGTGACACAATTGAGCTGATAATATTTTTCTGGACGAATTAGAATCGCCTGAAGAAATCTACTGACTTAAAAAAAGTAATTTATTTTATCAAACAGTCTAAATTTAACATATTGTTAAATTGAATGGTTGATAATGACGAGGACATTGTTGTCAACTCTTTGCTAAATAACTTTTGTAGTCATTGCAACCAGAAGAAACAAGCCATTTTACTTCTCAATCAATTCTTCTTGAATCTGATGTTACATTTGTGTCAAGCAGTGATGATTCGTCAAACAGTGAGGTCAAACAGCGCGCGATTAGCTTAGTGGTTAAGCATTCGCTTGCCATATTAGGAAGGTCCCGGGTTCGATCCCCCGAGCCGACAAACAAATTTTATTCTAAATTTGGTCACAGTTGTTTGTAAGGGTTACCTTCAGCTGCGCTCGTGTTGATGGAGTTTTCGATGAAATGTTTTATGTTTAGTAAATATTAAAAAAATATTTACTTGAAGTATCGAAGATTACAACTAGTTCTAGGTAATTTTGTTGTCCTTTTTTTGGTCACGAAGTGTTATTTTGGGGGATATGCTTACTCAGGTTCAGAAATAATTGAAGAAAATGTTTTTGTTACGATTAATAAAATGTACGAAGAAGACTGTGTATGTTCTTTGGACTTATACAGGGTGTATCAAAAGGTCATATACAAAAAGAAACCACGTGTAGTAGAGCTCAAATAAAGGCCAATTTGCTTAATAAACCCCTATACGGAAATGAACCCTAAGGTCGCTATATTTCATGACCCCCCATAACACCGTCCCTGATCGGCGAAAAAGTGGCAAATACTCACCAAAAAAGCATGATAACAATCGGAGACGTTATGCAAAAAATGAAGTCGATCGCAAAATAATTCAATTTTTAAGTGCCAAATTGTGGTGGTCCTAGCGACGCGACCTTAGGGTCCATTTCCGTATAGGAGTTTATTTAGCAGAGTGGCCTTTATATAAGCTCTACTATACGTGCAGCTTTCTTTTTGTTCATAACCTTTTGATACACCCTGTATATTCTATAACATGGGCTCCAAATATTCCGATGGCGACCAGCCAGAATACGTGAGTGTATAAAAATAAAGAACACTGTTTGTTGAAATGATCTGTTTCAATTTCTGTACCATCATCGCTCCTCTTTGCTGTGCCTTAAATTTGCAAATTTGAATACGTTATCTACGGAACTCAGAAACGACTGGACTAAATGACATGACTCCCAGTTTGGCACAGAGTCTTCTTTTTGGTATTTAAGTGCGTACGAAGAAATGATTGTTAAAAATGCTGCTAGGACGCCAGTATAACGGGCAAAAAAATCAAAGGAGACAAAGTGCCGGGGTTTAGCTATTCAGTGTATAAGATTTGCACTGGTAGTCAAGTGGTTAACGCGCTAGTCTGGTAATCCAGGTAGTGTAGGGGTAGGGATCTGTTGGTTCGGATCCCACCCAATGCATGAAGTTTTCCTCATTAATTTGAGTTTGTGACCTCATAATACATAATAAGACTCTGAGGGTTAGGTTGTAGAAAATGCTTTGAGCATTAACCTCGCCTGGTGGTTACCTTCCACTAAAGAGTATTATTATTAAGATTTCATTCAATGAGATATCCAGTGTCCGCCGATGGCACGTTGAATAGACCAGTGACCCGTTCCAGGAACACTTTCCAATTTTTTTTTTTTAAGATGAGTGTTTCACAACCACGAAACAGGAGCTACTGTAGACGCTTGTGGTCTGTGTTGTAGCCTGCCCATCCCGTAGTATGCCTCCCTTCTGATGGGCGAGAAGTGACACAATACTTCCCATTTAGGTGCTGGGTCAACACGAGCGCACCGGAAGGTATCCCTTACAAACAATGGTAACCAAATTAAGAATACTAATTTTTGTCGGCACGGGGGATCGAACCCGGGACTTTCCGCATGGCAAGCGAGTGCTTAACCACTGAGCTAATCGTGCGCTCTCCGTATTTCCTTTTCAACTGTCACACAATGCACTCTGTTTGGTTAATTTGAACGCAATAACCAATCAGAGTGCGTTGTGTGACAGTTGAAAGGGAGAGTTGGAGAGTGGAAAGTGTTTTTGGAACGGGCCACAGTTCTCATCTGATCACTGAAGTTAAGCAACGTCTTGCGTGGTGAGGAGTGATGTGTGAGGACATGGATTGATGACCGTTCTGGTTTCAAATCCATCCTTGGTCATCATGGTAATCGACACGACGCTCTGCGGGCTATGCCCGGCCCCACTCAGGCTGGGTGAGGTCAATTTCAGTAGTTGGGTTGTTTGTTCAGAGAACCTCAAGTCAGGACGTTAAAACCAAAAATAAAATCAATGGACATGAAAGAAGCCTAGAAATTGATTCTGGGCGTCCATATAATCCTCTCACCACCGTGATTTAGGTATCAATACCTATCTCACGGACACGGAATTATTATTAATACCTAGCTCCGTTCTAGTCCAGTACTGACTCCTTTAATAATTTAATTACTACTGTACCCAACTTATTCAGAATAAAGATTTATTTCTTAAAGCTCGAATACGCTCGAAAATAATAAGCTCGAAGCAGCTGTCCAGGTATGTTCTGATATTCATGTACATCTAGTACAACTTCTCACTTTTCTGTTTATACTGATATACTTATGTTTGATTTCCAGTGAGTTCCTACCTGGAGACACAGGAGCACGCACTGGAAGACACCATGATGAGGCCCTACATAGAGATCACCGAGCAGCCCAAGCCCAAGGTCCGCTTCCGATACGAGTGTGAGGGGCGATCTGCCGGGTCCATCATGGGCGCCCTGTCCACCAGCGACACCAAGTCTTACCCCTCCATCAAGGTAATTATTATTATTATAATTTTTTTTTAGATAATACGACATATACGTACAGTACCAATAATGATTACAAAGAAATGAAAAAATGGAAACAATATTACACCCTTATGTCCTAACTAAGGGGTGGGGTTATTGCCTATGGCAATCTCTTCCTGTTGACGGGATTTCGAGATAGCGAGATTTCATTGTCTTTTTTTTTTTTTTTTTTTTTTTTTTTAATATAACAAAATTAATTGATTATTTATTAAAGTAAAAACAAGACCAACAAGATTATTAGATCTAATAATACGAATATTTTTGATTTAATAATACGAATAATAATACAGAAGATTGTGTTTTTTATTAAATAAAATGGAACAATTTTCCGTAAATTTATTTAAAAAACATACATATATATTATACAGGGTGGACCAAAAAAACGTTTACACCCGTTAATGGTAGATTACTGACGACATTTCCAGCCCGGATCTGCAATCCGTTTTTTCGGATTCGCCTTCGTAACTGCACAAAGTGATTTTTTGCAACTTTCCAAAAAAGTCCGACTTTAGCTTATTTTTCAGGTCAGTACTTTTTTCCTGTTTAAGATGAGTTGATTCTGACCAATTCTGCAGAAAGCCAACAAAATTTTAATGTTTCTAGTTACACTACTTGGTTTTTTACGGTTTGGTTTGTCATATTTGTTTACACCTGAACTGAAAAAAACACACGAAAAAACTTTTTTACTAAATAAAACACTCGACATTTGTCCGAACAAATTTTGGCACAGACACGGGCAAGTTTGATAAAAGTTGGCGGCCGCCCCGAGGATGCTAAAAAATAATTTTACGATTTTTTATCTCGTGATCTTCTGGGAAAAATTATTAGATGTTTGCCAAAAACTCTTCAAAAATCCTAAGAGTTTTCTAGCTGTAGACTGTGTAAGGGCGTCTTGTATTGTTTACAAAAATTGTTTACATTGCTTTTTTTGAATACCGCGGTCTCACATGCCTTCATCAGCCAGTTTAGGAAAATTCAAATAATAATTTTCGTGCTCATCAGATTGTCAGTAGTGTTAGCTAGATGTGTTAGTGCTAAGAGTGATAGTCGCATGACCGAGGTTCAATTCTCGGCGGTCATATTATTTTAATTATCAAAAAAATCTGATGGAATATTTTATTCATACCTGTATCTGACCTGTTGTAACACCAACAACTTATGGTTTTTTTTGGGGGTAATACCATCTGTAAATTGAGTTATATCAGATACTATTGGTATCACAATACACATAATTAATATTCATGTAAGCCCCTGAGAGACTGCATTGATAATGTTATAAGGATGGTTTTTCTTATGCTTCCCTACGAGAGAAAAAAAAACTAGCGAATTTTCCCAACGAAAATAGAGTTTATGAAATGAAGCCAGGTAAATAACAAATATTTACCGATTGCCAACTCTTAATAGAAACCTTGAAAAAAAACGAGATAATATTTTGTAAAATTAATAAACTTTTGCAGTCTTTATTATGTTTTATACTATTTTGATATAAACAAAAAGGTATTTAAAAAACATATGGTGACTTTAGTACCTTAGTTCTCAAAACTGTCCCTTTACCTTCTACCTTCTTGCTTCTCTCTCTCTCTCTCTCTCTCTCTCTCTCTCTTCTCTCTCTTCTCTCCCTTCTCATAGCCGAGGTTCAATTCTCGGCGGTCATATTATTTTAATTATCAAAAAAAAATCTGATGGAATATTTTATTCATACCTGTATCTGACCTGTTGTAACACCAACAACTTATGGTTTTTTTTGGGGGTAATACCATCTGTAAATTGAGTTATATCAGATACTATTGGTATCACAATACACATAATTAATATTCATGTAAGCCCCTGAGAGACTGCATTGATAATGTTATAAGGATGGTTTTTCTTATGCTTCCCTACGAGAGAAAAAAAAACTAGCGAATTTTCCCAACGAAAATAGAGTTTATGAAATGAAGCCAGGTAAATAACAAATATTTACCGATTGCCAACTCTTAATAGAAACCTTAAAAAAAAAACGAGATAATATTTTGTAAAATTAATAAACTTTTGCAGTCTTTATTATGTTTTATACTATTTTGATATAAACAAAAAGGTATTTAAAAAACATATGGTGACTTTAGTACCTTAGTTCTCAAAACTGTCCCTTTACCTTCTACCTTCTTGCTTCTCTCTCTCTCTCTCTCTCTCTCTCTCTCTCTCTCTCTCTCTCTCTCTCTCTCTCTCTCTCCCTTCTCAATTCCCTCAGAGGAACTGTTGGAAGTGGCGTCCACCTTCCTGGATGCAAAGGATGAACCTCTTCATCATGTTCCGTCGAATGTTGCGGAAGATTCCAGGTTTTTCTGTCAGGTCGTCGAATGCCAACTGGATTCTTGCTACCAGATTCTGCTACTCTTGCGTCTCCACTGGTATTTCGTAAACTATGTTTTTCACGTGATCCCAAATGTTCCTGTTGGCAGCTCCATATGCTAAATGCATATCTGCCATTTCAGCATCCGAATAATAATAATAATTATGTAACTTGTACTAAAAAAACTCAAGAAGTTTAAAGATAATATTTCATAGAATGCAGAAAAATATGCTTGAAAACTATCATCGAGAAACAAACAATCATTCACTTGACTGGCCTTTAATTAATTCCAAGGAAAATAATTATCAGACATAAATAGCTAATTACTCTTTGAGTACAAGACGACCCTAAACGGTCAACACTTTTAAGATTTTGAACATCATTTTTTGAGACATACCTGGTTCGTTTTCCCAGAAGATCACGTGATAAAAAATCGTAAAATTATTTTTTAGCATCCTTGGGTTGGCCGCCAACTTTTATCAAACTTGCCCGTGTCTGTGCCAAAATTTGCTCGGGCAAATCTTGAGTGTTTCAAAGTGTAAAAAACTTACATGAGAATTTTTTTTCTATTCAGGTGTCAAAAAAGATGCCAAACCAAACCGTAAAAAACAAAGTAGTGTAGCTAGAAACATCGAAATTTTGTTGGCTTTCTGCAGAATTGTTCATAATCAACTCATCTTAAACAGGAAAAAACTTCTGACCTGAAGAATAAGCCAAAGTTGGACTTTTTCAGAAAGTTGCAAAAAATCACTTTGTGCAGTTATGAAGGCGAATCCGAAAAAACGGATTGCAGATCCGGGCTGGAAATGTCGTCAGTAATTTACCATTAACGGGTGTAAACGTTTTTTTGGTCCACCCTGTATACAGGGTCTTCATAAAGTCTCACCCAGGCCTAGGTTTCTCGAAAACGACTCAGAATATCAAAAAACGCAAAAACCCGTATTCCTTTATATTTAGGGGATTAATTTTCAGCCAATTTTTTTTTGCCTACACGGCCCCAGTTAGGCTGGGCATGGACCAACTTTAAAATCTTAAATAGAATGGTATGTCTTGTGGCATATTGTTTTAAAGGTCTTATTGAGAGAAGTTCATTACAATAAATTTCAGTGTGCTACAACTTACCGTTCTCGAGATACAGGGTCGGACGTCCTGCGTAATATCCATATATTTTGACCTATAACTCGTTAACCGTAAATTATGGAGAAAATTTTTATTGTTAATAATAACTCCTTATGACAAGACCTTTCGAACAAGTTATAACTCGACATACTCTGTTGATGTTAGTTTCTGGTCGGTTTCGTCAGCCAGCCGGACGAACAGTCGAAAAAAAATTAACGAAAAAACAAATCAAGTTTTAACTTGTTCGAAAGTTCTTGCCATAAGGAGTTATTATTAACAAGAAAATTTTTCTCCATAATTTACGGTTAATGAGTTATAGGTCAAAATATATGGATATTACGCAGGATGTCCGACCCTGTATCTCGAGAACGGTAAGTCGTAGCACACTGAAATTTATTGTAATGAACTTCTCTTAATAAGACCTTTAAAACAATATGCCACAAGACATACCATTCTATTTAAGATTTTAAAGTTGGTCCATGCCCAGCCTGACTGGGGCCGTGTAGGCAAAAATTTTTTGGCTGAAAATCAATCCTCCTAAATATAAAGGAATACGGGTTTTTGCGTTTTTTGATATTCTGAGTCGTTTTCGAGAAACCTAGGCCTGGGTGAGACTTTATGAAGACCCTGTATATTTATAATTACCAATTGTTTTGTAATCCGGGGCGACGTTAATTTCCAACTCTCCTTTTGTCCCGGTAGCTCAGTGGTAAAGGCGGCACTCTGTGAATCCAGAGATTCCAGTGTCGTGGGTTCGAAACCCAGTCGGGACATGACAAGTTATCCTCCCATTTGGGATTTTTACCACATAATAATATGTCTTGGGCTTACTGCTGGAATAATGGGACTTTAATAGTCCTAATCGGCCAGTATAAATAAGACGATATTATTATTATTATTCTTCCTCTCCAGATCCGCGACTACCAGGGCGAGGCTCACGTGGTGGTCTCGTGCGTCACGCTGGACGAGCCGTACCGGCCCCACCCACACAAGCTGGTCGGCAAGGACAACTGTCGCGACGGCATCTTCTTCACGCACTTCAGCGCGGAGAACAACGAGGACATGAGGTACACGTTCACCAACCTGGGCATCCAGTGCATGAAGAAGAAGGACATCCGGAAGTCCCTGGAAGTGCGAGAGAGCCAGGGCGTGGACCCGTTTGAGAGTGAGAATCATTATTATTATTATTATTATTATTATTATTTATTAGTGTAAAGACATACCGTAGAGTTGTGTTGAGCAACCTGGGCATCCAGTGCATGAAGAAGAAGGACATCAGGAAGTCCCTGGAAGTGCGAGAGAGTCAGGGCGTGGACCCGTTTGAGAGTGAGAATCATTACTTATATATTATTTATTAGTGTAAAGACATATATATACAGGGTGGCCCTAGAGTTGTGTTCACCAACCTGGGCATCCAGTGCATGAAAAAGAAGGACATCAGGAAGTCCCTGGAAGTGCGAGAGAGTCAGGGCGTGGACCCGTTTGAGAGTGAGAATCATTACTTATGTATTATTTATTAGTGTAAAGACAAATATACAGGCGACCTCGGCATCCAGTGCATGAAGAAGAAGGACATCTGGAAGTCCCTGGAAGTGCGAAAGAGTCAGGGCGTGGACCCGTTTGAGAGTGAGAAAGCATTTTTATTATTTACTAGGACTTACCAGTTCGGAGAAACAGTGATGATTCAGTGAGTCAGTCAGTGAGTGAAACTCTCTTTTATAAGTATAGATTAGTGTAAAGACATGTATACAGGGTGGCCTCTAGAGTTGTGTTGAGCAACCTGGGCATCCAGTGCATGAAGAAGAAGGACAAGGAAGTCTCTGGAAGTGCGGGAGAGTCAGGGCGTGGACCCGTTTGAGAGTGAGGATCATTACTATTATTATTATTTATTAGTGTAAAGACATGTATACAGGGTGGGCCTAGAGTTGTGTTGAGCAACTTGGGCATCCAGTGCATGAAGAAGAAGGACATCAGGAAGTCCCTGGAAGTGCGAGAGAGTCAAGGCGTGGACCCGTTTGAGGCCACGCCCAAGTAAACTTTTTATAAGAGAAACCTGGATATAAGAGAGAGAAAAGCTCCGTGCCTTCACGTTCTTTTACATCCAGGTTTGACTGTATAAAGGGTGGCTCCTAGTGAGGAGTGAGAAAACATTCTTATTACATTTTATCTATTACTTCTTCTCCTTTGTGTCATTGAGTGATTTTTTAATGAGCAATCAATGAACCGGTTTCGTTCCGTCGTATCGGGTCGATGGTGATTTTAAATGATGATGGTCATCAAAAGATCTCTCATGTCCTCTGTTTCATTCCAGCTGGCTACAGTCACCGCGAAAATACAAGCTCAATAAATTTAAACGCTGTTCGACTGTGCTTCCAAGTTTTCCTTCCAATATCGGGAACCAACAACGTGAGGAAACTGAAGCCCATTGTTTCCGAACCTATTTTCGACACAAGTAAGTGTTCTCTATTTTTTTTTTTTTTTAAATAAAAATTTAAAATCTGGCTGGGGTGTGTTAGTCTGGCTAGGGGACTATAAACAGGGAGTAGACCAGTAGTCTGACTGGGGGACTATAAACAGGGAGTAGACCAGCAGTCTGGCTGGGGCACTATAAAGAGGGAGTAGACCAGTAGTCTGGCTGGGGGGACTATAAACAGGGAGTAGACCAGTAGTCTGATTGGGGGACTATAAACAGGGAGTAGACCAGCAGTCTGGCTGGGGCACTATAAACAGGGAGTAGAAGAGTATTCTGGCTGGGGGGACTATAAACAGGGAGTAGGCCAGGAATAAAACTAGGACTACAGTATTTTTTTTTTTTTTTTTTTATGATAAATAAATAAAATAAAATGGCTTTATAGAAGAAATAGTGTTACAATGATTCTTCAGGCTAGATTGTAGGCTTTATAGAAGAAATAGTTTTACAATGATTCTTCAGCCTAGGTTATAGTAAACGAGATGTAGGCTATCATAATTATGAACTTGCTCTTTGGCGCCGAGTAAGGATACCAAAGAAGGGAATTTTTTTAGATTCTACTTGTAGATTTGTAAACCGAGAGCCACCGCAAATTTCCCCTTTTTGGTATCCTTACTCGGCGCAAAAGAGGAGGTTCATATGACATCCTACATCTCTTACACACAAATAGTGGGAAAAAAAGAACTTTTTACTTACCAAAAATGTAATAACGAATTTTTATTTTTTCTAGGCTGAAGGCAAATTTTTTGGTATGATAATAATAATAAATCATTTGTTTTATTTTTCATATTTCTTTTTCTTTGTTTACAGAGGACCGATCCCAAGCCATTTCTGTTTGGCTTCTATAACGCTTAAAAACATTGAAATCCGGGCAATGTTTTTTTTTTATATTTACAAAACCGAACACAACACTGCTGATTTCTAATATTAGAAATTTATCGGAAGTAATAATAATATAATAATGATAATAGTAATATAGCCCTCTGTCACCCCTATGGAGCATGGGCCTCCCCCTATGAGGGGGGTATTGGTATTTGGTATTATATCTATGTATATGTTTTCATACAGTGTTTCTAATTTCTGTGTTATATGTTTGTTTTGTTAAATTTTATGTTATCGGTTCCTTATATTGGGGAGATGTTATCGGTTCCCTAGTTTTTTTTGTTTTTTTTTCGTTTATTATTATTTTACCTATTTTAAATAATACTAATAACCAACTAATAATCTTGTCTCGTTTCAGAATCGAACTCGGATCTGATCATCCACACCCTCTCGCACGTGTCCGCCCCGGTGGCGGGAGGCATGAAGATGATCCTCCTGTGTGACAAGGTCAACAAGGACGACGTCAAGATCCGCTTCTTCGAGGAGGAAGACGAGGCGGTGGTGTGGGAGAGCTACGGGGACTTCTGTGACAAGGACGTGCACAAGCAGGTCGCCATCGTGTTCAAAACCCCGCCCTACAAGAGTTTCGACACCGCTGAGCCGGTGAACGTGAAGATCCAACTCGTGAACAGCAAGGGATCCCTCTCGGATCCGTACAATTTCAAGCTCACGCCCCTCGACTCAGGTAGGCCCATTTTCTGGAGGTATAGGAAAAACAAAGCGCAGCCGCTGGCCATTGCGAGTCTTTTCCAGAATGTTGTGTCAGACGTGCCCCCGGGCGTTGCTGATGAGAAAGAGCGTCCACAGGAGACGAGTAAGGAGAGTGATTACGCTAGCATTGATAAGTCTTTTCACAGAGATAGCATGATCAAGCAGGATAATGTTGTGAAACCCAATGTTGTATTTAGTGAACCCCCCCAAGAGATGGAAACGAGTCAAGTCCCCGATGTTCTGTTTGACACCAGGGAGAAAGTGGACGAAAGATTCGAGGAGCTTCTCAATGAGGTTTCCAACCTGAACCACACGCTGCAGCAGGACAACAATTTCCTGCTGATAGAGGACGACAACAACAACAATATGGATAAATCAAGTGATAAGATTGAAGATTTCCAAGTGCCTGCCAAGGAGCAACATACGGAAGGCTTTGGCAGCTACTCGAGCTTGCAACTCGCCATGAAGAATCAGTACTTCATCGACCGGAACAGTGGCGAACAGTGCTACGAAGACGTACTTCCACCGGAGGAAGCACCAACACCTCCCCATGAGGTACAGACCCCTCCTCCTCGTCCTCCTTCCTATACGAAACCCAACTTGGCAACACTGCAACGGAAGTCGAACAGCGAGAAGTTCGACGTGTCCGATATGAACGAGAAGGACATTCCCCCCCTGCCACCGAAGCGTAGTCGCAGGTCAGGGGTGGACAGGAATCTTCCTCCCGTGCCCAAGTATAAAAGTTTCTTTCACAAGCTGTTCTTCAAGTCGAAGAGCAAGAGCAAGCCCGCCACTCCCCGGGAGAGGAGTCTGTCTATAGACTCGCGGGCGGCGGGGTGCGGGGGGTCCATCACGGATGACGTCATGCTGACGGAGGCAGAGCACTATGCCCTGTACACGAGTGTGGCGCCGCACGCCACTCAGTCGGAGTTCGACGAGGCTTCCTTCTACTATAGCCCGGTGGAGGGGCTGGCTGCAAAGTAAAACAAAGCTCTGGAAAATGAAAAGTTTGCAAATGATGGCTTTCTAGGGTTTTTTTTTTAACGTATATTGCAAAATGAAGATCGCAAGTTTTATGAATGGTTGCGACATCCGTGAAGAAAAAAATCCATATTCACTAGGCGAATTATTCTAATTCAGCATTATGGGGTCTATCCCCGACGACAGTAAGATGGATGAAGTTTTTTATTTGTAAAAACTAAATAAAGCAATAGAATATTTTTCCCAATAAAAATTATATTCTATATGTTTCTCTATGATGGAAAGCGAATGTAAAGTAATCCCCCTGTCTCGAATACCTCGATGTTAAAGATACATACGTTAAGCAAAGAATTAGATCTGCTCGAAAGAAACTTGTCAGCCAAAGACAATCAATATCGACGGAGAACACTTGATGTTTGTGCAGGGTTCAATCGATTCTAACTCTTACCGTTCTTGATATATTTCGTTTACAAACACGGCTCAAACTTTAGATTTAAGTTTTCTATACCTCAAAATGGTCACAGACCATCGAAAATTTTGGACAGTTACATTACTCTCCCTATTAGAAAGGGAAAGTTGAAAGGGTGCTTACGGTTTAATCTTTTGTATCTTTTCTTTGTTTCTACTAAGTTGTTCATGTTTTTATTTTTTGTGTCCGAATATTTTTCTTAAATTTGTTTATACAATCATAATATATTTTTATTTCAGACGTTGAAACCATAATTTCAGACTAATCAATTGCTTATTTGTTTTGTTTTCATAGAAGAAGATATGAAGAGGAAACGTCACAAAAGTGGTTCTGAGTATTTCCGAGGCTTAAAAATCAATGTGGACTGTGAGTGTGAGTCAATGCTCGTTTTTTTTCTTATGGTGACGGGAAGCATGCTCAGTATTATACAAGGTGTAATTCTATAAAATATTGTAAAGAAATATCTATATGCCTCTTTTCCTAGACAGTATCTCAAAAAGCTCGCCACAAAAGTTCGTTCACAACCTTATTTTATTTTTTAGCCATCAAACGAATCACTTTTTTTTGTTTAAAGGTGAGGAATTCACAGCCTTTTTTTTTGTAGCCATGAAACAGAAGCTATTGTAGACGCTTCTGGTCTGTGTTGTAGCTTGTCGATCTCGTATACCTGCCCTCTGATGGGCGAGAAGTGACACAATACTTCCCATTTTGGTGCTGGGTCAACACGAGCGCATCGGAAGGTATCCCTTACAGAAACTGTAATCAAACTTTTGAATACAAATTTTTATTGGCTCTGGTCTGGGGTTCGAACCCGGGAACTACCGCATGGCAAAAGGGAGTACCTGACTTCTAATTTAATCATGCGGCGCTGAAAAGTCAGTTAATCATGCGTTTTTTTATGGTGACGGGAAGCATGCTCAAAATAATATGTTGGTGTAACCTTATAAAATATTGTAAAAAAACATCTATGTATAAGTTATCATATTTGTGTTAATCACTTTCGTGATATCACAACTACTCAAACTAGCTTTACTAAATCTACGCAGAAACCGGGACTTGAACCACCGACCTCCAAGTTACAAGTCCGCTGCCTGATCGATCAAGCTACTGAGGTCGGTAAAAACATATATTGTATATGATCTTTTCCGTTGACAGTGTCTCAAAAAACTCTACACCAAATTGGTTCTGGGTATTTTGGATGCTTAATAATCAAAATCGACTCTGAATGAATTTTCTTTTTTTCTTATGGTGACATGAAGCATGCTCAAAATTGGTGTATGTAATTCTATACAGAGTATACAGTGATCTAAATATTTAAGGTAGTATTTAAACAAAAAGAAGTTCCAACTATACAAAGCGTATAATGGTTCCGATTCAGTAGCGGGCCATCTTTTTTCCAGGTCAAAATATTTTCTGGACACAATCTACTATAAATATTTTTATATTATATTTTTTTCATCAAGCTATCTGCATTAAGATAAACTCTCAGGGCGTGAGTCTGCTGCAATAATAGTTTTTTTTTGGCTCATTCGGGGGATCAATAAAGGCTTGGTTAGATTTATCAAAGCTAGCCACTTGTGTTTCATTAAGTTTAATCTCTTTCAAACATTTTAGATGAGTGTGGGATGATCTTACTATCTCTTTCACGTGTGCTTTTTTTTAATTCAATTCTGGTCTGAAGGAAGATGCCCAACTTTCCGTCCTCTTTGGGTAGGTACTAAATTATAATAAGAATTTAATGTTTCGTAGAAGAACCAGGAATGTCCAAGTCACATTTTCGAGAGAGAAATGATAAGGGCCGGATTATTGAAACAGGATTAAATATCTAGGATTTGTTAATCCAAGCCACTATAACTTAACAGCTGATATAAATGATCTGTGATTGGTTGAAATTCCCACCAGAGGATGTGTTAAGGGATAGTGTAGGATTAGTTAATCTAATCCTGTTTCATAATTCGGGCCTACGAAAACATGTCTTGCTGTTATGTATTATAGATTCCCCGCACCCTTAATGATAAAAATTGCATTCTTGTTTCCCCGTCATATGCTAGGAGATTATAGAAAAGAAAACATTCAATAAGCGGTTTTCTTTTTATTTGAACCGGAGCTGACCTTCACTGAAATTCGCTTTTTTTTAATTTGACCCGACCCAAAAATCCTGACCGGAGTTGACCGGCCCATGACCGGACCGGAGTTCGAGAGGTCGCGGCTTTTGGTTTGGTAAGAAGAAAAAGTTGATAATTTCAAATGCAAAATGTAAAGAAATACCGATATCTTTAATGTAAATAAAACAGAGTCCCAAATATCACCTTTTTTTTATTCTTCAAATTTTGGTTGACCAGAGCTGACCGTTCGGTCTTCTTCAGGCTTTTCGTTCAATTAAAAAAAAACCAAAATGTTAGAATTCTCAGAAATGGCGACATTCCCAGTTCTTATTCTCATCCATTCAAATGTGTTTTACTGTGCATGATACATAATTTGATATGTAGGACTGTAGGTACATGATTTGCATGTTTTTTTTACATTGAATAATCTTCATTTTTTTCTAACCTAAGCAAGGTTTTTTTCATTGTGTGTATATAAACTTAAGAATATTATATGAATATACGAAATGTACGAGTATGTCTAAATTTGAAAATAAATAAGACCTTGTTTAGACTGCTGAAGTAAAGGGACTTTTTAGTCTCACCTCGGCAGTATGAACAAGGTAATTTCGATTCTATTCTATTATTAAGATATTAATAAAATATTCATGTCTGATACCTAAGCAAGCCTGCACCATCCTCACTCTCAATACTTATCACTCTCCGCCTCGTACCTCTCAATCTTACTGACACAGTTCTTATGAGTGATATTTGAGTTTCCATCTTAACCATATAATTATAGCAAATCTTACAAGGCCAAAGATTTATAAGTAAGGCTATTAAGCCCATCCTAAAATCTGGGAATGTTTTGTACCACTTTTTACTTTTTTTATGTCGCTTTCAACTGCATGGTCATATCATTCTCTAGAAACTCAAAACCAGCTTCGGGAATAGCCAGCAACATCACGAGGGGTTGAATTTGAATGTTCACCCATCCAAGTCCTAACCTTTCTGGACGTTACTTAACTTTAGTCCAATTTTAGTGCGCTGTGATTGGCTTGTTTTGACTTTAATCCTGTTTCATAATTTGGTATTAATTTATTGTTCTTTAAATAATGGCTTATTTTGAATTTAATCCTGTTTCATAGTTTGGTATTAATTTATTTTTCTTTAAATAATATATTGTGGACGAGCTTAAGAAGGATGGTTTGAGAAAAAGTGAAAAATATTGTAAAAAGCAAAATGTTTGCGAAAAAAATATTCTTATATGTCTGTCCCGGTAGCTCAGTGGTAAAGGCGGCACTCTGTGAATCCAGAGGTTCCAGAGGTCGTGGGTTCGAAACCCAGCCGGGACATGACAAGTTATCCTCACATTTGGGATTTTTGCCACATACTCGTAATAATATGTCTTGGGCTTACTGCTGGAATAATGGGACTTTAATAGTTCTTATCGGGCAGTATAAATAAGGCGATATTATTATTATTCTAGAACCACTAATATACTTAATATCTTTGATAGGCTCATCCTATTTTTTGACTTGGCTAGGCGAAGCGCTTTCTCGCTTCATAATAAAATTATCATCATTTATAGTTGTGTTGTAGGCACTTGATATCTTTGATAGGCTCCTCCTATTTTTTTACTTGGCTAGGCGAAGCGCTTTCTCGCTCCTTAATTATCATAATTTACAGTTGTGTTGTTGTTGTTTTTTAGTGGATAAAAAGCGCAAACGCGGAGCGTCGGGTGTGACAGGGCCCCCCTCGGTGAAAATGGAGGTTCCGGACCCCGCCCTCTACCAGTGGCCCAACTCAGGCCATGTCTCTCCCTATCCTCACTCCAGAACACCCTCGCCGTCCTATGCTGGCCAATCTTACCAACCCATACCCAACGTATACTCACCCTCTAGCTCACAAGGTAAGTGGCCAATCTTACCAACCCATACCAAACGTATACTCACCCTCTAGCTCACAAGGTAAGTGGCCAATCTTACCAACCCATACCAAACGTATACTCACCCTCTAGCTCACAAGGTAAGTGGCCAATCTTACCAACCCATACCACAACGTATACTCACCCTCTAGCTCACAAGGTAGCTGGCCAATCTTACCAACCCATACCAAACGTATACTCACCCTCCAGCTCACAAGGTAAGTGGCCAATCTTACCAACCCATACCAACGTATACTCACCCTCTAGCTCACAAGGTAAGTGGCCAATCTTACCAACCCATACCAAACGTATACTCACCCTCTAGCTCACAAGGTAAGTGGCCAATCTTACCAACCCATACCAAACGTATACTCACCCTCTAGCTCACAAGGTAAGTGGCCAATCTTACCAACCCATACCAAACGTATACTCACCCTCTAGCTCACAAGGTAAGTGGCCAATCTTACCAACCCATACCAAACGTATACTCACCCTTTAGCTCACAAGGTAAGTGGCCAATCTTACCAACCCATACCCAACGTATACTCACCCTCTAGCTCACAAGGTAAGTGACCAATCTTACACATACGTTACACACCCTCTAGCTCACAAGGTAAGTGGCCAATCTTACCAACCCATACCAAACGTATACTCACCCTCTAGCTCACAAGGTAAGTACAGAATTTTGCGACATTTCTGATATGTTTTTATAGTTTTTTTTTTATATAGTTTTTTTTTTTTTTGTTTTTATAGTTAAATGAG
The DNA here is from genome assembly GCA_024516035.1 of Bactericera cockerelli. NCBI lineage: Eukaryota > Metazoa > Arthropoda > Insecta > Hemiptera > Triozidae > Bactericera > Bactericera cockerelli. The sequence continues at coordinate 59,176,582 of CM044955.1, read as the reverse complement.
GTAAAATGAGTGAGTTTAGCACAGTAACCAATGCTGATTTTGCACTCATTTTTTTTCTCGTGGATTTTAACATCGGCTCACATTTAGTTTACCCCCTAAAAGTACAACAGATTTTGTACTTCAAAGGGAATTTCAATGAAAAAAAATGTAAAATGAATAGAAATAAATTTCCTTTTATAAAAAGGAAGATAGTTCCTGTGCACTGGTAGTCAAGTGGTTAACGCTCTAGTCTGCTAATCCAGGTAGCGTTCGAATCCCACCCAGTGCATGAATTTTTCCTCATTATAATTAATTTGAGTTTGTGACCACATAATAATGTCTCTGAGAGTTTGATGGTAGAAAATGCTTTGAGCATTAACCTCGCCTGGTGGTTACCTTCCACTAAAGAGTGTTATTATTATTATTATTAGAAGCCCACATTTCCTTAGAAGCTTACATTTTTTGTATTAGCTTAGGGAAAGTGTTGCTTTGAAAAATTGTATATTGATTCTAAATAAAACAATTTATCTTATCTTCCTTTTCAGCTGTGTTTGTTTCACCTCAGAACCCGTTTTCCACGCCCACTTCCAGCAGAGGGGCGGGGCCACAGAGCTCCCCCGACCCCTGCCTCCTCTACCCCATCTCTCAGCCCAACAACCCAGTCTTCGTACCTCTCCAGCAGACACACACCCCGGAAGCTCAGGGTAATTCAGGCCTAACTTTTTTTTTTTTTTCTTTTTTTTTACATTCGACAATGCCAAAGTTTTATTATTTAGCATTCTTAAGAAATAGAAAATATGAATAATATCAGATATTATACATTTGTGCTCGATCTTAACACACAACACAACATCACTCTTTAGTGGAAGATTACCACGAGGCGAGGTTAATGCTCAAAGCATTTTCTACCACCTAACCCTCAGAGTCTTATTATTATGTGGTCACAAACTCAAATTAATGAGGAAAAATTCATGCACTGGGTGGGATTCGAACCAACGGATCCCTACGCTACCTGGATTACCAGACTAGCGCGTTAACCACTTGACTACCAGTGCACCTAAATCTTAATACTCTTCATATCCTAATAGACTTTCCCCAGAACGAAATCTGGTCCGGGCACCTCTAATACAAATACTTGAAGCTCTGATGATTGCTATTTGAACTCGGGCTCGGATCCAGCCTAAAATTGTTCCTGGGGGTCTATTCCATTTTTGTGACAGTAGATCTCCTTGGACATTCTCGAAAGACGCTATTTGAGGACCAAACACAACTTTACAACACAACGAAGAAACTCGGAATATTTTAATACTATGTTTACAACATACCACGGAAATTCAGACTAAATCAGTCCTATCTATAACATACCCAGAAAACTCAGGGCAATTCAGGCCTAACTTTACAACACAACGAAGAAACTCGGAATATTTTAATCCTATCTTTAGAACATACCCAGAAAATTCAGGGTACATCAGTACCCCTTAAACAAAAAACAGTCTCGGAACCATCTCCGAGATCTAGGAACGAGATTGTATCGTCCTGTCTCGGATCCCAAAAAATGATATCGGAGACACCTAGGAGACCATTCGGAGACTGCTGCGGGACAGTCTACGTCCGCACCGTAGCGTCGATTGCTGGTGCTCGAGATTGCTCCAAGGTCGGTCTCGGGAACTGTCTCCCAGATCATTCTCGGGGACCGTCTCCGAGCCTTCTCGGAACCGTCTCCGAGAACATTCTCGGGGACTGTCTCCGATACTTCTCGGAACTGTTTCCGAAACTTCTCGGAACTGTCTCTTCTAGACCACAGACCGTTTTAAATACCCTGGGAATTTTAGCTGTAAAACCACCTAAAAATAATACGACACATTTTTATAATAGAACATTTTTTTATTGTGAAATATAAAATAAAATAATTAAGAACAAAACAAAAAAAAAAGAAGAATACACCTTAAAGAATGAAAAATCCCAATAAGAGACTAGGAACAATTGGAATAAAGAGATTGCCTTAGGCAATAACCAATAACCCCGCCCTTTAGTTAGGACATATGTATAGGACATTGGATACGAATTCAATTTTTAATATTAATTTTTCGAGTTTAAGTCAGTTCTAACTCAGTTAGGGTCCATTTCTGACCCCTAGTTGATAGAGATAATCCATGCTTATTTGACCCAAGGAATCTAAGGTATCAATATATTTATGCAATCAATTTAGAAACATTAGAAAAAAAATTGACATGAAAATAAAAGTATCACATAAGTTCACATCTTAAAAGTATCTCTATCTTTAGTCACAGCAGACTACCCAGACGGCACAGAAAGTGTTTAAAAAGATTTTAAAAACACTTATTTTGATAAGATTCAAACATTTTATAAAGCTTATTTTGACAAGGCTTAACATTTTAGAAACACTTTTATAAGCTTACTATTTCCTCCCCCTGAGCATTTTATTAAGCTTATTTTTACAAGGTTTTGGAAATTGAATACCTACTTAATAATTAAGGGGCTCCATATTGAATTTCATACCGCCGCCATTGCCTGGGAAAATTTGAAAATTGTGATTTCACAGGAAATTTTTAAAATTAATTTGGATTTGATGAAAAATATACTATTTCAAGGCAATTTGGTCTACAATGATGAAAAGCTGTTGATGAAATGCTAACATTAATAAATAAGAAGACAATTTGTGTTTTTCAGTTTTATATTTTTCCATTTTCATGGTAAAAGAATTAAAAGCAAAAATATGTAACAAACAAAAACATGAAACAAACAGAATATAATACATAGAATCAGCAGATAAATTAAGCCAAGTGGACTTAATTAATCTAAATCTATTATACATATAGGTAATTAAGAGAGAGATGTGCTGAAATGCCATCTTCCTGCCCAGCAGCTGGCTGCCCGAAGACAAAGAATACCAGAACAGAAGTTGAGATTATTAAAGATGAAATTAGGAAATAGAACCCAGAGAGAATTTTGACTATAATATGGCATTCATAAAAAAAAGAACAGTCTTCCAGATTTTTTTTTGTTTGATTAAAGTGGGTTTAACCTCAATTGCATAGTCATATCATGACCGAGGTTTTACCCTCATTTGCAGGAAACTCACAAACCTGTTACCCACATTAAGCTCACCGAGCCTGGGTTGGGCCATTTTATTCTGAATTTACTGGGAATAGTACCAGGTAGCCACATTAACCTCACCCAGCCTGATAAAGGCTGTGTATACACATGTCAGCCTCATATTTTCTAAAGAAGGAGAATTATCTGTTTCACAACAACAAAAATGAACCAAAATCTTTAGATTACGGGGAGTAGTCAAATCTTGAATAATACAAGCTACTGTTTTAAAAATTAAAATTAATGAACACATTATAGTAAAAAATGTACTTATTAGTCTTATTACAAGTAAAAAAACTGTCTAAATTTGCAACACTTAATACTTCTTCTAAACTTACAATATTTTTTTTTTTATGTTATAGCTGGTTCATGAAAAACCCCTGTCCTGATATGAGATAGTGAGGATGGGAATTTCATTCTGAATTTAATGGGAACAGTACCAGATACCCACATTCACCTCACTCAGCCTGAGTAGGGCTAGATATACCAGCCTCACATTTTCGGAGAACAGATTTATTTATTTAAAATAAAAAATGGGGGTTGTATACTGAATTTACTGGGAATAGTCCCAGCTACCCACATTAACCTCACTTAGCCTGATAAGGGCTAGGAATGCCTCATTTTTAAAGGGAACAGAATTGCTGTTTGAAAGAAAAAAAAACTGTGAATTGAACACAGGATCTATTGATTATGGAACAGTATAGTCAAATCTTCAATAATGTGAACCTATTAAAAAGCCTTTAGCTAGTCAGTTCTCTGTTCATAGTTGTCTAGCAAAACACTGGTCTTTTCCCTGTTTAAAATCCCCCAGTCAGACACCTGTTAAGAGTGTGATTCTGATTAAGTGGAATATCTGGAACAGGTTAATCTCCAGCATTTCCACATACATATCCTGGTTTGACTATAAAACAATGTAAAATGTAAGATATTGTTTAGATATTGCTTGCCCCACTAATTGGAGTGTAAAACTCACTTATGATTAATGCATGGAAATTGGTACACTTTAGAACAGTAAACTTTTTAAAGTAGAGAAAAATTTCTTTTTAGTTACACCCTAAAACTATGATGTAGGAACTTTAGAAGAGTCAACTTGTTGGACTTTTATCAGAAATTGTTAGATATAATTATTTTGTGTAAATCATCAATTTGTAGTCACTTTCACTTATCCCATGTCAGGTTCAATATGTTTGAGGAGGGAGGCAGCTTGAATAGGTTTCTTCAGGTTGAAGCTATGTTGGATTGGATGCACAATACATGTAAACAGGTGGAAAATATCATGTGGATTTCCTCCATAGATCATAATTATTTTAAATGCTAGGTCCAGTTTAAAAAGATATTATGTTTGCAGACATATTGACCATTACTTAAATTACTTAAAACACGTTTTATTAAATCACTTATTTGGATGAGCAGAAGTCACTGATGCGAAATTACTTATGAAGTTATCTTAGGAATGAGATTACACATAATATTGACGGTAGTTTCTCAAAATACTGTATAAAATATCTTTACCTCTTATGTATTTGAGTTTTACTAATTATCTCAGGAAAACTAATTAATTTATTCAAATTGCAGAATTCACTCGATTTAGAAAATGTTTTGCAAATTTTACTTTCAATTTCCGGTGTTGCCACAGTGTTCCGGATCTCGTTCCGAGACGGTTCCGAGAACATGTACTCGGGACGAGTTAGCTTGGATCTTGTCCCGAATTAGCTCGGGCATAGATCCGGGATAGGTTCCGAGTAAGTTGGTTAAACATTCTCCGGGAGAGTTTCAATCCATTCCCGCAGTACTCCCAGAGAAAGATGTTTCCGAGCACGCTTTTTTTTACTCTCTCGTAGTACTACCAGAGAAACGTGTCTCCGAGCACTCTGTTTTTGACACTATCGTATCAATCTCCGAGACTACTATATCGGAGTTAGTAGATCAGAGACACCTTTTTGTTTAAGGGGTACTAACTTTGACACATACCCAGTAAACTCAGGGCAATTCAGTCCTAACTTTACAACATACCCAGAAAACTCAGGGCAATTCAGTCCTATCTTTACAATATACCCAGAAAACTCAGGGCAATTCAGGCCTAACTTTACAACACAACGAAGAAACTCGGAATATTTTAATCCTATCTTTAGAACGTACCCAGAAAACTCAGGGCAATTCAGTCATATCTTTACAACACAACGAAGAAACTCGGAATATTTTAATCTTATCTTTAAAACATACCCAAAAAATTCAGGGTAATTCAGTTAGGGCTGTAATAAAGATAACAGTAATAAAGACAGGTCTTTACAATATACCCAGAAAACTCAGGGTAATTCAGTCATATCTTTACAACAAACGAAAAAACTCGGATATGGTTTAGAAGAAAATAAAATAACAATACCAATAATAAATAAGATAATGAATCTTATTTATTCCTCCAGCCAGCGGTTTATTGCACTTTCCAAGTAGCTCACATGCGCCTATCCCACAATCCCACAGGAGCCCACAGCACGGCAGGGGCGGGGGCGGGGGGCGCCAGCTTCCCCAACATCCTGGTGACCAACATGGACACCCAGGAGACCTCCTACCAGCCCCGCCCAGGCGACAGCCTGAACGAGGTGGACTCGGCAGACCTGCTGGACCCGGGCACCCTCAGCCAGAACCTCACCGAGTCTCTCAACATCTCCGAGACCAACCCGAACAACAGCGACAGCCTCACGCACATAGCCAACGATGCGTACAATAATCTCACGTGAACGGGGAACAAAACGGAGCCCGCGAATAACAAAGAAGGGAATAAATGCAATATTTTATGGTTGGGTGGAAGAGCTCACTCCAGTGAGAATCCTGCCATAAAAAAAGAAAGCCTATAAAAAAGAAAGCCTATATAAAAAAAAAATTTACTTTTATGTTTTGAACCAGGCACGGCCGGTGCTAAGGACCTGCGGAACTACAGCACCCCCAGACACAAAAGAAAAAGGAGAGGATTTTTTCAAAGCCCAGCTCGTTCACAGTAAAAATTAACACGCACATCTAGATTAATTAATGCATAATTATTATGATTGGCATGGTAAACTAACTCAAACTCCTCAGATACTGAAAGAGTCACTATAAATGCCATTTTAGTTCGGTTCATGTGGCAGCACCCCCGAATCCTATTCACCGGCCGCGCCTGTTTCGTTCCTTTTCTACTGCTCAGGCCATATCGAGATGCGGGTTTCTCACTCAATTTGTTGGAAACTTACTAAACACATTGAACTAGCCTGGGTTCAATGTGTTTAGGTCACCCTTTCAATGCCTATAACCTCTCTGGACGTTGCTTAACTTCTGTGACAGAATGAGAGCTTGTGTATTCAACGTGCCATCGACGCAACGCTTGTGTAACCATCTTTAAATTAAATATAGTTAGGCTTTTAACATTTGTAACCTGTAATAAACAGAGAGTAGACCAGCAGTCTGCCTGGGGCAGTATAAACAGGGAGTAGACCAGCATTGGCTTGGTTCTGGAGGCACTCGACAATTATTAGCCTCCTTGTAAAGTTAGTTTAAAAAAAAGTTATCATATTTGTGTTATTCACTTTTGTGTTATCACAACTACTCAAACTCGCTTTACTAAATTTACACTGAAACCGGAACTTGAACCACCGACCTCCAGGTTACAAGTCCGCCGCCCTATCAACCTCCTTGTAAAGACAGTGGTAGAAGTGCTTAATCATTCCTCCACTGTCTGGCTACCATCGTTCACGATGACGCCACCCTATGATGATGAATTACATTTTATTCCTGAGAGAAAATACTCTTCAATGTGGAGGGCCTGATACATGACTTTCCACATTTTGTTCCACGAGCCAACTAAAGTTGGCTGGACATCACTTTACTCTTTAAGGAGTTCTAGAAAGTAAAATATTTAGCGTAGGTATGAGAATCTCAAACTTTCTGGGACAATTACATTTTATGTCTTATATACTTATGTATGACAATTACCGACTATCATTTCTAATATTTCGAACTTTTTGGAAATGACCGCGGCCTTTCAATTAGTACTTTTACATTTCAAGTATCTAGTACTATTTTTACTCTCTATTACTTTTTGTACTAGATAGGGGCTGTAATTTTTTTTTGTGCCGATTACAATTATGCTTTAAAATGTTAACTTATTGTTACCGTCGAGTCATCAGTGGTGGAATGCGGCCGCTTTTTGACCGATTCTGGCTAAATGGTTATCAATTCATGAAGTCCGTATTTTAAAATAAAATTTAAAAAATCAGTGTTGGCGACTTTTCGAGGTACAAGAAAAGTTTCGTGTGACGTTCACACCAGATGTTTGTTTTTATTTTATTTTTTTCTTTAAATATTGCTTCATTGTTAGATCTTTCAAAAATGATTACCAATTTTTTATAAGTAATAGATTAGTTTATTCGAAATTATATTTTATATTGTTACAAATCTATATCAACATCTTTGTTTCATTTATTAGACATGAGCAGTTTGTCCGTACTTCGCAACGAGAATTGATGGAACTAGCACACACGCAATAACAGAGCAGAGGAGTCAGCTACAGAAAGGAACTAGAGAGACTGAAGTTATGAAAATGGAGAGAACAAAATAAATTCAGATTACTGACCATGCTATAGGGATTCAAAGGTGTTTGTCACCCTTATGGTTTTGCTTGTGGCTGGTGTCCTAATTTTTAAAAATCAATTCTCAGTACACACTTCAATACCAAAGGAAATTACTTCACTGTGCCTAATTTAGAGTGATTTGTGCCGTTTCAGAGGTTAATTATGGGTCAGTTAATGTAAATTGATTTGATGAGATAAGGAATATGAAATAAAATGGGACAAAAGTTATCGGGAAGTGCAAAAAAATGGAGAAATAAAATAGACAACTTTACAAAGAACCAATCAGCTGGATAGTGAACACAGTTTTGTGATAGATTTTATTTATAAATTTACACAGTAATAGTAATACAGAAGTAATACCAGAGATCAACACTATAAATATACCTATTTTTGAGAAAAAAATCTTTTCTTTTAGGAAATGTGTTTCTGAGATGAAAATGAGGTTACAGGTTTTCATTCTGATATTGTATTACTCTTAAAAAGCTGAAAATTATTAATATAGGTAAATTTTATATACATGTTAAATACATAGTTTTCAAGTCCATGGGTAGTAATTTGTAAATAATATTAGTCCACCTAAAGAGTAAGCACAAAAATAAACAAGGCAATAGTTTGCTAGATAATGATGATTGGTTACATACTTGGCCACAATAAAATAAACCAGGGGGCTTGAAGATAATAACATTCGGTTAGAAACTTGCACATGAATGCACAAAAAACAAAACAAAGCAAGAAAAAAGAGGTGTAAATAATAACTCAGCAAAAAAATATCATTGAAATTTTTTTCCCCATAATGATTTTTTTCAAAAACTTGGAGATTGAAAAGTAAATACATTTTCTGATATTTAATAAAATACTCATAAGATGCAAAGAAAATTAACAACAAAATGGGTGCAGCTATTAGAAAATTTGGAATCTGTTTAAACTGAAAGTATTTGAGAAAACCAACATTCCAATAATGCCGCTGAACATAGCTGTACGGAAACTCATAACTATAGCAGTAACTCCCTTGTGATCTGCCAGGTAAAACATAATTGTATTTTTTAGCATGAGATGTGATATAATGTGGTGAGGAATTATTTTTATACTTTGGATCACAAAATAGTGACTGAGTGGTCTTTTGGTAGTATAGGAATGGTGCTAGAATGAAGCTAATTGCAGATATAAGACACAGAAAGTTCCAAACTAGTGATGAATATAGAATTTTTTTCCGTTTCCTTCTTTTATGAAAACAACTTTCATAAATATAACACAAATACTTGTGGACAATAAATCCAATATTTAATATCCCATTGGAACGTGTCAATACAGATAAGGCAAAGAAAATACATGCTTTAAAATTCCTAGCTTCAGAGAGAGAGAGAATACCAAGGAATGTTGTCAAAGAAAACAAAGATTCTGAGTAGGGAGCTATGAAAAAGACACGCGAAGGATTGAAAACAAACAAAAGAACAACAAGACAAGAAAACTTAAAATTATTACTCACTTTAAGAGCGAGCTTGTATAGGACTACAGATGAGAGTGAAAAGCAAATTGTATTGATGAGAATAGCACTCAGTAAAAAACAAGATGATACTGTAAAACTTGAGAGTGTAACATGATTAATAATAAATGCTACCAGTTGTATTAATATTGGAAACAGAGGAAAAAATGCAATGGTGTTCTCATATGTGTAACCAAATTGAGCAATATGTAGAAAGTATACTGCATCCCATCTTTCAAATGATTTCAAAATTGACTGAATAGGAACATCAATCAGAGATTCATGCTCAGGAATTTGAACTTTATGAAAAACTCCATCGGGAATGTGATCTGGTATCAAACCAGACAGAAGCCACTGTAAGAAAATTAGAAATATCTGCGATGAAAATGATATAATTAAAATTAAAGAGGAACTCCACTGATTATTGAATTGACATTGGTCTATAATATCCAACAAAGTCATGGCAGGTATGTTCACTAAAGCTAGTCTTGTGGTTCCTTGTGAACAATTATTTTTCATCAAATTGACAGCTACATCTGAGGAAAGATAGAGAAAATGGTTATTTGTTGTTAATCTAATATATTTAAGCCTTAATCTAAATTTACCTATCAATTTGCCTTCCAACTGGTAGGTAATTCTAGAAAAAAGTTTTACATAATCTATTTTGATAAATTTACTAGTTTCAATGTATTGAGCAATGAGTTAATGATAATTTTACTACTGAGATAATTGTGCACTTGAAGCTAGTTTATGTGGTTTACATGTCATATTTATTTGTGATAATGTGAGGAGTGATGTCAAAACTAATTAAACCCACCTTACATTAGTCTGCCATACTTGTGGGACTCAAAATCTTTAGCTTACAAGTTTTTAGTCATTGAGACACCAAATCAAACAGTTGCATGGAAATGCCACATAGCGCAACACCATAGCAAAGGAGTAGAAGATTTTTCATGGTCTATTTAATATGTTTATGTTTACATTTGATATGGGTGAGGGACGAGGAGAGGAGACTCCTTTGAGATACTAGCACTGAGGATGCCACAATGAAGGCCGGCAGGGGGTGGTTTTCACACTTCTTAATTTTACACACTATGCCAAGCCTCACAAACCCATTTGAAGTAGGTATGGATAGTTTTGCCCACTTAAATTTCTTAGTTTAAATATTAAAAGCTGACAATGTTTTCTTGACACGTATTTTAATAAAATTTCATCATTCGAGCTTTCTATTTGTAGCCAATGATATTGTTCTATCTCAGTGGAATAACAGGGGCCAGGGTCACCTTCTACTAGCATTGGGCAGTTTGCCCCTCTCTAGATCCCTTCCTGTGTGGTATTCAACAGTTTAACACATACCTTATTTAGAAGTTTAATATAATAAAGAGGTTAAGGATATCAGAGCCAAGGTACCCAATAAAGATTTCCATAGAAAAACAGTACAATAATCAAATAATCTAATCAAATTAACAAAAATTGAACAAAAATGAATGAAACATTTGTAACAAAATATTATTTATTATTTTTTAAATTAACAAATTCAAAATAAGCAACGATTGTAGCAACGAATTAGATATTGGATCTGTCAACAGGGTTCAAAAAAAACAATATATAATTTGTAAATCTGTCTTACGACAGGTATCAGTACAATCGTCTCCAAAGTTCTCTATCTTGTGCATTTGTCTTCATCTCTTCGTATGATCTTCCTTGCATGATGTCAGTCAACATTCCGAACTTCTTTCTTCCTCTATTCTTGGTTCCAATGATTTCTCCTTCTATTATTCTTCTTTGTATACAATCCCTTCTCAGTATGTGTCCAATCCAGTTTGCTTTTCTTTTCCTTATTGCCTTCAAGATGACTCTGTTTTCCCCAACTCTTCTCAATACTTCTTCATTTCTAACCCGGTCCGACCACTTGATGTTTTCAATCCTTCTCCATAACCACATTTCGAAGCTTTCTAAATATTTTTCTTCTTTCTTTCTGACTGTCCATGTTTCCGAGCCGTACAACACAATACTCCAAATATAACACTTGGCAAATCTCTTTCTGATCTTCAATGGGATTTTTCTTGCTGTAAGCAGATCTTTCAGTTTAATAAATGATGTTTTTCCCATTGCTATTCTACTTCTAATTTCATTGGTGCAACTGCCGTCTGAGTATATCATACCTCCCAAATATTTAAAGTTGGTGACCTGTTCTAGTTCTTCACCTTCTAGTTTTATTTTCACAATTCTTTCTTCTTTGCCTATTCTCATTACCTTAGTCTTTCCAACATTGATTTTCATATCATACTTCTTTCCGATGGAACTTATGTTTGTTATCATCTTTTCTAGTTCTTCTTTGCTCTCTGCTAGTACGGCTTGGTCGTCAGCGTATTTTATATTTTTAATGTTGTTGTTTCCCACACATATTCCTCTGGAGTTTTTCAATGCTTCATCTATGAGTTTTTCAGCATATAGGTTGAAAAGCGCTGGTGACATATTACAACCTTGTCTAACTCCTCTCCCAATCAATATATCATCTGTTTCATCATCTTCGACTCTCACAACCACTCTTTGTCCTTTGTAAAGCTCTCGAATCAATCTTCTCTCTTTCCAATCGATGTCAATATCTTTTAGTATTTTTAGCAGGGTGTTCCAATGAACACGATCAAAAGCTTTTTCCCAGTCGATAAAACAAACGTACATTTCTCTGTTAACTTCCAGCATCCTTTCGCTTAGCATTCTGACACATCCCATCGCATCCCTCGTCCCTTTACCTTTCCTGAATCCAAACTGATCTTCTCCCAGATGTTCTTCAATTTTGTTCTCAATTCTTTTAAGTATTATTTTCGTGATGATCTTTGTTAGGTGGCAGATAAAACTTATTGTTCTGTAATCTTTACAATGGACGGCATTAGGTTTTTTGGGTAACGGAACTAGAATCGTTTTTAACAGTTCTTCTGGCCATTTTCCAGTATCATATATTTTATTGATAAGGTTAGTTACTCTAGAAATACCATGGGACCCAAGTGCTTTAAATGCTTCTGATGGTATGTTGTCTTTCCCTAATGCTTTGTTGTATTTCATTTCTTTGATGGCCTTTTCAACTTCTTCTTCATCTATTCTGTATCCAATGTTATCTCGGTCACATTCTTCTTTTTTCTCAAGTTCATTCATATCTACATTCGCGTTTGCATTGTACAGTTCTTCGACATATTTCATCCAAACTTCTTTATTTTCTTCAATGCTTTCAGTAATATTTCCATCACATTTTAACAAACCTTTTTTACCAATGGATTTTGGTTTGGTCTTTATTAAGGATTTTGCTGTTCTGTATAATTCTTCGGTTTTATTAAACTTCTCTAGTTCTTCTATTTTTTCACACTGTTTGTTCATCCATTCTTCTCTGGCTTTATCAGTTTCTCTTCGCAGTTCATTGTTTAACTTCCTGTACTGGCTTTTCCCATATTCCGTTTTCACATGTTTCCATTTCTTTCTCTCTTCTATCTTGTCCAGCATACTTTGTGTTATCCACGCTTTTCTGTTCTTAGTTGATCTCCGACCAATATGCTCCGCTAAAGCTCCCTCTATTGTTTCTTTGATTGACTTCCATTCTTCATTGGTATTATCTTTGGGTGGGCTTTTCTTCAGTTTATCTTCAACTTTCTCTGTAAAAGACTTTGATTCCTTATCTGTTTTTAGTTTTTCAATGTTCCATTTCTTGGTGATTTGCTTTCTTTTCATATGTTTTAGTTTTGTTTTTACATCAGCTACCAAGAGATTATGGTCTGAGAATATGTCAGCTCCAGGGTATGTTTTTGAGTTTTTAATACTATTCTTGAATCTCTGGTTAATTAAAATGAAATCTATTTGGAATCTTTTACTGTCTCCGGGGTTTTTCCAAGTATAAAGCCGTCTTTTGTGTTGCTTGAACCAGGTGTTCGAAATCCACAATCTATTTTGTTCACAAAATTCTATGAGCTTCTCTCCTCTCTCATTTCTTCTCCCCAATCCATGATCTCCCACTATGCTTCCAACTCTTCCTTCGCCAACCACACTGTTCCAATCTCCAGTAATCAATGTTCTAATCTGTCCTTTTCCGTTTTCATCAATGATTTCTTCAATCTGCTGGTAAACTTCATCAACTGTATCGTCACTGGCATCCGATGTAGGCATGTAGACTTGAATGATTAATGTGTTGATTGGATCACTTCTTATTTTCATCGCAATGACTCTGTCACTTTTTGGTATCACTTTCATAACGTTTCTGTTCAGCTCTTTCCTAAAGATGAAACCAACACCACGCTCTTTTTTAACTCCTCCTTTGTATATTATCTTGTAATCATCAGTTTCCTTTTCTCCTTCTCCAGGCCACCTCACCTCTCCAAGTCCAAGAATATCAATGTTGTATGTCTCCATCTCTTTGATTAAGTTCTCCAACTTTCCAGATTTATTCATAGTCCTCACGTTCCACGTTCCTATTCTCATTGGTTTTATCTCATTGATTTTGTTTTTGTAATTATTTTGATTTATCTTGTGACCTGAAGCTCCTGATAATGTGGCCGCCCGGAGATCCGAGTGCGAACCATTTTTACCTCCGGAAAATTTCATCCCAGGATTGTCCATTTCATGAGAAAAATCTGGGCACGACTGTGCGAAACTAGGAATGGAAAGGGCTGAATAGATGTACTAGTATTCCTTTGCTTTGTACATCCCCGACTGCATTGGTGTTATCCGCTGCAATAGGAGTCCTTCTTCAGCTTTGTGTTCATAATATTATTTTTTCTTGATATTATTACTTCCTGAGACGTCTTGGCAATAGAAGACCATCAGGTACATAGCCTCCGACTTCCAGTTATGTTACTATCATTCATCAAATTCTGACATTTGATGAAATAGAGCAACACAAAAGGGCGCTTGTTGTATAATTTTACACCATCAGCTCAGGTGAACTGGGGCCCCAGGGTCGTTACTCCCCGTAAACATCCAACAGCATCTTGTTCCAAAAGATGTACACTGTACGTGTCCATATTTGGGAAACTCGTGTTGTCGGATATTACCCCCTGAGAACATATTACCCCCTGAGAACTAAAAAAAAAAAAAAAAAAAAAAAAAAAAAAAAAAAAAAAACAATACAGATCATCATTAAAAAAATCCCTTTCTAATCTTAAAAATTCCCTTTCTTCTATAACCGAAACCATTTCTGGAAAAGAAAAAAAATCTTCTTCCTAGCCTTTTCCTAATTAAATAGGGTCGGCGTTTTTGTCAGTCTCTTCCAGTCAGTCCTATCATGGACCTCATTTCCTGATAAATTCTTTTCACGCAAGTCTTTGTATATTATACAATTTTTCCACCTTAGGTCTCCCTCTCCCTTTTCTCCCCCTCATTACAATTCTCTCAACTCTTTTTTTTTTTTTTTTTTTAAGTGGGGTTTAACGTCGCTTTCAACTGCCATGGTCATATCACGACGGGGGTTTTACCCTCCATTCGCAGGAAACTCACAAACCTGCTACTCACATTGACCTCACCCAGCCTGAGTGGGGCCGGGAAAAGCCAGCGTCACGAGAATTAGAATTTGAATGGTCACCCATCCAAGTCTTAACCTCGCTGGATGTCGCTTAACTTCGGTGTTCTGAAGGGAACCGGTGTATTCAACATGCCATCGACGCTGGCTTCTCAACTCTTTTCCCTATGTAACTCTCGTCCCTTCTTTCAACATGTCTATGCCATTGCAGTCTTCTTTCCTGCATCTTCTTTGACACTTCTGTTAGTTTGATCTTATTTCTTATGCTGGGTCGACACAGGTGCAACATGCAACATGTTGCTGCAACATGAATTCACTCTGTGTGAACGGGTTCTGAACACGAACATGAATGTTCAAAAATTATCCATGAGGATGTCGGTTTTCTACCGAACATCTTTGATCTTTGTTGCTACTATGTTGCACGTGTATGGACGGCACCTGAACATAGAAACGAAAGGAACATGCGTGTATATTTTCAGTCTATTTTTAATTTCTCGGTGACTAGGTTCGATTAATTATTTTAACAGCTGAAAATTAAATTAACGAATTAGACAAAATTAAATTTGGTTAATTCAATTATTTACATAATTAATTAAGAAAATTATTATTTCTAAATTTCTTAAAGTTGATATAGAGTAGGTACCTAATAATTTTAAATCAAATGGAAAAACAGAATGAATCACTGACGAACACGAACTGCAACACGTTGCTGCTACAGTGTTCCAATTACCACACACATGTTGCAGAAACGTGTTGCATGTTGCACCTGTGTGGACCCATAATGATTTCATTTCTGATCCTATCCAGCCGCGTAACCTCACAACTCCACCTCGATCAGTATTCTCATTTCCGCAACTTCCAATGTCTTCTCATGAATCTTCTTCACAGCCCATGTTTCAGCACCATATACCATTGCTGGTCTCACCACTGTTTTGTACACTTTCCCTTTCATTTTCAGGTTCATTTTCTTGTCACATAATACACACCAGTCATTTTCTTCCTGTTCATCCAAGCTGCAGCCACTCTATGAGCAATCTCACACTAAATCAAGTTTACACAGGGCATCTGGAGAATCGCGCTCGCGTTCTTACCTCATTGAACGAATCTCTCTTTCAATTCAACGAGGTAATAGCGCGAGTGTGATGGGAACTCTCCCCTCTTCCATTGCATTGGAAGAAAATTTTTATCTGTAATATGTAAAAAATAAAATACATTTACAAAATAGTTATCTCTAGGCGTTTGAGAGAGAGAGTGTTATAGTTTTAGGGAGCATGAATTATTGTACCCAACCAGTAAACGATAACCATGCTGTTCTCAATTTAATTCTCCATCTTTGTCCACCATTCATCCTAAGTACTTAAATTTGTCCATAACATATTCAGTTTCCCTCCATCCAGATGTACTCTCTGTCCTTCATCAAATCATCATAGATACTAATTAATTCATTTTTGTGTTATTTTATTACCTAGTACTCATCAATATGTATTTCAATTTTTTTATTCTGGTGAAAAAAAAAAAAAAAAAAAACGGTAGACCAATAATTTCATGGAAATACTTCACTGCTAAATTCAGCAACGAGGGTAACAAGATTTCGCTGAACCCTGTAATATTTTTCACAGGAATGTTGATACGTTTGCTACTTCAAAGACATGACATGTCTCTGTTTACCTTTTATATTTGGTGAGGTCGTTTTTAATTTTATTAATTTTCAATTTTCATTCTGCTTCTACCCAAAATTCCAGAACAGTGTGAGGTGTGAGTGTGGTAGGTCTTTTTAGAACTACCTGTGGAAAAATCTACCATAAATTCTCTGGAATAACTGAATCAGAAAAAATTGTGTACCCATAGAGTTGAAGATTCTTTGTCTCTAACAGACAGATTTAATCCTGAACTGGGTTCTTGGCTACATTATTGTCTATTGTGTAGATATAAATTTGTCCATTAGCAAAATATGCAATCAATCAATACAGTCATAGAACAGTTTAGAAAAACTGGATCCTTCAATAGATAGTCACCTAGAGACAAGTTTCCAACAGAGTAACAACTGCACAAGTTGACCTATTTCCTTCTCTTCAAGCTGTGAGAAATTAAGTTATGAGTGTTACAGTGTTTGGACCAATGGCTCAAAACTCTGAAATGTTTTTTGGTGCTTGAAACAGTATTTCAGAGTTTAAATTTTGTCTGACACAAAGTTTTGTAGCATGTGTATGTTTCAAAAAGGTTTGTTTTGGTCTTTCAAGTTTTGAGCCATTCACCCTTTCTATAAGTGAATTTGTGCAGTTATGTAGTTAAATTAAACACACAGTTTTAACAGTTGTAGATGATTGGATCATTATTACAAAACTCATTGAAGTGGCTTGAGCTTATAGGCTAAATCCATTTAATTGGTGTGTTATTATACCACCACTACAGAAATTGATGAGTTAAGATTTTGCATTTGATTAGGGGGCTACATCAGTTTCAGTTTAAACAGAAAAGTGAGATGTTGTATTAGCTCCACATTGTAGAAGGCAGAATAGGACATCTGAGAGGTATAAAACTGACATCCTACAATATTTTGTGATCCCTTTCTTGTCTTTTATTGGAGAAACTGTCAACCTCATGCTTGATAATGTTCACCCACATATAACCCAAGTAGTAATCCTAAATTACATCAGTTTACAAGCTCTAAACAACCCTGCATGATCTATCATAAATCTGATTGAAGACATAAGGGATGCTTTACAAAATCTCTGAGACCCTGCAGGACACCACAGAAACTTTGAAGTTCAAGTGGGATATAGGTACTCCCAAGGCCAGCCTCCATGGTTAATGGTTATGACTACTGCCCATAGTCCAGAGGTCTCGAGTTTGACTCCCGGTTGGGAGAGACTTTCCAAAGAAAATTATGTCCCCTCCAAACTCGTGAGGCTGGCATTTCCGGCCCTACCCAGGCTGGGTGAGGTTAATGTGGGTAGCTGGTACAATTCCCAGTGAATGGAGGGTAAAACCCTTACCTGACTATCTATCTCAAATCAGGACGTTAAAACCAAATAGAATCAACTGGTCACAATAGATCTAATTAGGTCCCACTGTTAATTGTAAGGGTTTCACTGAAATCCCTGCAACCAGGTCAGATAATAATAATAATAATAGGTACTCCCAAAAGTTTCACCACATTGCAAAGAGCCAGAGTAGGAAATACCAAAAAAATTAAATGGGTATCTGCCTGCTAATACTCTGAATAATGTTGTTGGTAATATTCAGCCTACATAACATAAGATGTTTGTGGCTGAAGACCCTTAATGTTAACTCTGTAAAGTAACTCCAGACATAGCAAAACACATTCTGCATGAATGTTAAGCAGCCTCTCACAATCAACTGAAACAAGTCTCAAGTATGAGTACTGTTGAAAATGGCCTCAACTGTCATAACATACTTTCAAAACATTAAATTAGTTTTTCAATTTATTTAAACAAAAATAGGTAAAAGGAAATGGAAGAAAAAAGTTGATAAATACATAATAACATTCCACTAATTGTGTGGTGCAGTGTACATATGTTGAAGAAAATATAATTGTAAAAAATATTTACTCTTGATATTCCCAACTGTAAGGAGTTTTGAGATTTCTACCAAGTGCAAATGATCTATGGAAAATGTCCAAAGTTCTTTGTCCAGACGTCTGCCCAAGTGAGACTCATGTTGGTTTGCTGAGTCTGTCTCCTGAATGTATCCAAAAACTTCTGAAAAAGGAACCAATATCTGAAGTGTACAATGTTGAGCAAACTCCCTTTGCAAGGTAAGAGAATATTTATAGAAGAAAAATGCTAGTCAATTCACAAGTTTTTTTTTTCATTCTTAATATTTTTTATTTTTATTTATTTTACAGATAATATATTTCTGCCATTTGCAATCCAGAGGGCAAAGTACTCAGAGTACTTGAGCAATTTCCTCTCTGGATTACAAGTGACATTTTTGGAATAAATATGATAGAGCCTTTGGTTCTCCAAAAAAAAAAAAAATCACAAGTTGAATTTGGAACTTATATTATAAGAGTAAATCTTATACTCCACAATGTTTGTACCAACTTATGTACCTACGGTATCTACTCCAAAACCATTAATCAGATCATTACAATTGGGGAATACCAAAAGTCATTACAATATTTGCAAAAAGTAAACTCTAAATGACTTTCAGTATTTAAAAAATTGCATTTTTTAAAAGATGAGCATTTCAATAGCCAAATTTCCATCTGAAACACTGTATTGTATGTAATTTAATTTTTCTTAAGCAATTCTGAACTAGATGTTTGATGTTATCAACAACAAAATATGAGTCACTAATGTTTCTTACTTTTATTTCAGAGGAAAGTTTGCCTCTGTAAGAAAATGCACACACAAAGTATCCAAAGTTGAATATGCTGCCAAATTTATTCGCAAAAGACGGAGGTCCATGGATCAGATGCAAGATATTCTACATGAAGCTGCAGTGTTGAATCTAGCACAGAAATCTGACAGGATTGTGAATCTACATGAAATCTATGAGACTCCCCATGAGATGGTGCTTGTTCTTGAATTGTGAGTTTTTTTTTAAAGGTGGTTGTTTTACCCTCTTTTTTTATTTTGTAGACATGTAACAGCAGCTACTGCAGACATTTGTGGTCCGTGTTGTAGCTTGCCCATTCCATAGTATGGCTCTCCCCTAATGGGTGAGAACTGAGAAGTTATACAATGCTTCCCATTTAGGTACTGGATCAAGGTATCCCTTACAAACAACAACTCTAACCAAATTTTGAATACAATTTTTGTTTGTCAATTTCTGGTATTCAAACCCGGGGGCTTCTGCATAGCAAGTGAGTTACTTACTTGTTTTTGACAATTTTTGTCAAGAGGCCAACTGATTATTTTTTTTATAATATGTACCTACTAATTTTTTAGCTACTAGAACTAGATCAATAAGACTGCTGTCCAATCTTTCTCCAAATATTTATACAAAGTGTTTTTCTAGTTGATGTCACTCCAAAAAGAGGTTGATCAGTGAGATAGGGGCTACAAAAAAAAACATAATCAAAGGTTCAATATCTTAATGTTTGTTAGAAAAAAACATTTTGATGTCCCTGAAGTTGTTACTGCAAAACTTAATAAATACTAGTATCTCATAGATCTGAATAAAACACACAATCATATTATTCATCCTGTTAAATTAAAAAAAAAAAAAACTAAAATTTAAGTAAAATTCCAGGGTGCCGGATGGTGAACTGCAAAGCCTGGTGGATGTTCAAGATGGTATCCCTGAGGAAGATACTCGAAGTTACATGAAACAAATTCTGGAGGCCTTAGCATTTCTTCATGACCATAACATTGCTCACTTGGATATGAAACCTCAAAATATTCTCCTTACGAGAGACAATTATATCAAACTGTGTGACTTTGGAATATCCCGAGTAGTTAATAAAATGGTAGAAGTCAAAGAAATTATTGGAACTCCAGATTATGTTGGTAAGTTTACACCCAAAAACCTTGGAAAAATTCAGGGGATACCCTTATTAAGTTTCCAACCCGCTAATATAATTACTGTGGTACTATTGAGGAAAAATACAAGATGGTGGACTGGTCTTTTTTTATAATGCTCAAACACTGCTGATCAGTGTAAAATGTAGATTAAGTGAACTCTGAAAAGCTTACAATCCACCTGGCATCTTGTATTAGATACCGAAAATGATCTGGGTAATTTTTTTGATAACCTTTAGTGTAGCAATAATTGGTTTTTGTACATCTGTTACTGTTCTACCACAATCAACCAGAAAGTAGCTAAACAGCGGCTGTCAGTTGTGACTTTCCTCGAGAACAGGGCTGCCCTGTTTTTCTGTTTCTTCTTTTCCTTCATTTAAATATTAGAAATTTGTGAGATATTCACATAAGTTTATTTCTCTTGTATTGCAGCTCCCGAAGTGTTAAGTTATGAGCCAATCTCCCTCGCCACAGATATGTGGAGTGTGGGGGTGTTAGCCTATGTCCTGCTCAGCAGCCATTCACCTTTCGCCGGAGAGACCAAGCAGGAAACCTTCCTCAACATATCTCAGTGTAATTTCTCCTTTCCAGAAGATTTGTTCAACCATGTATCTTCACATGCGAAAGACTTCATTCAGTCCTGTCTGATGACAGATCCAAGGTAATTGAAAAAGAGGTTCACTTTTCATAGTGTTAAATTTATTCATTAAAAAGAACATATTCTGTGTGTAAAGTAGTAAAAAAGAAGCAATATGTAATCAGCTAGCTATAAGGTACAAAAGGTAAATATCCTCTATTTCTGTAGACTTTGATATCTCATTGGAATCTGAAATGGAGTTGTTAATAGTATGTATGCCAAATAAAGTTCATTTGGCATGTGTAGACAGTTATTAAAAAAGGAGAGAAAAAGAATATCTTCTTCTTAATGATTATGGTATGGTACATGGCAAATAGTCTTAAGTTTGATAGTTGTTTAAGTTAATTTTCTTGGTGATGAGAGTGAATTGTTACCCTGAGAAACTGAATTTTTTTTCGAGTTTATTCAAAACAAAGTGTGGGGTTCCAGATGTTTGGATTGGAGTGGCCCGCGAACTTCTAAGTACTGAGCAGAAAAATTCCTACCCGGGTGTCGATTGAACCCAGGTCACCATGCGTGCTATGCCTAGTGTTCTAATTCACTCGGCCACAGTGACAATAAAATAGTAATATTTAGATAATTTAGTGACAAGTGAACCCAACCATAAGTACCATTAGATAAAGAGGATTGTTTCATAGATAGAAAAAGTATTTTATTTTAATTTTATTTTTAAATACAACGGAATGAAACAACCCTTGTTCACAATAAAAAAAGTCTTAATAATAATATTTTCTTAATACCTACTAGTTTTCTAATTTAAATAATAGTTGCAGGAATAAAGCAATGAAAAAGTTCTCATTTTCGTAAAAATTGCTATTAACTCAATTAATTGGAGAAGTAGAAGAAAAACATTTCCGGGTATTTAATCAATATGGTGTGCAGCTATTTAGAAAAGAAGACAAATAACCAAGATTAGTTGAAGAACAAGAAATAGTTATGTATGAATAATGTGGAGTACCACAATTGTCAGTACTCGGGCCACTTTTTTGGAACCTGTCTATGACCCTTTGCTGATGAATGAGATACCTGATGAGTTCAAAATAATAGCATGTGCTGAAGATCTTGTAGTGATATCATAAGTAATAAACAGGGAAGAACATGAGGGGTTAATCAATAGAAGTTTGAAGAAAATAACAAATTTGATGGAAGACAATACATTAAAGTGCAAAAAACAGATACATAGTTTTGTTGGTAAGAGAACAATCCTGCAAAGTGATAATAATAAGGGGTTATGGGTTTAACATGAAAGAAGTCAGCAATGTATTAGATGAGAGAACTGTTTTGAAAAGAATTTGCCATGAGCCCTTTTAGAAATAGACAGAATTCAGAAATTCCCATATGTTCGAAAGTTATGGGAAACGAGCACTGTTATGAGAAATACTGTAAATGCTTGAATACCATTTTGAATTGACCTTGGTTTACTGCAGGAATAGAACTTTAGACGTTGATATCCATCAGTTCAATTAATCAAAATGTTTTATTGTGAATCCCAAGTACAAATAATGTACACTTGTTTTGAACACATGCACACAAGAAAGGTAACACACGATACATGAAAATCTTCGTTGTGTTGTTTCAGTCAACGGCTGACTGTCCACAACTGTTTGTCCCATGCCTGGCTGAGCACTGCCCCCCCTCCATCGCCAAGATCCAACAGTTTTAACCTCTCCTGCTATCTATGTACCTCGAACCAAAGCTGCTGTCATCAGCCTGAAACCAAACTCCAGCCTCTGCTCTTGCCAAACAGGAGCATACTGTGTTAACTCATCATTCTCTTGTAATTCTGCTCGGTGGGCGCTTGTTTTTATACAATCACCTCATCAACTAGCCCTAAATTTATTATCTCTGTGTGTGTTTTCTATCTCTTTATTTTTTAATTAAAAGTGAAACTCATATTGATGAAACATTCTGTTGTCATTTTGCAACACTTACAAACAAAAGACTCTAAATTATTTATTAACATTTTTTTTAAGAACTTGTTGCTCAATTATAGATTTTTATGCTGATTTCTGTTGATGTAGATTTTGAGAATAATTTACAATTTATGCTCTGCTAATACTCACTTTTAAAAAAATCCACGTAGAACTTTTCTCATTCACGATTAAAAATGCCTTAATTGTAAGTCTTTTTGAAAGCATATTGTAAAATCTAGTTTTTAGATTCCGTACACCATGTGGTGTCTGTTGCAATAGTTATTAT
Source organism: Bactericera cockerelli (assembly GCA_024516035.1). Classification (NCBI taxonomy): domain Eukaryota; kingdom Metazoa; phylum Arthropoda; class Insecta; order Hemiptera; family Triozidae; genus Bactericera; species Bactericera cockerelli. Next base: position 59,153,574 of record CM044955.1, on the reverse strand, counting down.
TGAACGGTTTAATTTAGATAGCTGAAATTATTGCCTTGAGGTTTCCTGCCATTATTTGTCAGCCTCAAGATATTGATTGCATTGCTCCTTTGAACTATAAAATGTTTGTGTTTTAACCATTCATGAAAATGAAATATAATTTCAATTAGACTTTTCTAATATATTTTTTTTCTTTCAACTTAACATCTCTGTAACATTTAGCTCTCTGGAGAGGGGGGTTTTACCCTCTGGAAACTCACAAACCAGCTACCTGTATTAAGCTCACCGAGCCCTCTTGCATTGTGATTTTTTGGGCTACGATGCTGTTTTTTTGGCCTTAAACCCTGAAATTATCAGGAATTTTACATACCTACCTGGTCTACTCGTATTTTAAATTCTTTAAAATACGTTTTAAATTGATAGATCTGCTTTCTTCAAAATTTTGAAACAAAGAGACCGTATTACGTAACACCACATTATTACGTTACTCCAGTGGAAGAGATTGGCATGACGTGCCTACGTAATGACTACGTATCGTACGCACGGGTGCATCTACGTATCCAGTTGTTCGCAATATGGCGGTCAGTAACTCCAACTTAAGTTACGTTTAACGTAAGTTTAACCAACATATAAGGAAATCACAGAATTTGCACGCAGGCGGACACTTCAGCTGTATTTTTCTTTCCAACCAAAGTGGATTCAAATGGAATAAAATAGACGAACTGGAAGAAAGTCATTTTTCTTTTGGAAGAGAAAAAATCCTCTTCGATTTTGGTTAAACAATGGATTTATGGAATTCTTGCTTCCATTTCTTTTATAGGTTGAGTCCATTGTTTATCTTTGAAAGTATCGAAACGCATTTTTCTTTCACGAATATTGGGGAGGCTAAACTTGGAAGAAAATGGAAATATTTGGAAATACCGAACCTAGAAAAAAAATTATCCAAAAGCAAAAACACGGCTTTTCTTTCTTACGTAATATCTACTAGCTCCTGCGTACGTAAGGCGGTCACATTCTTACGCTTTGCGTACGTAAGTTATACCAGCAATTGGTGGGTATTTTTGAGGATAAACCCCGGTCCTGAATAATTCAAATTAAAACGTTTAAGCTTAAAGCCGACCTCCGTGGCTCAGTGGTTAAGAGCATTGGTTACTGACCTGGAGGTTGCGGGTTCGAATCATGGCCGGAGCGCAAATTTCTCACCGAAATTTTCCGTTTCCGGAATGACATGGATGTAAAGTTATGACATGGATCCGGTGGCACAGTTACCTTTTTTTATTTAAAAAAAAGCTGAAATATAATTGGACATGGCAGACATAAATTATGAATCAGGTTTTCTTTTTTATCACAATTATTGTGAATATTTTTTAAAGCTATTATTTACCATATTATGTGTTAATCACAATCGTAATTTCACAATTACTCAATCTCGCTTTACTAAATTTTTGCCGAACTCGGGTCTCGATTTCTCGAACCACCGACCTCCAGGTTACGAGTCTGCCGCACTGTCGATCCAGCTACTGCGTTCGGTCAAAATAAAATACACAACATGAACACAGCTGTTTCGTATTTATAGGGCGGCAGCCGCGATCGCTCTTGACGCTCGCCTCACTTCCGTCGAGCTCTATTAAAACATGTTAAAGCCTCACAGAATTTTTCGCCAAAAACTATTTTTAGAACACTTTTTTTAACGTTTTAAATATATTTTTTCTGGTCCCTTGAACTGAACAATTTCTTTTAGTTGGGTGTTTTTTTTCGTCGTTTGATCGTGTACTTAGCGTGAGTATAGTTTTACGTACGTAATCAAATAAATCTTTTATTTAAAAAAAAAATGTTATGTAATTTTTATCGTGTCTAGATATAATTTTAATGACGAAAAAAATAATAATTTCTACAGAATAATTCTTGAATTTTTCGACGAGTAAAGTTTTTATCTATTCAATTTGTATTTCGTCTGATTTTGTTATTGTTATTCTTATGTGTTTCACCGGCTTTTTGTGATTTTCTTGTGTTTTTTTGTGATTTAGTGTGAGAAAAATGTCTATGGAATAAAGTGACCCTACCAGAAATTTTGGATTATCTTTAGAACCCAATGATACAGGTAAACGAATACTTTTCTACAGTAAGTTCTATCTATGAAATAATAATAACTATAACGCTCTTTAGCATTTTCTACCACCTAACCTCAGAGTCTTATTACTATGTGGTCACAAATTCAAATTATTGAGGAAAGATTTATGCACTGGGTGGTATTCGAACCAAGAGATCTCTACGCTACCTGGATTACCAGACTAGCGCGTTAACCACTTGACTACCAGTGCACAGTTAGAGAGTAATTCGTTCCCTAAATTCACAACAACTTAATTTAAATTGTCCTTGTATTTATGTTTAGGGTTACCAGATTTTTGTTGAATCAAAGCGAGACATACTCGTATAATTTATTTTTGACAGGAGTGTCAGTTTTTTTCAAAACTCTTTGGGTCTTTTGTAATTAGATTATCATTAATTAATAAATAATAGGCATTTATTTATACTCCTTGATTAGGACTTATAAGTCCTCTTCTTCCAGCGGTTGTTGGTGGCATTATTATATTATGTGGTCTAAGTCCCAAATATGTGAGGAAAAATGCATGCTTCGGGTGGGATTCGAACCAACGGACCCCTACGCTACCTGGATCACCAGACTAGCGCCTTCAAATCAGGACGTCAAAACCAAATACAATCAACTGGTCACACAATAGATCTAATTAGGTCGCAGTGTTAACTGTAAGGGTGTGAAATCCTGAAACCAGGTCAGATAATAATAATAAATATGTAAATACATGTACATACATGAGTATAAAACTAAAAAGTTGAAGAACATAAATAATAATCATTATAATAATAAATAAATACAATGTGAACAATTTTATGTAGGCAGTACATACATAAATAATAATTATTATGATAATAAATTAATACAACATGTACAGTTTTTGTGTAGGCAGTACATACATGAGAATAAAACTTAAAAGTTGAAGAACATAAATAATAATCATACATAATAATAAATAAATACAATATGTACATTTGTACAATTTTATGTAGGCAGTACATACATACATAATAATCATTACGATAATAAATAAATACGATATGTACAATTTTATGTAGGCAGTACATACATGAGTATAAACGAAAACAACAATTAATGTCTGATTCAAGATTCTATTTACAGAAGTGGAACATGGAAACTCCAACCGCTTTTAAACTCATTCATTCCATTCATGCAGCATGTATATTTTCACATCAAATACATTTGAGGTGCTGATTATAATAATAATAATAACAGTCTTTAGTGGAAGGAACCACCAGGCGAGGTTCATGCTCAAAGCATTTTCTACCACCTAACCCTCAGAGTCTTATTATTATGTGGTCACAAACTCAAAATTAAAAAAAGAAGTAATCCACTCAAAGTGGCTTATTTCTTCTTTTTTAATATAGGTATACCCTTAAAGAACCGCATAAAACAACAATTGTGAGTTCTGTAAATTAACCCTTATCTTGGCAATGTGTAGGTATATTTGGATACCATCAGTTTTTTAGTTTTTTTTTACTCAATTGGCCAAAAATTAATCCTAAAGCCAGTGGCGGCTCCTGACTTCAAGACTAGGTGAAGACAAATTATACCCAGAAGTATTGAAAAAATAAAATTATTAATTTATCAGATCTTAGTTCTTATGGTCTCATAAACACAGCCCATTGTAAGTTATGGCTGTTTCCCTGCAGAGCATGGTTTTCTCTCATACCAGTTTTGCATCATATAAGTTTTTATAGGTACTTTTTTTGGAGAACACTTGGTACTTAATAAATAAACAAGGCCAGCAGAACAATTTGTCAACACTTGAGCTGGTACACAGCCATTCATTTTTCATAAGCCATTCAGGCTTGAACTGTATGGCTGTGGGACAGGCATTTGCTTTACTTTTTTAGTGGTGGTTATAGTAATTGGAGAAATTGGACATCCAGTAATCATAATATCTTTCTTATCCTCATTACTTCTTAATCTGAATGGGGTTACTTTTAATGTTTGAACCCCATGATTTTGTGGGAATCTCATTGTTTCTTTGAAATATTGTTATTAGTTATTCATCGTAATAAAAAATATTAACTGAAAGTTGGTAAAAAGGAATTAAAATAAAAATATTAGGATTATACCTCAGTAGATAGGTAGGTACAACATTTTAAAGAGGGGTTAGAACTGGGAAGGAAAGAAAGTTAGTTGAAGACTAAAAATTACAATCCAAAACTGGAAGAAAATCCACCACCAGATTACAAAATAAATCTAAGAAAACATACTTACTACAAATATATAAAATCAGCTTAAATTTCTGTTACCATTGATGTTTAAATGACTATTTATGAAAAACACAGATATTGCCTTATAATTTTAAGTACTTCACTGGAAGCTGTGTGCTTAGCTACCTGCAACCTGCATAATTATAATGTTATTACTGACACTGAAAGAAGTACATAGCTACTTCATATTCAACTTATTATGAAAAGCACAGGTCAGATCAGGTAGGAATAATTTTTTTTTTTTTTTTTTTTTTTTTTTTTTTTTTTTTTTTTTTTTTTTTTTTTTTTTTTTTTTTTTTTTTTTTTTTTTTTTGTTAGCCTAAGTTGAGGGACGGATGGCTTATCTACTGAATGCTTTATTTATTAAACAACAAACATAATTATCAAAGTTGGTAGATAAAGTCCAGAGAGGGATTGGGAGGAAAAGTCCCAAGAATACTCGATGCATTCCCTCTCTGGATCGCCAAGGACAGGGATTGGTAGAGGTAGGTCTTGGCTTTTGGTTCTCCACTTTTCTCTTTTAATTTTTTGCCCATTTCTTCGACAAGATCCTTCATCTCCTGGCAGAAAGGGCCCATGGACTCAACTGCCAATCCTTTGAAAATATAACCATTGTTTTCGATGTTAGAATATATGGAGTGCTTTCTTTCACAAGCTGCCTCGGCCGCCGAACCAACATGAGTGGATGATTTATAAACATACGAAGGAGCTAGAGTGTCCACGCAAGTGACGTCCCACACTAACTTCTTCCCACGAGACCAGGAATCTAGAGTGACACCATCTGGCCGCTTACCATCACTGCGTGACATGCCTGTTGGTTCAAGTGTTGGGTGGAAGCCAAGGGATGTGAGAGAACGGGATATTATGTTATTGAGTTCGGTGTGGCGTGTAAATCGACCTGCACTTTTTTCACAACTCAGTCCGTGAGTACCATTTGCAGCAACCATCTTTCCACATTGACATCTGAAAGGGTCCGTTACCTTACACCCCAAACGCAAAGCCACGCAGAGATGGAAAGAAGTATCGTCCATGAGAGTGGCGACATTACTGGATGGGATAGCATGGAGCCACGAGTTTGACTCTTTGCATTGGATTGCCTGAAAACGTGCAGAGTCAATAGCATTATTAAAAACAAGGTTGTCCTTAATAGCTCTGACATGGATTTCATCCCAGTGCTTCTGTACATGGGTGAGAGTGGGAACATCTTCTCCGTGCATCAATTGCCAAGATTCCATAGCTTGGTCAAACAGTGTCACATTCCTAGTATCCTGATTGTTAAGTATAGCAGATACAAGAGGATTGAACCAATCGACGAGGCCAAGAAAGCTGGAAGGCAAATGTCACCGATGAGACGAATTCCCAATCCTCCATCATTTACTGGAAGGCAAGCTTGCGTCCATGAATTTCCATCCAATTGGAGGTTCAGAATTTTTTCTAATGTAACCTTCAGTTTCTCGTCAATTCTTAAAACGGTCTGTGGAAATTTCCAGAAAGGGCTGACACGCAGGAGATAGTTGAATTTGGGCACAAAGAGACAGTGTTTAATCAAAGTATATGCAACATGGGAGTTGAGTTCTGAAGCTCTTTCAAGCAGATTTTCTACTGCTGCAACTTTGCTCTCTACGTATTCTTCGAACGAATCAACAAAGAGGGGAGCACCTAGAAGAGACAGTTTTTCACGGGAGACTAACTTTATTCCAGGAGCAATCGACTGAAATTGATGGAGAATATCCGGATCTAAAGAATTTGAACAGCTGTAGAGTTCACATTTTGCAGGGTTTATCTGGAGTCCAATGGTATTGGCTTGTAGAACGAGCGCTTTCAGATCTGCGAGTACTGTCGATGGTTGGTCTCCTAGGGTGGCGTCGTCTAAATACCAGACATTCAGTTCGGATTTTATTTTGCTCACAATTGGTTGAACAGCCAAGCTGAATACCAATGGACCACAAGGGTCACCTTGTTGTACGCCTACTGTTGACAGTATTTTGTCTTTTCCAAACACGAGCTCTGATGGATATTTGTAGCATTGGTACAGGAATGGATATAAGCTTGGAGCGTGTTGCTTTACTTCGGACAGAGCACAATCTCGTTCAACAGAATTAAATGCATTTTTGAAGTCGATTTTTAGGAGCACTTTTGAACTACTAAACGAGTTAGACAGGTAAGATCTGACAGAATGCACGGCGGCTTCACAACCCAATTTCGCTGAAACCCCAAGTTGTTGAGGAAGTAGGTACTCATTCAAAACAGATCGAACCTTCAAGCAACCAAGTTTAGCTGTCAAGCGTCGAAAAGTATTTCCAACTGCAATAGGACGTAAGCCACCATCCTTTTTCCGCAGAGCACACAAGGATGCTCCATATAAAAGCGGACAAAGTTCCTGTGGTAAGCTTCCAGAAAGGAGAAAATTACACAACTTTGTAACAGCAGTGAGGGCCCTTGTACCTGCTTCTCCAGCGGACTTGGAAATAATGTCTTTAAGGAATTGAGGTCTCATTCCATCCACTCCAGGAGAACTACCTGCAGGAAAGCCATTGATACCTTTTATGACATCAGATTCACGAACAACAAGAGGCAGGAAATGATCTGGTTGATCGTCAGGTGGACTCGGGAAATTTAGTTCTCTGGAGGCACTGGGATGCTTTGTTTTGAGTATTTCAAGAGTTTCTTGATCAAAAGGTGCAAGGGAATCGTCACTGCTCAACAACTTCACAGCATTTTTTATATCGAAGTCGGAAACTTTAGCTTCAACAATCTTCTTCAAATCTAAGGTGCTACGTTGTCTTTTTGCTTCTTTACGAGTTGAGTGTGTGTCGGTACGAACTGCTGATGTCAAAGGCTGGAAGAGATGGTTTAAATTTTCTTTGACTTGTGATGTAAGGTTAGGGCTTTGAGACTTTGAGGTGATCTTGAATGCTGTGAAAGAAAACGACAGTAGATATTTGAAATCTATTAAGGACTTTGTGTTTAAAAACTTGTCAATTATTCTAGCAAGCTTGTCAGCAGCGAGGAATCGAGCTGCTTTTGGAATCCTTCTCAGAGTCCTAGTAGAGGACTTGGCAGCTATCAGTTCGTCCAGAATGGAATCAGCCGTCACTGAATGCGGGGTTGTGACTGTAGGATTTGAGGACTGGAGATCTGGAGGAGTAGAGTCAATGTCTGAGTCGGGACAAGGATGTTTCTTTCTCAGGTGAATATCGAGAGTTCTGGCATTCTTGAAGGTTCTGAGAGGGCTATAAGGACAAGGGAGCCGAGAACTTTGCGAGGAAGAAGTGTCTGAGATCGAACATTGTAAGCAGAGCCAGAGATTACATGATTGAGGATCCGAAAGAACTTGGTAAACGGTTTGGGAGATTTTCATACATTGTCTATGAAAGAGACACAAACAGCTGCAACATTTTAATACGGGATCTTTGTTGGTTTTATCATTACATATGCAAAATCTGTCAGATTCTCCAATCAAAGAAGACATTATATTTCACTGAACATGCTCGTAGTGTATAAAATTATGTTAAAATTTTAAGTTAGATTTAAAAATTTTCACTTTGAGTAGGGAGCAACAGTTTTCGATGTTAAGGCTTCAGAGTTAGTTGGCCAACTGAATTAACTAGTTACACCAATTAAAAGTCACTTGATTACCGTTGAAAAGATTTGAAAATAATCTAATAAAATTTAAAAAGTGCGCACCAAGTTTTGTTTACATTCTAAAGATAAGAGATACAATGTTGCCAAGTTAATTTCATAGCTAAATTTCTACAAACTTCAAGAGCTATATTTTAAATTTAAAGAAATCCCTCAAATCATGTAAGACGTATTTATTTATTTAAAAAAATAATACTACACCGCCTGAACAGAATTTTCTCTTGAGAATTTCATTTCAACACGTCTAAATTCATGATTTTTTTTAAAGTGGTTCCATAGTCAGGATCTTAAACAGGACCACCATTGTCCCTATTTAAAAACATCTTGGAACAACTAGATACCAGATTATCTTATTTGGCTCAATTTCGGTACCTACATTAAATAATTATTTCCGAGATTTGACTTCAATCGATATGTCCTTTTTAAGACTATAGTTGACAAGATACATAAATAGTTAAAATTTATTGGTATCGGCTATCGTTTAGGAACTATGTACAAAACTAGAACCCAAAAAATGAGAAATAATATCCAAAATTCCTGACACAAAATAATGCTTTCCTAACGCCTACGTTATTATTATTATTATTTATTTTGTTTTTTAATATTACAAGATTGTGCTAGATATGGGAGGCTAAATCATTGACTGGTTTCCTAGGTCTGGCATAATGCTACTGGCAACAATGTTAATATCAAAAACACATGACATCGCACATGGTATGTGGCTTCGTGACATTTCGTATGAGTTCGTGTAGATATTGTAAACTGAATCATGGTATGTGGCTTCGTGACATTTCGTATGAGTTCGTGTAGATATTGTAAACTGAATACAACTGAAGACTGTCCTCAGTAGCATATTACATAGATATAGTTCTTGCCTAATATTTCATGATACCTACTTGGAAATACTCAACTCTGATTGGTTGATTCAAGGACAACTGAAGACAATTTCGAATTGTCTTCACATTTGGTGTTCTCCTTGGAAAGTAACATGAATTGTTAAGCAGCATTGATCTATTTTACACAAAGCTTACTCTTTTTTTTTTTTCTTTTTTTTTTTTCTTTGAGTTAGATCAATTGTGCCATGTTCAAGGGATTATGAGTAGTGTTTTCACTGTTCAAAATTAGGTGAAAATGTCTTCAGTGTCTTCACCCGACGAGCCGCCACTGCCTAAAGCATTTTTTCTTCCACAGAACATTTAAAATTATTTCAATTTTTAAACGCTTTATTTAAAGTGGCAGGATGGAGCTCATCCATCCAACCATCCATAATCATCCTTCCATCCAACCATCCAATAATAAATTAAAAATTGAAATTCTCTGCCAAGATAAGGGTTAAATAAAAAAAAATCTTTCATAAAAATTTTCTTTTCAACATCTAAAATCACAAATAAGATGCGGATGTATAAACAGTTTGGATTATGATTCATTTACATTTTTATACAATGAACATATTACAATTTACAATAAAAATAAAACAAAGCCTAATCCGTGGTTGGTGATATTGCCTTTGGCATTCTCTTCCAATATGGTTGTTGTTGTTGTAGCCAGCTTGGCTACAGCTGGTAAGGTGAGTGATGGTCTCCAGCCAACTCTATTTCAAAGTTGGCTTGTCCTGAACCACATATATTTATGTACGATCAACCATCATGAGGACTTGGACTTTTCTTAATAAGCCACTAGTAAGCCATTAAACCCTTAGGAAACTGCAAGCTAGCCTGGCTTGTAAGGGTTGGCTAGTCTGTTCTCTGTTTATAGTCCTCAAGCGAGACACTGGTCCTCTCCCTGTTTAACGTCCCCCAGCCAGACCTGTTTAAAGTCCAATATGGTTAACGTGCTAGACTGGTGGTAATCCAAGTAGTGTAGGGATTGTTGGTTCGAATCCCACCCAGTGCTTGAACTTTTCCTCATTATTTTGAGTTTGAGACCAGAAAATCCTTTGAGCATTATTAACCTCGCCTGGTAGTTACCTTCCACTAAACTAATGAGTGATATTATTATTGCGAATTCGATATTATTTTTTAGCTAACTGTTACCGCTGAGAGTCACCAGGGGCGGAAATACACCAATCCTTGGCGGATCGGTCGGCCCTGGCAGCATGGTTTTTGACCAAGAAAGAAAAAAAAAAAAATGTCAGTTCAAGCCTTTGCATCATTTAATCAACACCCACCTATGTACTCATCTAATGGGTGCTTATTGCGGTATCTGTTTATTTGTTGATACTCGTACTTAGGGAGAAAGAGAGAGAGAGTAAGAAAGAAGAGAGAGAGAGAGAAAACGTAATAATATTTAAAAGTAAATAGTTCACATTTCAAAACCAAGTCAAGTGAAGACTAATTATTCTTTTCCTCTCAAGTTAAAAATATTTATTAAATAAATTCACAACTGGTCCACATGGGCACTTATCTTACCGTCAAAAAAGAAGGCACCGATTTCAACTTTCAACGATTAGTTTCTGTCGTATCCTTTCTTCAGATTAAGTTTATACACATACACACACATGCACGCACCAATGGCTGAAACATTTTTGGCACTGAAAACTCGACTATTAAAGATGATTACATCACTAACTTTCCTTTGAGGAAACTAAGTATGTGTTGCACAGTAAACAGCTCATTGAAATCTATTTCGGTAAAATCAATTGTAACATTCATTGGAAAAGAATGTCCGAGCATAGATTAAGCATATTTTTATATGCCAGAAATAATTAGAACAATATTCCGTAAGACCTGTGTTAATCTGCTCAGAGAAAATGAGATCCCCCCAAAAAACTCTCCTTGAAAAACGCCGCCAAGTTTTTTTTTTTTTTTTTTTTTTTTTTTTTTATAGGGGAAAGTGATGTCACGAACGCATGGTCATAATAGCGAACGGAGGTTGCTAGAAACTTACAAACCAGCTACTAAAATTAACCTCACATAGCCTGAGTGGGGTCGGGAATAATTCAGCAACATGAGGGTTTGAATTTGAATTTTCACCTATCCAAGTCCTAACCTCGCTGGACGTTGCTTAACTTCAGTGGCAGAGCGAGAACTGGTGTATTCAAAGGTTTAAATGTTGTGTAGCGCGCTATAGGCTTGCACGGACGGTGACCTGGGTTTGAATTCCAGCGGAGTCGAAATTTTTCGGCTCTGTACTCTGGGTGTGACGGGGTCCACTTATACCTCGTGAGGAAAGAAGAGTATCTGCTTTAATGTGAGCAGCGACGAGTAGCGGAATCATGAGCAAAAATAAGATACATATTAGGATATTCAAGGAAAAGGTAAAAGTCCTATAATGCGGCGCTACCCAAACAAAATTGTGATATCTATAAAACTCAAATCTGTGCGTATCTGGCTGGCTGGCTATGTCCTCTTAGGGGTTGTCTGTTTACAATACCACAGACCAAACGGTAACAGATATTGAATCATGAGACATGACAATCTTCTCATTTGGGACTTTGACCACATAATAATGCGTCTCGGACTTACTCCTAGAATAATGGGACTCATTAGTACTAATCGGGCAGTATAAATAAGATGATTGGAATTTGAATTTGAATTTGAATTTTTCAACTTTATTTACAACTAGCGGGCTGTCGCCCGCTTTGCGGGCCGAGGCATGGCCGTGAAAGCAAAAAATCCTTTTTCGCCAATGGCAGGCGTTGTAGTGGGAATTTCGAAAAATCCCGTCTTATTGCACATCTAGACTATAAGACAAAGCTACCTACCAAATTTCAGCTTCCTAGGAGCGATGATCAGTCAGTGGTCAGTCAGTCAGTGACTTTGACATTTATATATTAAGATAATTTAGGATTACAAAATATTTACCTCTTAAGCTAATTCTAACTTATTTAGATATTATTATTAGGTATCATCAATGAGATGATTGCTAGCAATGGCAATACAAATAACATTAGAAGTTAACCATTGATTAAAATGAAGCGTTGATTAATTAAAATCAATTGATTAGTGAGTCTTAATGCAATGAAGATACGTACAGTATTCCATCGGTAATAATTTCTATCTTTAGTTACCGTGGGCGAGTGGACTAACGCTTTAATCTCCCACGCTCGGGTTCGAATCCCGGCTGGGTAGAAAAATTTCTACTCTGCACTTTGGATGTCCGAGGTCCACACACACCTCATGAGGGAAATTGAGTGGTTTCTTGTATGATTATCGACCAGTAGCAGAGTTAATTACTAGCGTTTCAGATAGAGATGGAGTAGAGTATTTAGAGAAGTCTTGGAGTAAAGAATATGGAGAAGTTCTGTTATTGATATTCGAGTGGTTAACGTGCTAGTCTGGTGATCCAGGTAGCGTAGGGATCCGTTGGTTCAAATACCTCCCAATGCATGAATTTTTCCTCGTTAATTTGAGTTTGTGACCACGCATAATAATAAGACTCTGAGCGCGAGGTGGTAGAAAATGCTTTGAGCATTTACCTCGCCTGGTGGTTACCTTCCACTAAAGAGTGTTATTATAAAATAAAGTGATGGAGGCTCTTAGTAATGCCATGCTTCTCACTCAGATTGAGAAGACGCTTTTTCTGCACCAGAAATTTGTAAATCAGTATTTAATATCAATTTTAATATATTTTTTTTTAATTTTTCAAAAAAACTTTTCTTTTCTTTTTTCTTCAATTTAATTTAATTTCTTCTGTTCCAGGACACCTGAGCGAGCGCCACCATGTCTAGCAGACAGAACCAGCCGCCACCCGGGTCCTGGGACTGGCGGGGCGGCCGCCCCCCGCCCGCCTCTCCCTCCCCCTCCCCCTACACCCCCTCCCCGCCCCCGATCATATCCCGTCGCATGTCCTCGCCCGCGTGTCGCCTGCCCCCCCCCTACATCCCCTGCCCGCGGCCCATGTGGCCGGCCGGAGTCCAGGCCGCCGCCCTCCCCTACCGCTACCCCGAGGTAAGTGGCCGCCATGTTGAAAAGAACACACTGCCAATTATGGACACAATACTTCCTCGTGATTGTTTCCCGAAAAGTACACTAGTACTTCATGGGAACAAAAAATGTATATACAAAAAATAAAAAAAAAGATCATTATTATTCTTATTATTATACAGGGTGATTCAGAGAAGTACCGACAAACGTTAACCACATATTCTATGGGCTAGTTAAGGAGGGGTCAACTCTATAAAAGAAAGTGCGCAAATGCCTCCTAACGGAGGTACACGCCCCTTAAGGTGTTTTTAAACAATCGAAATTTTCATTTTACGGCTTACCTATTTGGGATATCGCAATGTGGTAAAAAAATCACTCTCAATACTAGATAGCACCTTTCTTTTGGCACAAAATTTAACACCATTCCAATGTCAGGGGCGGCCTCAGGAGGTTCAGATGATAGAAAAAAGGTTCTAACTTTTTAGTCGGTGCTTGTAATTGAATTTGGTTTTCACCCTATTAAAACGTCTGTCATTGTCTACAGAAATGTTTTGAATAATTTTTTTCTCAAACCAACACAAACGCTTGAAAATCGAAATTGAATTGTTAAATAATGAATTGGCTGAAAATTCTTTTTCTAAAATTGTATGCTAGTTGCATAGGTTTCAAAACTCAATGCTGTTTTAAAATCTTAAATTTCGATTTTCAAGCGTTTGTGTTGGTTTGAGAAAAAAATTATTCAAAATTTGTAGACAATGACAGACGTTTTAATAGGGTGAAAACCAAATTCAATTACAAGCAACGACTAAAAAATTAGAACCTGACATTGGAATGGTGTTAAATTTTGTGCCAAAAGAAAGGTGCTATCTAGTATTGAGAGTGATTTTTTTACCACATTGCGATATCCCAAATAGGTAAGCCGTAAAATGAAAATTTCGATTGTTTAAAAACACCTTAAGGGGCGTGTACCTCCGTTAGGAGGCATTTGCGCACTTTCTTTTATAGAGTTGACCCCTCCTTAACTAGCCCATAGAATATGTGGTTAACGTTTGACGGTACTTTTCTGAATATACGTGGCAATTTTGAGATTTTCTACCAATTCACTTGTATCTCCAAAACCGCTGAACCGATTTTCTTCAAATTTGTTTAATATGGTAGAATACTATTTTTGCAACATTCTAAATTCTACAAAAAATTCTGTATCGGCAAGTCATGGACCTTATTTTTTGACTTTTTTGTCCCAAATTTCGGATTTTCTCAACATCAGAGTTAAATTATTATTCATTAAAAATTAAACAGCCTATGTAAAACAATAATATGCATATACTCGTACATACAAAATTTCATCAAAATCGGGTGTACCGTTCACGAGATATAAGCGTTTAAGTAAAAAGTTAGTGGTCAGGCGCATATGGTCTCTTTGACCCAGAACCACTAGTACGAATTTGATTAATTTAAAATGGGACCATCTACAGAACGTCTCCTATATGTGTGCAGAATTTCATCAAAATCCGTTGAGTAGTTTCCGAGATTTGCTCGTTAAAAGGAATATTTTTAACAGACCGACAGACGGACACAAAACCAAAGTTGCTCAGGAGGTTATGAAACGTCTAGAGCAAAAAAATTGAAATCGGAGCAAAAAAAATTTTTTTTTTTTTTACAAAAACGAACACAATACTTTCGATTTCTAATATATTAGAAATTTCTCGGAAGTAAAAAAGATGAGTTTCTTACATGGAGGAATAAGTATAATGAAGATCTCGTAATGGTTCGTAACCTGTCCCATAAAATCAGCCATCTTGGTCAGAGTTTTTTTTTATTATCAGGTTTTTTTTTTTTTTTTTTTTTTTTTTTTTTTTTTTTTTAAGTGGGGTTGATTGCATTATAATTTCTAGTTTTAAATAGGGAAAACGAGTATAAATGGGTAGTTTCCATCTAAACTTAATCTGTGAAACTTTATCTCTGAAAATAATATTGAGAGCTACGAAGCGGAGAGTGAGAATTATTTTGAGTGCGAAAATGGTGCAGGCTAGCTTAGGTATCAAAAATGAAGATTTTATTGACATCTTAATAATGAAGATTTATTCAATGTATGAAAATGTAAAATAATTCAATATCAATGTTTGCAAGGAAAAAAAAATATTGTACAAATTATTTTATAATAGGAGATAATAATTTGATAAAATCTGGTGTAAACATCACACGACTTTCCTTATCCCCCCACAAAGAAGTCGAAATCCGCCACTGGTGACTCAACAGTAACAGATAGTTAAAAATCAGTGCGAAATTCGTAATCAGCACCTCAAAATCAATGGATTTGATATGTCGCAACCCCCATCTAGGGTGAATAATAAAAAAGTTAGTCCAAGCGGGTCCCCCAAAATACCGGTAAATTGGGGCCGGGTTCTAAAAAGTTCAAGATATCAAAAAAATTATCAGAGTAAACCCCTATTATTTTTTTAATCCGAGGAAATGTTATTCTCTAACTTTTTTTGTATCTTTAACCAATTCAAAGAAGCAGCGGCTGCGGCCAATATTTGCGGCCCTGCGGCCGCATCTTGCGGCCGATTTCAACCAAAAGTTTCGTGGTTCGTCTGGTGTATGAAATTAATTTGCATACTAAATTTCAAGTCTCTAGCTCTTACCGTTCTCGAGATATCCTGTTTACACACACACACACACACACACACACACACACAGACAGACGCACGGACCAATGGCTGAAAACAACTTTTTTGGTATCCTGAGGCTATGATTCGTCCAGAAATGTGAAAAACTGGGTAGGTCAAATTTTCGACGAATACAATACTTTCCTTATTATAGGATAAGGAAAGTAAAAAATATCATCATCATAGGGTGGCATCATCGTGAACGATGGTAGCCAGACAGTGGAGGAATGACTCAGCACTTCTACCACTGTCTTTACAAGGAGGCTAATAATTGACAAGGCCCCCAGAACCAAGCCAATGCTGGTCTACTCCTTGTTTATAGTCCCCCAGCCAGACTGCTGGACTACTCCCTGTTTATAGTCCCCCAGCCAGACTGCTGGTCTGCTCCCTGTTTATAGTCCCCCAGCCAGACTGCTGGTCTGCTCCCTGTATATAGTCCCCCAGCTATCAAGCATAAAAAAAATTATATTCCTCGTATATTTCCAGACCCCCTCGCCCCTACAAATGTGCTCCTCCCCCCTGTACAGCTATTCCCCCTACCCCGAGTACGCCGTCCCACTAGAACGCCCGGAGCCCATCGATGGCTCCTGCACCGCCGACATTATCGCCGCCCAATCTCAAGACTACGTCGATGAGAAGTTGGCCGAATATCAAGCCACCATTTATCAACTTCAAGGTAAGATGGTTGCGATCTGTGTCCCTGTGGATTACATGTTCTCTAATGTTTTAGATTCAACTAAATGTTTTTTTCTTCTTTTTTCCAATTAGACGCTAATTCTTTTTATAATAATAATTCTGTGTAAAAAACAGGTCATCTAACGATACAAAATTCAATAGCTCTAAAATATTATGTAGGTTACCTACCTTTAAAAAAATAAATTCATGTTCTAATAAATAATATTATTTATTTTATTTATTTAGAAACTCTTTATTAGTAGAACATAATTATATACAGACAAATAATGGTAAAAATTAAATATAAAATTATTAATATTAATAATATAAACAAGAAAAAAAATAAACAAAATATATACATTGTCCTAACTAAAGGGTCTAAAGGGCGGGGTTATTGCCCATGGCAATCTCTTCCACCCAACCCTTAAAGTTTCCCCATCTAAATGTTCTTTTTTTAACGTCGCTTTTGACTGCATGGTCATATTACGACGGGGCTTTTACCCTCCATTCGCTGGAAACTCACAAAACAGCTAGTTTTATTTCTGTGGTTTTACAGGGTGATTTTAGCTAGTCTTTTATATCAGCCAGTGCGTCCCCTAGTACCTCTTGACTATATTACAGGTGGTACAACAGCACCACCCGGGGGACTCATCACTAATCTCTTCAACACTTGACATTGACATATTGACGCAAGTAGCGCCCCCAATATGAGTGATAGGTACATTCGTCTCCTCAGTAGAATATTGTTCGAATTGAACAAATTAATAGTGGTTCGTCATTATGGTTCGATGAAAACTAATATACTATGGGCGGAATTAATAGACAAATTATTTCTGACAAGTTACTGCTAAGCGTCGGTTTTCCCTATCTTACACAGTACCTACGCAATCCGTCACAGAGGTATTACAAAAACGTCTATTAATTCCGCCCTAAAGAGTGGAATATACGGTGGCGTCCAAAGAGGCAATGCAGCGGCCATACTTGGCACATTTCCTGTGAACCAAGGGCTTGATGAGGCTTTTGTACTGTGATTATACCAGATACATATAGAGCGGAATTAATAGACGTTTTTGTAATACCTCTGTGGCACTAAGGCCCGTATTTTTGAACAACCCTAAAACAAATTTAGTGTGAGTGGTCCGGGATACGCGTGCGCAGTGAATCATATCAGCCACAGAGACAGAATTTATTTTGAACTTAAGTTTTGAACGCTTCTTACAAATCTTGAGCGCAGCTCAGCGCATGAGCAGAAACCATTTCAGCCAGAAAGATGTAGATATAAATATAATAAACAACACGTTTCTTTGCATTTCCAATCAGCTGACCCTAAAAGTGAATGAAATTTGTTGAAATTTTGAAGTGTCGAAATTGGTCACTTTACAATTGCCGGTGATTTCTCATCGGTATTTTTGAAATTCGTGAAGACACATTATAATATTTCTTGGAAGTGATTTTACTTCCTAACTATTATTGTATTTTATTTATTTAGCAAATAGATAACCTTTTTAACAAATTTGTGATAATCCCTTATAATTATGCTGGCAATATTCGAGAAACAAACAAAACGCTAATTTTGCACCGCCAAGAAAGAAAGAAAGAAAAGCTTTTTTATATACCTACGTATATCCACATATTTTCTTTGGGAAGACGAACATATTTCAAGAGATATCCTTAATTTTGAATGGCCTAATAGAGCCTGAAAGACCTGAAGACATCTGATTAAGAAAAAAGTTTGCTAACAAGTAGTTTGGACAAACTAATTTACAATAGACATGTTGTATTTATTGAAAGTTAAATATTTGTCATTATATTCTAAATATTAATAAAAAATATTATATGTATCTTTTAATCAAGTATATATGCAAAATAAAAATATTTTTACTGTACCCTCCTCATTATAGGACAAAGGTAGCATTTACCTATCTCGTTTTTTTTCATATTACGACGGGGGTTTTACCCTGCGATCGTAGGAAACTCACAAACCTTCTACCCACATTAACTTCAGCCAGCCTGGGTTGGGTCGAAATGCCCGCATCACGAAGTCTTCACCTGGACGTTGCTTAACTTTGGTGGTCCCACGAGAACCAGTGCATTCACAGCGCCATCAACGCTGGCTCTATCTGGTTTATTTGTGATTTTATATCACAACGTATGTCGGTAGGTTGACGAAATTTCAAGTAACATATTCATTTTTTATTCTCGTATGTCACAAGTGGTCGTCTCTACCAATACTCATTTTTCCACACCAGATATTAGTGAACCACGTAACATCCAAAATACAGATATAAAAAAGTCTAATTCCTCCGGAATTCAAACTCAGCTCACTTCAATGTAAGTCTGGTGCGCTAGACCACTCGGACACTGTGACTCCTGACACCGTCGAGCATAAAAAGTCTTTGAAGGGGTTGGGAAATCATGAATAATGAGTACATTTGGTAGATACCTGTGTTGAAAATAAGTAGAATGAAAACATTGAAAAGAGAACATTGGATATGTGATAAAACAATGAATTAACATTTTTCTTTATTAATAAATTAATTCAATTATTGAACAATAGATAGCACAGTCTGAGTTGGACCGGGAATAGCTAGCATCAAGATTGTCCAAAATTTAAATGGTCACCCCTCCGAGTCCTGAATTCGCTGGACGTTGCTTATCATAATCGACGGACCGAAAACTGGTGAATTCAACGTGCCATCGACACTAGTATCAACATTCAACGTGCCTGTGAGATATAAATTGTAGGTACTTCTTTCGCTGAGAAGGCTGAGATCGGAATAGTAATAATTATTTTCAATTTGGCTTCCATCTCGGAAAAAACTTGTTTAAATTCATAAAAAGGATAAAGAAATTTAAAACTATTAAACAAGAAGAATCACCAGACAAAAATTATTTTTGAAAAGATTAGAAAATGTAAACAATAACACAGATGATTTTCACACAGAGGTGAAAATACCCTCTGTGTGAAATGGGCCATATTCACAGAAAAATTGTAATTGCTCGTGAGGAAAGAAAATGTTTGCAAGCTTTATTTTTAGCTTTGTGATGTACATATACCTTTTACTTCCATAGAAACAAAAGCTTTTGATATTTGATAAAAGAAAAAACTCTTTATTGTACTCAAAACTTTTTTATTGTAGATCGAAGCAACTCCTTTGGATTTCGGAAGAAAAAGCATTTCCTTCTTTTGAATGGGGCCCAATATTGCGCCTGTGCGGAAACGGCATCGAGCACTGAGGTTATATAACATAGAGGGAACCCGATGTATCAAGATTTGCGTTCAAAAGGGACTATCAGCTGATTTCAAAATCAATGCCGGACTTGTAGTAATTTTTCTTTCGCGAAGAGTGGGTACCTAAACTACCTAATTCTTCTGAAATAATATTTTTACTATTTTCATACTTACATATTAGTAATTTCTGTCTTTCTTCCTCTTTTACTTTCCTTATTTTCTACTTATTATGTAGTAATATAAGAGTTGGTATCTGACGTGAAAATTAAAGATGTTTAGATGTCCGCCTTTACATGAAGTAAACAAAAAATTCAAATAAATTGAACCAATCAGAAGCCGGGATTTGTTGAAAGAGGGACCATCAGCTGTTCAAAGTTGGACGCATAAATTTGTTCAACTCGAGATAGGTAAGGTTCCCTCTATATTATATGATCTCAGTGGATCTCTCGATTCCACTGAGATCATATAATATAGAGGGAACCTTACCTATCTCGAGTTGAACAAATTTATGCGTCCAACTTTGAACAGCTGATGGTCCCTCTTTCAACAAATCCCGGCTTCTGATTGGTTCAATTTATTTGAATTTTTTGTTTACTTCATGTAAAGGCGGACATCTAAACATCTTTAATTTTCACGTCAGATACCAACTCTTATATTACTACATAATAAGTAGAAAATAAGGAAAGCAAAAGAGTAAGAAAGACAGAAATTACTAATATGTAAGTATGAAAATAGTAAAAATATTATTTCAGAAGAATTAGGTAGTTTAGGTACCCACTCTTTCGCGAGAGAAAAATTACTACAAGTCCGGCATTGATTTTGAAATCAGCTGATAGTCCCTTTTGAACGCATATCTTGATACATCGGGTTCCCTCTATGTTATATAACCTCAGTGCTCGATGCCGTTTCCGCACAGGCGCAATATTGGGCCCCATTCAAAAGAAGGAAATGCTTTTTCTTCCGAAATCCAAAGGAGTTGCTTCGATCTACAATAAAAAAGTTTTGAGTACAATAAAGAGTTTTTTCTTTTATCAAATATCAAAAGCTTTTGTTTCTATGGAAGTAAAAGGTATATGTACATCACAAAGCTAAAAATAAAGCTTGCAAACATTTTCTTTGCTCACGAGCAATTACAATTTTTCTGTGAATATGGCCCATTTCACACAGAGGGTATTTTCACCTCTGTGTGAAAATCATCTGTGTTATTGTTTACATTTTCTAATCTTTTCAAAAATAATTTTTGTCTGGTGATTCTTCTTGTTTAATAGTTTTAAATTTCTTTATCCTTTTTAAGTTTTTAAACAATTTTTTTCCGAGATGGAAGCCAATTTGAAAATAATTATTACTATTCCGATCTCAGCCTTCTCAGCGAAAGAAGTACCTACAATTTATATCTCACAGGCACGTTGAATCTTGATATTAGTGTCGATGTCACGTTGAATTCACCAGTTTTCGTTCTGTCGATTATGATAAGCAACGTCCAGCGAATTCAGGACTCGGATGGGTGACCATTTAAATTTTGGACAATCTTGATGCTAGCTATTCCCGGTCCAACTCAAACTGTGCTATCTATTGTTCAATAATTGAATTAATTTATTAATAAAGAAAAATGTTAATTCATTGTTTTATCACTATCCAATGTTCTCTTTTCAATGTTCTGCATTTTACTTATTTTCTACACAGTTATCTACCAAATGTACTACTCATTATTCATGATTTCCCAAGCCCTTCAAAGACTTTTTATGCTCGACGGTGTCAGGAGTCACAGTGTCCGAGTGGTCTAGTGCACCAGACTTACATTGAGGTGAGCTGAGTTTGAATTCCGGAGGAATTAGACTTTTTTATATCTGTATTTTGGATGTTACGTGGTTCACTAATATCTGGTGTGGAAAAATGAGTATTGGTAGAGACGACCACTTGTGACATACGAGAATAAAAAATGAATATGTTACTTGAAATTTCGTCAACCTACCGACATACGTTGTGATATAAAATCACAAATAAACCAGATAGAGCCAGCGTTGATGGCGCTGTGAACGCACCGGTTCTCGTGGGACCACCAAAGTTAAGCAACGTCCAGGTGAAGACTTCGTGATGCTGGCATTTCAACCCAACCCAGGCTGGCTGAAGTTAATGTGGGTAGAAGGTTTGTGGGTTTCCTACGATCGCAGGGTAAAACCCCCGTCGTAATATGAAAAAAAAAACGAGATAGGTAAATGCTACCTTTGTCCTAAAATGAGGAGGGTACAGTAAAAATATTTTTTTTTGCAGATACTTGATTAAAAGATACATATGTTATAATATTTTTTTTTAATATTTAGAATATTATTAATAATGACAAATATTTAACTTTCAATATAATTATACAACATGTCTATTGTAAATTAGTTTGTCCAAACTACTTGTTAGCAAACTTTTTTCTTCATCAGATGTCTTGCTGGTCCTTCAGGTTCTATTAGGCCATTCAAAATTAAGGATATCTCTTGAAAGATGTTCGTCTTCCCAAAGTAAATACGTGGATACGTAGGTAGGTATATAAAAAAGGTTTTCTTTCTTTCTTGGCGGTGCAAAATTAGCGTTTTGTTTGATTCTCGAATATTGCCAGTATAATTATGAAATTTGTTGAAAAGGCTATATAATTGTTAAATAAATAAAATACAATAATATTAAGGAAGTAAAATCACTTCCAAAAAATATTATAATGTGTCTTCACGAATTTCAAAAATACCGATGAGAAATCACCGGCAGTTGTAAAGTGCCGATTTCCGACACTTTAGATTTTCAACAAATTTCATTCATTTTTAGGGTCAGCTGATTGGAAATGCAAAGAAACGTGCTGTTTATGTATATTTATATATACATCTTTCTGGCTGAAATGGGAAAATGTTGTGATCGACTGCTTTCTGCTCATGCGCTGAGCAGCGCTCAAGATTTGTGAGAAGCGTTCAAGACTTAAGTTCAAAATAAATTCTGTCTCTGTGGCTGATATGATTCACTGCGCATGCGTATCCGGACCACTCACACTAAATTTGTTTTAGGGTCGTTCAAAAATACGGGCCTAAGTCACGGATTGCGTACTGTGTAAGATAGAGAAAACCAATGCTAAGCAATGACTTGAGTTATTGAATCTGTCTATTAATTTCGCCCTAAATTTTAATCATTAAATATTAATTCCCTAGGTAAGCACAATATTTTCTGTTTTTTTTTTAATTAACGTAATATTAATACTAGCGGGCTACACCCGCTTCGCCGAGCTTCTGGTTTAAAACCGGAGAAACCTGAAAGAACATTGAAAAAAAAAACGCATACTGGCCAATATTTGAAGAACGGTACGTGAGAATATGGCGTTAAAGGGCTCTCATGAAAGTTTGGTTTTCTCACTAAATTTATAATTAAAAACATAGTCTGTTCATGAACTCATCACCATAAATAAAATTAATGTTTAGGGGCAAAATCTAGTATAACGGAAAAGTCTAAAAACAGGAAATGTCTGGAAAAAAGGGTAAAAAATTCAACAAACTGGCTCCTATTTCGAGAACGGTACGTCAGAATACGGCGTTAATGTGCTTTATTGAAAGATTGTAATGTTTCATGAGTAACCAAATGATAAAAAATATAGGTCATCGCGATAAATGTCAATTTCCGAGGCAAAATCTCTTACACATTACGCAATCCGTGACTTAGCGCCACAGAGGTACCTACCTATTACAAAAACGTCTATTAATTGTAACGGTGCTCAAAGGCACTTGTATTTACGGAAAGAATCCATATAAACATGTAACAAATAACAAAAGTTTTAAAAAAAAATACAATACAAAATTAGAAAAATACCTTTCAAAATTTAAAATATGGGTAGTAATTCCGCCCTTATACGTACATATATTTCCTTCATAACTATTTTTTGATCTTTTGTAACAAATATTTGAAACATTTTCGGGACTTTAGAATCACCCTGTAGAACAAACAACGTGCTTATCGATTTTTCGACTGCGAACGAACTACCTAGGGGAGATATTGTGCAATGTGCTGCATTCTGTGTTATATGCTTAGTAGAAATAAGATTTTGGGTGAAAGTTTCAACATGCTTTCCTTTTATGTTTACGTCAATTACCTATGTTTATATGTGTTTTTTAGGGCGGAATCAAGAGACAACATCAATAACTTAAGTCGTTGCTAAGCGTCGGTTTTTACCCTATCTTACACAGTACGCAATCCGTGACTTAGCGCCACAGAGGTATTACAAAAACGTCTATTAATTCCGCCCTTAATGTTATGCACGTGTTTGTAATCTGTAGTCTTGTACCTATGTATTTAAATTGTGTTATTATTTTTAAACTATTTATTATAAGGACATTTGTACAAACAAATAATGGTAAAAATTAAAATGCAAAGTTGATAGAATAAATATGAACAGGGAAAAAAATAAACAGCATAGATAAAATACATACAGATGTCCTAACTAAAGGGCGGGGTTATTGTCTATGGCAATCTCTTCCACCCAACCCTTTACAATATATATTGATGAACAATAAATGATAAATAAAATTAACCTTGAATTTTCATTTATTTTTTGATATCACCTTTGTTATAAACCTTGCTGTAAAAAAACATAAAAAAAATTGTATAAAAAAGAAGAAAATATAAACCAGCTTACAGCAGAATTTATCTCCGAAAAAAATATCTCAGGGTTATTTCTATTATTTCGTATTTCCAATCAACTCACAGTAGACTTATCCTTTAGAATAATTTCTCTCTATTGACTGTATTATTTTTGTATTTTGTAATTCTTGCGTAATCAATTATTATTGTAAATTGATGTGGACCAGAAAATTGTGAAACTTCGAAATTTTGTTCTCTCGGTCTCTGCAGAATTATCCTGAGTGTATGTATTTCTGTCTGTGCGTTAACTCTTCTCATTCAGGCGAATTGTGTGGCCTTGAGCCCCTCTCACGCCTGACCTCAGAGCGAACATACACTGGCGGACAAAAAAATTGGAACACTGGCGGACAAAAAAATTGGAACGCGAACCCGAGCTGTTTTTCTCCATGCTCAGGGTTGGGTGGAAGAGATTGCCATAGGCTATTAACCCCGCCCTTTAGTTAGGACATTTGTATATACTTTATCTATGTTGTTTATCTTTTTCTTGTTTATATTGTTGTCAATTTTGAATTTTAATTTTTATCATTATTTGTTTGTACATAATTATGTCCTGTTAACATATATATATATATTTTTTAATAATGATGATAATAATAATAACGTTCCATATATTGAATTGTAATTTGTACTTTATTCTTTATTCACGGGTACAAGCCCAATGTACAATAATAACATCGAACAATTTTGTAAATACAAATACGAAACTCATTATGAAAAATAAAGGAAAGTAAAATATTGCAAGAGAGAACATTGCAGTGGCTTGGACACATTATTACATCGGGAAGAAAATGAGGAGTATGGAAGTATCGGCAAACCCAATCTCTGGAAGAGGCTGACCAGTAACATCGACCCTACTTAAGCGGGATAAGACAGAGTAGAAGAAGAAGTATTGCATGGAGTGACATGGAGTTGATAACTTGACTTCACATAACCTGAGGATAATTTTTTCCCCTTCAATTTCTAACCGCTTCTTTCATTTTTCATTGTTATTTTTTACAGGGTTTTTTTTACATTCATACCATGTAAACAAACCTTGAAAGTCATTCTGAACTGAAGAAAATATTACAGTGATGCACAAAGTTAAAGGAACGCAAACTGTTTCTTCCTGCAACTTCATGTATTTCCAGGAGATGCATGGATTTAACAGTGTAAGGATTTACACACTATACAAGTAAAGTTTAGGCAGGAAATAATCGTTACAACTTTAGGAAAGGAAGTTCTGTCAATACTCCATGGTACATACGAAACGATGACCTACATCGTAACCTGAATATTGAGACAGTCAAAGACTGTATGAATAGATTTGCCTTGAGTCATCAAAAAAGGCTAGAGGAGCACCCCAATCCCGAGACCGTCCATCTTCTTAGGATTGAAGACCTCACCAGACGTTTGAAGCGGATAAAACCACATGAACTAATAAATTAGGTACTTTCCTCTTGCAAACCACCCAACAGTCAAGTCTGCTTATGTCCATGTACATTTACATTTTAATTTACATTAGAAGTTTAAGATTAGAATAAAATACTTCTTAGTTTGGAGAACTAGATTGTATTACTAAATTTAGTCCCCGGGGACTCTGTAAAAAAAAAATGGAAATACATTATGAGGAAAACAGCCGTAGGGTCCTCTAACTTTGTCCGGCAGTAATATATTTTTCAGACTCTTCGGAATAGACAGAGCTTAGAGGTTTGTTTACATTTTTACAGTCAGTGTTAAGAGTTCGCGTGCAAGGTTTCTGTGTCGCGCGATTTCGCGATGTGTTTTTTTTAATCGAGTGTTTTTTAATTAATTTTTGTAACTTTTTATACTGTAGGTAAACTTATCCAGATTCACGTTTATGTCTAACATTTGGAAAGTCATACGATTCCTTATTATTTTATTTAATTGTAATTTAAACACTGTATTTTGATTTAAATAGAAGTATTCCTTAGGGAGAGAGCCAAAAAAATTGTAAAAAAAAACCTAAAAGAATATACATTATTTTTTTTAAAAAATGGAAAATACAGCAGCAATAACTGATATGATTTACAAAACAATCAAAATAAAGTTGCTAAGAAACATGAAATAATATATAAAAAGTATCATGATAAAATAAATAAAAGAATCGAATTAAAGTGAATATACCTACATGACAATTGTTTTGTTATGCGGGGCAAAGTTAAGGCCTGAGGCATTTTCTTCCGATTTAAAAATCTGTGGATGAGGAGGATAAACGAAAACATGATATTTGAGTGTTTCTTCAATTTTCATGTTTTTCTAATTTTGTCACCTTCCGAAAGGTCCTAAATTAGGGACAGGACCTCAAATGTCCTCAAAGTGACCTGGGAAAAGCTGGAAATTGTCCTAAAACCTTATAAGTGAGAACAATAATTTCGAGTTTTTTACCATTGCAGAGGTTGATGAAAAAAATATGGTTCAAAATCCCACAAGACTGATACTTTTTTTGGTACTGTTGATCTGTTCCTATGATTTTTAGGTGGTAGAAAATGCTTTGAGTATTAACCTCGCCTGGTGGTTACCTTCCACTAAAGAGTGTTATTATTATTGATATCAACTTAATTTTTTTGTATAATATATAATTAATTAGTATAATTTTAAGGAAATGCCAACTCTATACATAATGAATGAACAAGGAATTTTATTTTATAAAGAAAAATAAATAAATTTAATAAATGCGTAAAAAGAACAAAAAACTCCACCGAAATGGATCCTAAAGAAAAGGACAAGAAAAAGACTGATGCCCCCCATGCCAGTCCGAGGTCAGTTGTTGATGGAGAGACCACCAGTAGCGTCCGACACGTTGTATACTCGTCATCTACTCAACCACCAGAGAAAGTCTCGCGGATTTCCAAGTCCAGAGAATCCTTTTTCCAGTCGCCTAGTGACACCTCCACGCCCACATCTACCAAGACGGTCAGGACAACCTTTGTGACGAAAACGTCGACCAGTTCAGTCAAAGACCTGACCTCTCCTGCGTCTTCAAGAGAGACAGTGTCTCAAGTGTCCTCTAGAAGTACGTCCTCGACGCTCAGTTCCAAGAGTTCCCACACATCCACTGCGCGAGAGGTAATTTCCTCCTCCAAGACGTCTTCTGGACTTGGTGTCGTGCCTTCGAGGAGCTCCACTCCATCATCCAATACTTCCTTCTCGGAGACGAGATACTCTTCTAAAAGTTCCTCCCGAGATTCCTTGACGCAAATTCCCACCGGTGCTAAGCTAGAGAAGACGATCTATGCCTCAGCAACTTCGCCAAGAGGGTCTGCGTCTTCTATCAGCTCGGAGCATGCCTTGGGCAGCCCCAAAACACTGTCCTCTTCAACATCATTCCTGAACAGAAGCCCTGCTAGTTCTTCCCGAGATTCCTTGACGCAAATTCCCACCGGTGCTAAGCTAGAGAAGACGATCTATGCCTCAACAACCTCGCCAAGAGGGTCCACGTCTTCTATCAGCTCGGAGCATGCGTTGGGCAGCCCCAAAACTCTGTCCTCTTCAACATCATTCCTGAACAGAAGCCCCGCCAAGAGTCCCGCCACTACTCCGAACACTTCCCGCCGGATGGCAGAAGAAGCAACACCGAGTCCGACCAGACAACTCAAGGATCGCGTGTCTTTTTTCGAGCAAGTTTGGTCCTCCGGCGGAAGCAAAAGTCCGTCCATTGAATCTCTGCACAGCGCTTCGGTCTCGGATGGTAACTCGATGATTTTTACCTCCATTTTGCTGTAGGGGGTGATGTTGGTTTTGGGGCACAGAATAAAGTTATACGTATATGGACCCCTGGACCATCATGCACAAAATATGTTAGAGCAGTTAATTTTTAATTCTATCATGAAGGGGTTGTAGTGTAGGTAGTGTTCAAATAGTTCGTTTAAAGATTTAGTTACTAAGAAATAGTTAATTTACTTAGATATTATCCGACAAATTCTGGGTAGGGACAAGCTATAATAACTGTAAAGTGTGTTATTATTACTATAGGTTTCATAGTAAGAAAATCGATTTTTTATGTACATACTAAATTACTACATGTCGCATTATGTATCGGTTACTACATATAACATATCTCATTATTTAGGATCAAAAGTCCTTGTCCTTTGATCAGAACTTATGAACGCTTGGGACTCTTTCAATCACGCGAACATGCCTAATACTTGTAATTCCAAGGTGGTGCATTTGTAAGTCCCAATCGGTTGTTGATCTCAAGAATCCAGGTTCAACACCGCAACAAAAAAAAAATCACCAGAGAGGCGCTTTTCTTGTTATTGTTAAAAAGTCTGTAGAAATTTAACACGTTAGGCACCACGAGGCCCCATGTATAGGGCAGAAAATTTCTGCGCTCCGCTGGGAATCGAACTCAGGTCACCGTGCGCTAACACACTCGGCCACGGTGACACAATACTCTGATTATCCTGCAGTAATTAGACTAAAGTTCCTTTACTCTCTCAGTTACGTACACTCCGCACTGTGCTATTATTAGGTGAGTGTATACTTAGTGTATAAGAGTGTATAAGTGAGTGTATGACTTATCTGAGAACATGCAGGTATTGCAGGCTGATAGTTCCAGTTCAATGGAAACAATAACTACTCATCTACTCAAGGCTCACACACTAGCAACCAATTATAACACACTTCACACACACACACACTTCACACATACACACACTCACACTCAAGAGTGTCTGTGAATCTTAAGTCAGGAGTATCTAACTCAAATTTGTTCCAAAGAGTTTGAGGTAAACCGTTCTCGAAATATTTTCTTCACAGACACACACACGAAGTGAAGAAGAAGAGTATATCTCACGAACGGTACATAAATGTATGTCAAACTCTTAGGAACCAGAAATAGACAAATTGTCTATATCTGGAATTGAAATGATTACAGAACGTCTAAACTCTATTGTATGTATATTTTCGAAAGCATTCATCACGCCAAAGGATTATTTAGATAAGAGAGGCAATAAAAGTGCTGGATTTTTTTTGCAACTTTGGGTTCACGCAAACTTGCCATTTAAAACTATCTCTATCAAAGCCGTTGCCTGTGAGATTGATATTCAGTTCAGTTTTTCTTCTATACTCGATCAAAGCTCACGTAATTGTTGTTGCCTTTTAATTTTCTCAAGTATAGTTATTTAAAATTATAATACATATTTGTTTTTTTAAAGATAAAATATTTCCTCGAACTCTCTACCGAGAGGAAGTGTGCCTCCGATGCTCGAGAAACAGGAAATTTTCTGTTTCAATATTTTTCGGTTCCAAGTGCGGTTAGCTCTTTGAGAAGGTGGGTTTTTAGTGGGTAGAAATCCCACATTCTAGGTCAGGATGGACCTGGGTGTCTTTAGAACAGTTTTTCCTGCCTTCCCCCAGAAAAAAAAAACTAAATTAAATTTTCAGTAAGATGTTGATAATTCTCCTCAATCTTATTTAATTTATTTCTAAGAAGTTCCTACGAATTTGTTTATTTCCGTGGTCTTGTGAGAAAATTCGGAAATTTATGAAACAATAACTTTTGATTATTTATGAACAAAACTGATTGATATCGGAAAAATCGTTATATCTCTACAACTATACATGTTACTTACAAAACATCAATTAACCCTTGGAATCATTTATTTCACACAAAGTTGCGGCAACAGAATACAGAACTAATCCAAGTTCAACCATACATCAATCATTCACAACTAAATCGATTTTCTTCCTTATATCTCTACATAGGTAAATCCATATATAGGGTGGGGCAAAAGTCTGGAAACCCCTGAATAACTTTCGAATGCCTTCTTCGGTAAACTGGAAATTTTGTACGTTAAACCGGGCTAATAAGACCTCCTTTTAGAGTGGGGTCGATTTTTGTTACCGGCCCCCATGTCGGGGCCAGGGGGGACAACTTCATTTTTTTAAATACAAACCCCCACCTTGCGATATATTTTTGGAAAGGTCTTTAAATAAGAAATACATTAGTGCAAATTTTATTTTTTAAATATTATTTGTTTGCAAATGGCGTCCAACTTTGTGTATGCAGTAAAGTCTGGAAACCCCTGAATATCTTTCGAAAGGACTTTCTCAGTAAATTTAAAACTGTGTACGGTAATCCTTGGTAATTAAACCTTATATTAGAATTAGACCGATTTTTTTTTTACTGGCCCCCATGTCGGTGCCAGGGAGGTCAACTTCATTTTTTTAAATACGAAACCCCACCTTGTGATACATTTTTGGAAAGGTCTAATTACCCCGACTAACCGTGCACAATTTTAAATTAACTGAGAAAGACCTTTCGAAAGATATTCAAGGGTTTTCAGACTTTACTGCATACACAAAGTTGGACGCCATTTGCAAACAGATTAATATTAAAAAAATAAAATTTGCACCAATGTATTTCTTATTTAAAGACCTTTCCAAAAATGTATCGCAAGGTGGGGGTTCGTATTTAAAAAAATGAAGTTGCCCCCCCTGGCCCCGACATGGAGGCCGGTAACAAAAATCAACCCGACTCTAAAAGAAGGTCTTATTAGCCCAGTTTACCTTACAAATTTTTAATTTTACCGAAGAAGCCATTCGAAAGTTATTCAGGGGTTTCCAGACTTTTGCCCCACCCTGTAGTTACTCTTTAAGAAACTTCTCAGGCACTTAATAATTAATAGGTAGGTGCACTGGTAGTCAAGTGGTTAACGCGCTGGTCTGGTAATCCAGGTAGCGTCGGGTTCCGTTGGTTCGAATCCCACCCAGTGCATGAATTTTTCCTAAGTAAGGTAGGTCAAGGTAAGGTAAGTCAAGATAAGGTAGGTCAAGATAAGCTAGGTCAAGATAAGCTAGGTCAAGATAAGCTAGGTCAAGTAAAGTAGGTCAAGGTAAGAGGGGGGTAAACATCATCGATTTACCATCACCAAAACAACCCTGGTTGCAGTCTCGCAGTCCGACTGGTATCCGGAGTACCAGAGTTCCTCCATTTCAAACAGCCCCCGCCTGGAGTATGTCGGCAGTAAAACCCGTTTTGATTCTCACATTGCTCAAATGCGAGGTAAGTTCATTTCCGTATCTTATTATTATTAAATTATTTATCTCATCAATAAACTTAGTTTTATTGTTAGTGATACAAGGTGTCTAAGATTTTTTTGTAGACTCAATTCCAGGGACACTTTAAAACTAAATAGTCTTATTAGATCATTTGTGTATCAACTTATATTTTAAGTACTAAGAAAGTGTTCATATTTTAATTGAAAAAATAATTAAGGCAAAGTCATGTCCTTAAATTAAAGGGCGGTGTTATTGCTTATGGCAATCTCTTCCACCCAACCATTGATGTTTATTTATAAATATGTTTACACTATTGCTGTGCAATCTGTGCGTGCATTCATAATCATTTAATTTTTCTAATGTTTTTTAAGAGGCGATAAAATATGACTCATAGAATCCCATATCGTTTCCACAGAAACTCTGGTATAATTTCTATGTATAGTTTTACACTCTCGTATAATTTCCATGTGTAGTTTTATCAAACAAAACGCTGGTTCTGCCACGCCTAGAAAACAAGACGAGCGTGCTATTACTTCACGCTAAACATAATTTGTAATAGTGGATTAGTGGTTAAGAGCATTGGTTGCTGACCCGGAGGTTGCGGGTTCGAATTCCGGCCGAAGCAGAAAATTTTAACTGAGTTTTTACGTTTCTGGAATGGCATGGATGTCAAAGTAAAGTGCCCTCAAGAAAAGCGAAAGTGGTTCCGGGGCTCAACTACCTTTTTATTAATGTTTGGGGGTGCTTTTTTCCAGACAAATTCAATCAAGTTTTTTTAAGTCATGACATAGCATCGATTTCCCCATCCAAGACAATACGCAAAATCTCTGTTTCTGTTTATACTGATTAAAATAGAGAGGTTAGTTGATGGCATGGATGCTCAGAACTATTACCTGCTGATGAGAGCAAATAAGCTCGAAACAGCTGTCCAGGTATGTTCTGATATTCATGTACATCTATTACAACTTCTCACTTTTCTGTTTATACTGATTATACTGATCTAGCGGGAAATTAATAGACAAAATCGATAACTTAAGTAATTGCTTAGAATTTAGGGGCGGAATCAAAAGACGTTTTTGTAATACCTCTGTGGCGCTGAGTCACAGATTGCGTACTGTGTAAGATAGGGAAACCCGGCGCTTAGCAATGACTTGTGATGTAGAACTTGACAACTTGTCTAATAATTTCGCCCTAGATGTAAACTCGTAAGAAGGTTGTTTAGTGGATCAGGGTCTACAAAAAACTCCACTTCAAAAAACAATTGTTTCTATCTGTCTAAAATTCGTCCACCCTGTTTCTTCTCAAATAATTGAACGAGAGAACGTCAAAAAACACGTATTTCATTGTTTTTAGTCGCGGTTATATTGGCGATAAAAAAATATACAGGGTTGTCCACAGGATGGCTATGTAGAATGTTTAGTAAAGTAGAAATATGAAGCGAAAACTTTGTGTTTTTATTTCGATTTACATCCATACCTACATGGGTAAAAATTACATAGGTATAGGTATTTTCAAAGGTACCTAGGTATTTAAAACTCTATACAATCAACACTGCTACCTAGTGAGATAATGTAGGTATTTAAAAAAAAAGTGTCTGTCTGTCGGTCGGTCTGTTAAATGCATTCCTGGTAACGCGCAGTTCTCAGAAACTATTGAACGGATTTTTTTTTTTTATATATCAGAGCCAAGTTTCAGCTTTGTTGTAGGTGGTTGGGATTCTCATTTGGGGTTTTTTTTAATCTGAATTAGAGCTCAGGTAGGTATGCCTCATCTGAAGTGAGGTCATATCTATACCTCTCATACATACATACAAACATAAATTTCAGGGGATTTTTTTATAATAATAATAAACTTTAGTTGAAGGTTACCAACAGGCGAGGTATTAACCTCTTAGTAACCTCTGCCACCTAACTCTCAGAGTCTTTTTGAGTGTGTTCACACACTCAAATTTATGAGAAAAATTCATGCACTGGGTGGGATTCGAACCAACGGTTCCCTACGCTACCTGGATTACCAGACTAGTGCGTTAAAATTAATGTAAGGCTAACTCCTCTTAAAGTTCCGGGCTGCCTAGGGAGATTTGTTTGGTGATATCTCGAGCGCCTTAACCACTTGAATACCAGTGCACGGTTTTAAGAGGCTCGCTCACTGCGTAGAAGAAAAGGGGTTTTACTCATATTACCCCTGCACTCCCAGGAAGCGAATATGCAACCTGCAGTACATGTTATGTATTGCAGTCTTGTGAATTGTGACTTTATTGACGAAATGAGATATTGACACTGCTGTTGTGTAGGTACTCATGCATAAAGTTACAATATTTGGACATATCCTGACGATCTAAACCTATTGAGCAACATTGGTTGAGTGACTGTTGTTTTAAGTCCTTGCAAGGCACATCAGTGCACTCGAAAATTAGTGATTGGATTCCAATAATAAAATTTGGTACATAATTATTATAGGAGACACCGACCTCAGTAGCTTGATCGATGAGGCGGCGGACTTGTAACCTGGAGGTCGGTGGTTCAAGTTTCAGGGTGAAATTAATAGACAAATTCTATAACTCAAGTCATTGCTAAGTGTCGGCTTTCCCTATCTTACACAGTACGCAATCATCAGTGACTTAGCGCCACAGAGGCATCACAAAAACGTGCATTAATTCCGCCCTCAGTTTCAGCGCAGATTTAGTAAAAGTTTGAGTAGTCGTGATATCACGAAAGGGACTATGCAACTTCAACATTTCATATTATAGTAGACGTGCTAGAGATTTTTTTAAAGGTAGTTATGCCTCGGAACCACTGTCGCATTGTTTCAAGGCACCTTTACATCCATACCACTCCAGAAACGGAAAAACTCGGTTAGAATTTTCCGCTCCGGCCGGGATTCGAACCCACAACCTCCGGGTCAGCAACCAAAGCTCTTTACCACTGAGCCACGGAGATCGGCTAGAGATGAGTCCATTAGGGTTATCAGATAGTAAAAATTATCGAAGTACCCCATATTTAGGGTTCTGTTCATATGAAGAAAGAACCTTATTGACGAGCCCTTTTCCGTACGCCCGCTGTCCGGTGTACGCCGGCGCTGCACGCTGTATAATTTCATCGTTTTAAACTTGGTCTTAATTTTTCCATGTAGCTCTTACCTTTCAGTCGAAACCCTTAAAAGTCTCAAAAAAATACCGCCACTGGTAGCTTTGATTTCAACGAAAAGTTTCGTATCACATCCTTATTTCTATGGAGTCTACACTTCAAGCTTGTTCTCGAGCTTGTTTCGCTTATTACCGTTCTTGAGATATCATATTTACCGACACATTTTTGTGGGTGTGTACTTGAGACGCCCTAAAGATACAATGCTATATGCAACATGCCAAATACCACAGGTTTCATCGCTTTACAATCTACCGTTCTTGAGATATTAATGAGAATAATTAGTACACACAGCACTCTTTCTCTCTCTCTCTCTCTCTCTCTCTCTCTCTCTCTCCCCCCCTCTCTCCCTCACACACACACACACACACACACACACACACACACACACACACACACACACACACACACACACACACACTCAAGGTATCCATGATGTCATTGCTATTAAAACTGCAAAGTGACCATGATGGCTAATGTCTGGTAATAAATCACGCGTCCTGAATCATCCTAAGTAAGGCGAACTAGTATTCATCCTCACTAACAATAATAGTCAGATAGCCGACCTGGGCAAGTGGCGTAGCCGTGACTTGCACGCTTAGTGACCTGGGTTCGAATCCCAACTGGGTAAATTTGTCCATGATTATGTTATCAATTGATGGTAAATTTCACGGCCTGAATCATCCGAACACCATTTTAGTGGGTAGCGCAGAATCATAGGATTTTTTAAAATTTATGTCGAAATCAATACACGTTTTTGTAATACCTCTCTGTGGCTAAGAAAACCGATGCTAAGCAATGACCTAAGTTATCGATTGTGTCTATTTATTTCGTCCTTCATATGTAATATCTTATTTCGTTCATAATTTAAAACCTTGGTAATCGAGAAAATGAAAACTTAGCTTTTTCCCCTCTTTCTCTCTCTCTCTCTCTCTCTCTGTTTCTCTCTCTCTCTCTCTCTCTCTCTCTCTCTCTCCCTCTCCCTCTCTCTCCCTCCCTCCCTCTCTCTTTCTTTTAACTTTGACAGTATTGTAGTCACAATACTATGGTTGGGTGGAAGAGCTCACATGAGTGAGAATCCTGCCACACACACACACACGAACGGACCATTCCATAAAAAGGACTTTTTTGGAATAAGAAGAGTCTAATTCGTCCAGAAATGTTATCAGCCCAATTTCGAGAAAAAAAAACAACCGAAAACAGTAATTTCTATACCTTATAGGTAATAGAAAGTAACAAAAAGAAGTATTTAAAAAAAGTGATG
This sequence comes from Bactericera cockerelli, assembly GCA_024516035.1. Classification (NCBI taxonomy): domain Eukaryota; kingdom Metazoa; phylum Arthropoda; class Insecta; order Hemiptera; family Triozidae; genus Bactericera; species Bactericera cockerelli. Next base: position 59,118,106 of record CM044955.1, on the reverse strand, counting down.
GAGGCTCTTAGTAATGCTGCGCTACCCACAAATATTGTGAAGAGGCTCTTGCTTCACCACAAATATAGTTCATAATTTATTCTTAACTTTGTAGTAACATAAAGCTGAAGGGTTGGGTGGAAGAGATTACCACAGACAATAACCCCGCCCTTTAGGTAAGACATTAGCTAATTCTCTTTTTTGTTCTTGTTTCTCTGTTCAATCTATTTATTTCTTCTTTATAATTTCATTGTATTGTACTGTAAATATTGTACTTTATCTTTACCTAATTAAAGAATAATAATAATGATAAAGCTCATCGTTACATCAGGTAAACTGCCAAGCTTATCTTGTCCCACAGCAGGTGGGGTGGTACGGGCAAAAGCTTAGTGCGTGACTGACAGGAACATAAACTGGTGGTAATATCACACGACTTTCGAGTACAATTCACAAGCGCTTAAACAGGCGGCTGTCAGGGGTTTTTTTTTTTTTTTTTTTTTTTTTTTAAATACTCCTGTATCGTAACAAATGGTCGTACGTTTAGCTCTCAAGACAGCACGAGCTGCTGTGAAGACTTTATTTTATTTTTTTTTAAATGTATCGTAGCAAGAGCTACAGCTTTATTTATTTTTCAAAATACAATTTAGGTACACAATAATGACAATTTAAGTATACAAGAATAAACATCACTTATCGTTCAACGAAGTTTGATGAGCTGAAAATGTTCAATCGTCAAGAAATTGCACGTATTGCTATTGAAATGTTGAAAAGTGTCGACAAAAGTTTCCCAAATCGACCTCAGCGATGAAATTTGACTTCACCTTTAAGATATTTTGTTCAAAACTACTGTAAAGTAAAATTCAAACAGATATGTTTTTCTATTTTTTTTTTTCAATTCTAACAAAGAAATTTATTTTTTAACATTGATCTTTTTTTCCCTTTAAATAGTAGGTACTTACTCGCGTTTTTATTAGCAGAAAAGAAACTTACCTACCAGATTTCACCCTGTACCTATGTATATCTCATGAAGTCATGACATGACTCAAGAAATACACGCTTACTCGACTTGGTTATGATTAAAATTACGAAATCTGTTATCGTTTTTGAGATATAATTACTTTATAAACAAGATGGCCGATTATCACGAAATTGTTGCAGGTGTGGTACTTACTACTTGTGACGCCCTGGAGCATATGTGCCAAATTTATTCAGGATCAGGGGCTCAGTTTACAAAGAACTCTCACTCTCTCAGCTGTATTTCTGAGCAATGTCTCAAGCATGATTTCCTTTAATTTTATTGACCAATACCTTGCTTGAGACATTGCTCAGCCGGATTAATGTATAGTCCTGTTTCGTACGTCCAGAAATGTTATAAGCCGAATTTCTAAAATAAAGTGACCGATTGCAATGCTTTCTATAGCTGATAGATAGTAGAAAGTAAAAACTTAGGTACACGCAATTGTTAGCATGCACGTCAGTGTGTAGGGCTGTAGGGTATAGACTCTATACTTACCGGCAAAATTATCCGCCCTCTTGCTGTTGTTAAATAATATCCATGTATTTCCTTATGGACTAAATTTGACACGACTTTTTTTGTACCTTTTCGAAACTGACCACCCATTTTTTTTTTCTCTTTTAATAAAGATTTTTTTTTTTTTAATTCTTCGGAACTCTCTACGGACTTCTAGGGAACACTCGATAAGTTATCATATTGTGTTAATCACTTTCGTGATATCAGAACTACTCAAATTAGCTTTACTCAATCTACGCTGAAATCGGGACTTGAACCACCGGCCTCCAGGTTACAAGTCCGCTGCCTTATCGATCAATAATAATAATAATAATAAACCAAGAGCATGGAGGTATACACTGAACAGGATGAATATGTAAAATCAATCAGAGAAGTCCACAATAGGACAATAAATATGATCTCTATCAAAGTAAAATGTCAATTCTTTATGAAAAATCATGGTTAAAATTTTCTGGGAGTTTTCGTTTTGGTTTTTAAGTAAGAAACTAAGGGCGAAATTAACAGACAAAATCTATAACTCAAGTCATTGCTAAGCGTCGGTTTTCCCTATCTTACACAGTACGCAATCCAAGACTTGGTGCCACAGAGGTATAATACGAAAACGTCTATTATTTCCTCCCTAAGACAGTACGCAATCCGTGACTTAGCGCCACAGAGATATTACAAAAAACGTCTATTAATTCCTCCCTAAGACAGTACGCAATCCGTGACTTAGCGGCACAGAGATATTACAAAACGTCTATTAATTCCTCTCTAAGACAGTACGCAATCCGTGACTTAGCGCCACAGAGATATTACAAAAACGTCTATTAATTCCTCCCTAAGACAGTACGCAATCCGTGACTTAGCGCCACAGAGATATTACAAAAACGTCTATTAATTCTTCCCTAACACAGTACGCAATCCGTGACTTAGCGCCACAGAGGTATTACAAAAACGTCTATTAATTCCACCCTTATCCTTCATGATTATTTTTTTAATCTTTTGTAACAAATATTTGAAACATTTTCGGGACTTTAGAAGCACGAAACCCAACCGGAACATGACAAGTTATCCTCCCATTTGGGATTTTAACACATAATAATGCGTCTTGGGTTTACTGCCAGAATAATGGGACTTAAGTAGTCCTGATCGGGCAGTATAAATAAGGCGATATTATTATACGAAAAAACTTGTTTCAGCATGTTTAGTCCACAAGCAAATACAAGTACACTTATATGGATGGAATAACGTAGCAAGTGGGCGAGTTATTCTGCCGGTAAGTGTATACATAAACATAGAGCTACATAATGTATATAGAATATGTACATAGAATAACATGAGGTATAGAATAAGAGAGAAGGAAGAGACTGGTGCTAGACAGAGATAGGACGAGAGTCCTCGGGCAATTATTCGGAAAATCCGTTTTACTTTAAAAAAAAAAAAATCAAAGTTCGGGGATTTGTTGTTCGTTGTTCAGTGTGCACGTATACGTTCTATTTTTAATTAATTATTATATTATTCAACAATTTTGATCAATCTTTATTTACAATTTTTCATATACAGGTACAGTGAAAAGGTATAATTAATGAAAGGTTAAACAAAGTTTGATCAAGGGTGGTGATAATGCCTTTGGCATTCTCTTCTTTTTTAATATTAAATTTAAGTATTTAATATTCAATAACTTGTTAAATTAAAATAAATCAACAAGAACTTTCTCAACATACATTCAGGGTGAAATTAATAGACGAATTCTATATCACAAGTCATTGCTAAGCGTCGGTTTTCCCTATCTTACACAGTACGCAATCCGTGACTTAGCGCCACAGAGGTATTACTAATACGTCTATTAATTCCGCCCATTGCCTCCAGTCTCTGAGAGCCCAGCTCTGTCATTAAAACCATACGAGATTAAGCTCTATCTATAGCTAATTGTATAAATCTAATATACCTTACCTTCTAAGGTTTTATAGTTGGGCTATAGTGCCTAAGGTAGAAAAATCATTCATCCGAGTTTGGCGTAATCGGCTATCGGATATCGGAATTGTACAGGTATTTTTTGATAAGTAGGTATTAATTTCCTAATCTGCCTATAGTGGCGAGATATCATTGATATCATTTTATGAGCTGACAGGAGGTTTTAGCAAGATTCCCTATCACTTACGTGCCTAGTATAAAATTTAACGTCCTCAGTAGCTTGATCGATAAGGCGGCGGACTAGTAACCTGGAGGTCGGTGGTCCAAGTCCCGGTTTCTGGGTAGATTTGGTAAAGCGAGTTTGAGTAGTTGTGACATCACGAAAGTGATTAATACAAATGCTGATAATTTAAAAAAAGAAGTAAAATGTCTAGTAAAATAAAAATAAATACTCCAGTAAGACAGGACCCCAAACTATCCTGGAATAGGTGGGATATTGTTTTAAATCCCTGTAGGGGTTCAGGGGGAAAATGTGACCCAAAAAATAGCCAATATTCAAATTTGTTTTTCATTATTACACGTGAGGCTGGTACTTCCGGCCGGAAATACCAGCCTCACGTGTAATAATGAAAAACCGAATTTTCTTCGAAAAGTCCGCTCAAATCGGGGATCGAACTCGGGATCTCTGGACTACGGGCAGTAGTCACAACCGCTTTGCCATGAAGGAAAAGATTCTTATAATAATAATACTCTTTAGTGGAAGGTAACCACTAGCCGAGGTTAATGCTCAAAGCATTTTCTACCACCTAACCCTCAGAGTCTTATTATTATCTGGTCACAAACTCAAATTAATTAGGAAAAATTCATGCACTGGGTGGGATTCGAACCAACGGATCCCTACGCTACCTGGATTACCAGACTAGCGCCTTAACCACTTGACTACCCGTTTCAAGGTTACTAGGAGAAATATCTCACTCCACCTCACTGACAAAAAGATGTTTGTTGTTTACGATTTTTGAACTTGGCCATATTTTAGCTTGTCACTTGAGTATGCATAATTTCTGACCTGTCACAGAACGACTGAACGAACGATGACAAATTTTGCATCAGTTTGTTAAGCTACCGCCTACTTACTCGTCAAAGAAGAATAAACAAAACGGCACTTTTCATCGCCGACAAGGTGGAATTTTTTTTTGTCTGACAGTTTATTGAGATGTAGCAATTTTTACTACATTATATGAAGTATTTGATTATTGAATATTTATCGTGTCTAGATGTCTAGGTCAATGCCACTCTCAGACGTTTGCTTTGTAACGATGTATATATGTATGTATTCCTAGGCTTAACTGTGAAAAATTGTTGAACATATTGATCTACACAGTTTTTTTTTTATTATATATACAAATTGACGGATTTAACTTAGAAGGATTCAGTCATTTCGATTAGATTTTTACGTGCTTAATATTTTATCAGGACAAGGGTTTTACCCTCCGATCGCTGGTAATCACACCAGCTAGCCACATTAATCTCACCCAGACGGGGTTGAGCCCGAAATTCCAACCTCACGTATCCTTTACTGGGAAATAACCGATCCCCAGTACAAAATGGGTTCGATCCCCCGTACCGACAAAAAATTGTATTCTTAGTTTGGTTACAGTTGTTTGTAAGGGATGTAGCGCACCTTCCGGTGCGCTCGTGTTGACCCAGCACCTAAATGGGAAGTATTGTGTCACTTCTCGCCCATCAGGGGAGCAATACTATGGGATGGGCAGGCTACAACATAGACCACAAATGTTTATGGCTACGAATTCAGAAAAAAAGAAATAATCGTGATATGCCCATTCATTGTGCTATGCTCCCTAGCCCATAATTAGTCCCAGGTTCAAAACCTATATTCATTGACTTATTATTAATATTTTCTTTTGTTACAGATGAACAAGAAAGAGTCCAGAAGAAAACCTTTGTGAACTGGATCAATTCCTACCTATCCAAAGTGAGTTATATAATCAGTTGTAATGAGTTTTTTAAACTCCAGCCAGTTTTAAGCCAGCCTGCGTGGCGTGACTTCGATCCCCGGTCGAAGCAGACTTTTCACACCGTCACAAACTAGTATTATGTGGTCACAAACTCAAATTAATGAGGAAAAATTCATGCACTGGGTGGGATTCGAACCGACGGATCCCTACGCTACCTGGATTACCAGACCAATTGACACCCAGTGCACTTGACAATAATGGGCCTTAATAGTCCTAATCGGGCATTATAAATAAAGCGATATTATTATTAATATGACCTATTATGTAACTTAAATCCCCCCAAAAACACCACTTCGTGGTTAAAAAAAGAAGAACGCCTCACTGAATAGAATGATTATAATTAGCTAAAAATAAATGATATCAAATTGAGAACACCTTTACCCCCTCTCTTTCTATTTCCCTGCACTCCTCTCTGAATTTATTCCTCTTATGTTTATCTTTCTTTATCCTTTCTAGGAGTCATCTCAAATTTGATTTCTCTTTAAATTTACTTGTTGAACGGCAATAAAAAATGGCGGTCACAGTATGATTTTTCACCGCGACCGCCATTTTTTATTGGCGTTCAACAAGTAAATTTAAAGAGAAATCAAATTTGAGATGACTCCTAGAAAGGATAAAAAAAGATAAACATAAGAGGAATAAATTCAGAGAATAGTGCAGGGAAATAGAAAGAGAGGGGGTAAAGGTGTTCTCAATTTGATATCATTTATTTTTAGCTAATTATAATCATTCTATTCAGTGAGGCGTTCTTCTTTTTTTAACCACGAAGTGGTGTTTTTGGGGGGATATCAGTTCTTTTTGTACGAAAATATAGGTTCACACACTACTGAAACATTATGAATAACAAAAGTAAATAAACTGGGAAAATGTGGATGTACCAAGTTGTCTCATATTCCATTTTTTTTAAGATATAGTTTTAGCATAGGTACCTATGTAATTTTTCTAAGGTCAATATATATTTGGATCACCGATTCGGCCCCCTGAGTTCCCAAAGTGATTAAATAATATATAAATTTCCAATCAGCCTATCAATACGTTTTGCTTCTATACTCCACATGATTAGGTTTATCTTTCAATGCTAAATAGACCTCGGAGCTCCCATGAGGGACACTAAAACACCTGGATTTACAAATGCCAAAGAAATTCTCTCCCGTTGACCTTTTCTTACCCGAATTCTCTCCGGCTTGTTTCAGGGGTCACCACAAATATCTCTCGCAGAAATAAGACCATGCTTTTTTACATTAGGTATCTAAGAAAATGAAAACTATAAAATTATCACTTTTATATAAGAATCGGCTTTTTAGAAGGAAATCTCTAACTACTGAAAGGCAATGCCTTGAGTGTATAGTAGTGTTTGGTAAAATACATAGAAGGCCATGGCTCAGGAATATAGTAGATTTAGGGATAATACATAGAAGGCAATGCCTCGGGTTTATAGTATAGAAGGCCATGCCTTGAGTTTGTCATAGGGTTAGGAAAAATACATAGAAGGCCATGCCTCAGGTCTATATCAATGATGCCTATTATAGGTGTTTCGATTATAATTTTTATGCTAGGCCTAAACTATGTAGGTATAAACTCAGGTAAAAATGCAAGCGACGGGAGACAATGCGGTGTTGATAAAACCATGAGCGGGAGAGAACTCGGTGGTGACGTCCCTTATCAATACCTCACGAGGTATGAGTGTACCCCGGATATGATGAACAGAGAAAAAAAAACTGGCCTGAAGGGGATCGAAACCAAGTCATCGTGAGTGCAAGCTTTGTATGCTACCCATGATTGTCCAAAATCAATCTCGTAATGCCGCCACAGGTCATTGCCCAATTCTGCAACTACTACTATTTTCCTCGCGAGGGTAATGGTGTCGTCATGAAGATCAAATATAAAGATCGGAAAAACAAAACAAATTGAAAAAATAGAGCTATAAAATTTCGCCCCCGCCTGGATGCGAACCCGTTCTGACCGGGTGGCAGGTCGAGCATGCTACCAATAGACAAAGTTGTCTTCTGAAGAAACGAGGGCAGAAAATGAGCTAACTAAATTAATACTTGGAAACTTAAACATTAAAATTTTGCACAGAGAGAGCTCATCTCGAAAAATACATACTGGCCAAGATCTGACCACTAAGCTAAGGATTCGAAGGTACCTACCCGCCAGAGAAAATGAAAAGGCAACCAGGTGCCACCCAGTGGACCAGATGAAGGAATAGAATCAATAAATTTGGTATCTGCTCATCAAGATCTTTCATTTGATACCACTTAAGATTAGTTTTATCCTTCAATTCCCGATTTGGGCTCCCAAAACCCGAGGCCGCCCAAATGAGCCGCCCGCTTATAATTTAGAATTTTTTTTTGGTCCAGGCTCATCTCCATTATATCTTGATCACTTTAGATACCTCACTGAATCTTCAGTGCCAAGTTAAAGACACGAAGTCGGGTCTCAAAGGATCCGTATGAAAAAAAAAACGGAAAAAAAAAAAAAAAAAATTATGAATCTTTTCATGTCTTTCACGATTGTTGGGGGGTCTCGAAAATAGGGTTCCCGTTGGCCTAGGAAGTCAAACTAAAAGTCAAATCAATTTATTTTTCAACGTAGAGTCCATTTCTGAAATAAAAATTGCAATTTTTGAAATTAATGTTGCACTTTTCGCTGGCTGAAAGTACATGAAATGCATGGGAACTATGTTTTCCGTAACCTTACACTCTGCCGGGCTGTCTCTTTCTTTGTATAGGCGTTCTTCACACCTCGGCCGAGGTGTTTGATGAGTTACATAAGGTTAATATGCAAAATAGATTTATGTAAATTAATGTAAAGTGAGAACTCCGAGACGACTAGACCTCCAGAATCTTCTTTTGTTAGGTAGGAAGGTAGGTGCGTAGAACGAAGATTAAAAAAAAAAAAAATCAAAAAAAGTATAAGTATAAGTAGTGCTTTATTTAGACTGTCAGCGCAAGTCAGACAGTTAAGTTAAACTGTAAGATGGTGTCGATTACTCGAAATATAGTTAGATCAAGTTATCATATTTGTGTTAATCACTTTCGTGATATCACAACTACTCAAGATCGCTTCACTAAATCTACACCGAAACCTGAACTACCGACCTCCAGGTTACAAGTCCGCCGCCTTATTGGTCAAGCTACTGAGTTCGGTTGCAAGACAGGTAGTCCCATAATTGCCAACAAATAGGACCCTAGTCACGGGCAAAAATCATAACGTCCATAGCGGTAGCAAAGTGCCGGGTTCTGAGCTAGTCAGTTATAAAGAGGAACGGAAATACGTCGAACGCTCCGCTGTAAATGATTTATTCGGTCTTGAATGACCTAGAATCCTAACTAGATGTTAAAATGTTAAATAGGCACTAAGAAAAAAGAAGAAGAAAATATATTGAAATCGCAGCAAAAAACTATTTTTTTTTTACAAAAACGAATACATTACTTGAGATTTCTAATATTTTTAGAAATATATCGGAAGTAAAAAGATCTTTTAAGCCAGCCTCGCGATGGTAAGTTTAATGGGTACACCAGTTCTATTCAGAGTAATGCAGTTAAGCAACGGCCAGAAAGGACAAGACTTGGTGGGTGACCACGCAAATTCGAATCCTTGTGATGCTGGTTATTCCCGACCAGACCCAGGCTGGGTGAGGTTAATGTGGATTTTTGGTGAGTTTTCACCCAATGGAGGGTAAAACTCGCGTCTCGAATTGCCTTGAAGTTTAAGCGGCGTTTGAATGGAACAGTCTTCAAATCCGGTTGAAGAAAAGTCTGCACCAACCGGGAATAGATCTCGGGATCTCTGGACTACGGGCAGTAGTCTCAACCGTCACACTCCACGGAGTCTGGTAAAAAATGATTTCTTGATCATACACAATTTAGAATTTAAAATGGGTAAACAATGTAAACATACCTAGTAGAATGTTGTATAACTTTTGGAAACACTATCCCCGTATTGAATCACATCAAGGTTCTATTCATGGGATTACGTCATAGTCGTCACCCAGCGTTCCTCTCGTGTGGAGTTGCTGGCTTCAGCATGGTGGTTTCTCTCTCTCTCTCTGGGACCCAGCCTCCGTGGCGTAATGGTTGTGACTACGGCCCGTAGTCAAGAGATCCCGAGTTCGATTCCCGGTTGGGGCAGACTCTTCGAAGAAAATTCTGCCCCAACCGGGAAGACTTTTCGAAAAAAATTCTGTTCCCTCCAGACACGTGAGGCTGGCATTTCCGGCCCTACCCAGGCTGGGTGAGGTTGATTTGGGTAGCTGGTACGATTCTCAGCGAATGGAGGGTAAAACCCCCGTCCTGACTACTTCAAATCAGAACGTTAAAACCAAATAGAATCAACTGGTCACAATAGATCTTAATAGAGGTCAGTCAATTGTGGAACAACAACCAGTCTTTATGTAATAATAAATGTTGGTTTCTGACTCGACACTGCCCCCGGCTAGGGAGATTCACGATTAACATGATTGATGTTTTGAAATACCTATTCCGAAATGAGCTAAAATCGTTTGGGATCGCGAATATCAGAATTAAAAGTTGGAAAAAAATGTAATCATATAGAATATACCTACCTTGTTTATACTGCCGAGGTAAGACTGAAAAGTCTTCCAGCAGTCAAACAGGTCTTATATGTATATTTTACCTATAGGATAACACAACTACTCAAACTCACGCTGCTATTTTTTTATACCAAAATTTGGACTTGAACCACCGACCTCCAGATTATAAGTCCGCCGCATTACCAATCAAGCTTCTGAGGTCGGAATTATATTTGTAACCCTAAATTTATAGTTAAAACATTGAGCGTCCCGGTAGCTCAGTGGTAAAGGCGGCACTCTGTGAATCCAGAGATTCCAGGGGTCGCGGGTCCGAAACCCAGCCGGGACAGTACAAGTTATCCTCCCATTTGGGATTTTTACCACTTAATAATATTATGTCTTCGGGTTACTGCTGGAATGATGGGATACTTAATAGTCTTAATCGGGCAATATATTAGATAAGGCGATATTAAATAAATAAAATACGGAACAAAAGTATTCCTTAAGGAGAGAGCCACAAAAATTGTAAAAAAACTAATATAAATATACATTATTACATTAAAAAAAAAAAAAAAAAATACCGAAACGAACACAATTGGTACTTCCGATTTCTAATATCAGAAATTTCTCGGAAGTAAAACACATGAAGTTGTATCTGTATTTATATTTGAGTACTGTACTCGGAAGTAAAACACATGAAGTTGTATATTCTGTATTTATATTTGAGTAGTGTACTGGGAGGCCGCAAGAGGCCGTGACCTCCACAGGTTGGACCAAGGAGCCACTTAACCACTTTGGTCCAATTATTTTGTTTATTCACTTGTATAGGTATTATCCGATCTTTATTGGTGTTTCTGGGCTTTAGTTTATTGTGCATTAGTTGAATTTGTACATTCCTTGTTCTTTTTCTTGGTGTTAAATTTCAGTCAGTGTAAGATTTTCATGTGTTCAATTTATATGTTTGTGTAGCTTTAGAGGTTGTTTCTGGTTTCATAATATGTATGATTTTATATTGTGGTGAAGCACAAGGCCTCTTCACATTTTTTTGTGGGTAGCGTAGCATTACTAAGAGCCTCCTGTACTTTCAAATACTTTTACCAGAGTAAAAATTAATTTCTTTTTACTCTGGTAATGCCGCCACTGGTCGTTACTCATACAAGTAACTACCCATTTTTCCTCACGAGGTATGAGTGGACCCCGAACATCCAAGTACAGAGCAGAAAAATTTCGGCCCCGCTGGGAATCGAACCCAGGTCACCATGCGTGCAATAACCCCGCCCTTTATTGTAGTTAGGACATACGAGTATGTAGATATATATTTTATCTATGTTGCTTATCTTTTCTTTTCTTGTTTATATTGTTCTAAGTTTTGCATTTTAATTTTCATCATTAGGTACTTGTTTGTACATAATTATGTCCTAATTAATAAATAATTAAAAATAATAATAAATATACAAAGAAGAACATAATATAAAGTAGAATAAATAATTTATTTCCATTAATTTTTGGGTTTTTTAAAGTGAACATATTTCATCAATGTACATTATTATGTACAAGTCGCAAATGTACAAATCTGGATTTGATAAGACCTTGAGAATTCCAAATAAAGCTCACTTACGTGCATGACCAATGTTTGCAAGATGTGTTAAAGATTCGCGAGGTATTTTTATTGCCTCGTTTATGTACCCAAAGTCAATTTAAACAATGGTGGATTGTGGGACAATGGTGAACGATTTTTGTCAAGGCGAATCAGTAGTCTGAAATTCTCCGTACTTGAGATGGCCAGACCAGCTCGCCAGTACATGACTATTGATACTGACCACTGCCCATTGTATATATTATATTGTATCTATTGTAGGTATTGTATATGTTGTATCTATGCATTGTATCCTTGACTCAACATTGGCTGTAATTTATACTGTCTGGTCCACTGCGCTATTCTTACGACCGGCGCAGTTCTCACTCTCTCTCTCTCTCTCTTTTGCTCTCTTTCTCTCTCTCTCTTTTGCTCTCTCTCTCTTCTGCTCTCTTTCGCTATCTTTGTCTCTCTTTTACTCTCTCTCTCTCTCTTTCTCTCTTTTGCTCTTTCTCTCTCTCTCTTCTGTTCTCTTTTGCTATCTTTGTCTCTCTTTTACTCTCTCTCTCTTTCTCTCTCTTTTGCTCTTTCTCTCTCTCTCTTCTGCTCTCTTTCTCTCTCTTCTGCTCTCTTTCTCTCTCATTTGCTCTCTTTCTCACTCTCTCTTTTGCTCTTTTTCTCTCTCTCTCTCTTTCGTTCTCTCCCTGTCTCTTTTGCTCTCTTTCTCTCTCTTTTGCTCTCTTTCTCACACACTCTCTCTCTCTTTCGCTCTCTTTCTCTCTCTTTTGCTCTCTTTCGCTCACTCTCTCTCTCTTTCACTATCTTTCTCTCTCTTTTACTCTCTTTCTATCTCTCTCTCTCTCTTTCGCATTCTTTCTCTCTCTTTTGCTCTTTTCTCTCTCTCTGCACACACTCTCACACACACTGATCATAGACGATTCATTGCGTTTAAATTCAGAAGAGTCTGACACAAGTACCACTCCTTGAGTAATTATACCATCCATTACAGGCGTGGTTAGGCAATGAACTTCAACCATCGGTTGGGTGCTAGAGCCTAAACACGCGAGGTGTACTCTAGATTAGGCACCCAATTACCCATCCATTACTCATACCTCGTGAGGAAAAATGAGTAGCTGCTTTAATATTAGCAGCGACGAGTGGCGTAATTAAGGCAAAAATAAGATATTGGGATATTAAAGATACGGAGTCCTATAATTCTGATGCGCTACCCACTAAATTCGTGATATAATAACACAAAGAAACACATTATTATTATTCCCACAACCAGAAATGGTATTTGGAGTTGACGTTGCTCTCAAACATGTACATGATCATAATCCAACCTCAGTGGCTGGATCGATGAGCCGAATTCCGGCCCAGGGTGAGGTTAATGTGGGTAGCTGGTACGATTCCCACCTAATGGAGGGTAAAACCCCCCTCCTGTCTACCTCAAGTCACAGGACGTTAAAACCAAATAGAATCAATGGACATGAAAGGAGCCTAGACATTTTACCTCATAATAATGCATCTTGAACTTACTTACTGCTGGAATAATTGGGACTTTAATAGTCCTAATCGGGCAGTATAAATAAGGCGATATTATTATAAAGACACCTCACAGGGGCAGCCCCCCGGGGTGCGATGAACGCTGGACGTTAACTTCAATGAATGGATGAGTACTTTACACGTAAAGTTTGCGTGCCATCTCCTCTGGTTAACATAACAGGAACTGCTGTGGCGAGTGGCACCCTGCGGTGTGGATTATTTAAAATTGTTAGGGCACTCTTTGTCTTGAGCCGACACTCTGAACTAGCAGTTCTTTATTATTAGTATTCAACAATTTTGATCAATCTTTATTTACATTTTTTTTTTTATATACAGGCACAGTGAAAATAAATAATATTATGGAACCAACTGTCAAGTTTGGTGTTCTTAACGTTACTGAAATAAAGCGTTGGTGCAGAATTCAAGTCATACAGAATGCAAGTTATAATACTGGCAGCTCAAAGGCAAAAATGTACCTGAAAAAACAGTTTTCGTTCCCTATTCAACGAGGGAATGCAACATCAATTTTGGGTACTCTGCCTACTGAAAAATCATTGGAAGAGATTTTTTATTGCTCAGGATTGTCACGGCCATTTAAAATGAATGAGATGGACAGTTATACAAGATCTTCAGCTATACAAGTGGCGTAACGGTTGTGACTACTGCCCGTAGTCCAGATATGCCGAGTTCAATCCCCGGTCGTAGCAGATTTTTCACACAGAAACTTCTATCCCGTCCGTACATGTGAGGCTGGCATTTCCGGCCCTACCCAGGCTGGGCGAGGTTAATGTGGGTAGCTGGTACGATTCCCAGCGAATGGAGGGTAAAACCCCTGTCCTAAGCCAGACGTTAAAGCAAATAGTATCGTTGGCGTTAGGAAGAGCATCCAGCCGTAAAAATGTGCCAAAACCAACCAACCTTAACCATGACTACCATGAGGTTGAACAACGTCGACTTTGCCTAAGTGGGATAAGACGGAGTAAAAGAAGAAAAAGAAGACAGTTATACTAGATCGACATGTATGAAAGCGGTTGGTTGTTGGAGGTATTGGGCCCACGCGTTCATTCACAGTTGATTAGACGAGTCTGTCCGGGAAGATTGCGATCTATACATAAGCAAACATCACAATCTCCTAAGGACCACAATTTTTATAATTCTAAAAAAGTCGTAAAATTTTTAGCAAGAATATTTTATTTTACTATCTCTTTGAGTTAAGTCACCAGTTGAGTTTAGCATCCGTATTTATGAACAGCGTATTTCCTCTGAGTAATGTCTCAAGCAATGTATTGGCCAATAATATTAAAGGATATCATCTTATTATTATGTGGTCATATTCTCAAATGAATGAGAAAAAATCTGGTGTAAACATCACACGACTTTCCTTATGTCCCAAAAAGGAGTCGAATTCCGCCACTGGTGACTCAACGGTAACAGATAACTAAAAACCAATGCCAAATTCGTAATCAGAATCTCAAAATCATTGAATTTGATATGTCACAACCCCCATCTAGGATGAATAATAAAAAAGTTAGTCAAAGCGCGTCCCCCCCAAAATACCGGTAAATTGGAGCCGAGGTCCAAAAAGTTCAAGATAGCAAAAAATGTTCAGAGTAGACCCCTATTATTTTTTTAACCTAAGAAAATGTTGTTCTCAAGCTTTTTTTGTATCTTTAAACCAATTCAAAAAAGCGGCCCTTGCGGCCGATTTTTGCGGCCCTGCGGCCGAAGGATGCGGTTGATTTCAACCATAAGTTTCGTGGTTCGTCTGGTGTATAAAATTAGTTTCCATACCAAATTTCAAGTCTCTAGCTCTTACCGTTCTCGAGATATCCTGTTCACAGACACACACACAGACGCACGGACCAATGGCTGAAAACAACTTTTTTGGTATCCTGAAGCTATGATTCGTCCAGAAATGTGAAAAACTGGGTAGGTCAAATTTTTGACGAATACAATACTTTCCTTATTATAGATAAGGAAAGTAAAAATTCATGCATTGGGTGGGATTCGAACCAACGGATTACTACGCTACTAGGATTACCAGGCTAACGCGTTATCCACTGGACTACCAATGTACGGCTTTTCCGATTGTACATTTAGGGCGAAATTAATAAACGTTTTTGTAATACCTCTGTGGCGCTAAGTCAAGCGTACTGTGTAAGATAGGGAAAACCGACGCTTAGCAATGGCTTAAGATGTAGAATTTGTCTCTTAATTTCGCCCTAAGACAATACGCAAAATGTATACTTAGCTCCACTGAGGTATTATAAATACGTCCCTTCATTCTGCCCTTAGAGATAAAGAAAAAATATGAGAGTTGACCCCACTTGACCATTAATTAAACCTGTTATTCCGATCATTTTTTCAAGTCGTAAATTACAGTTTTTGCGACAGTGGCGAACTTCGATAGCTTTACAGGGGATAAGTAAAGTCGTGTGATGTTTACACCAGTGTTTGAGCGGTTTCGTGGTCAGACGGATCGTTTTCAAGGTAACTGGTTTAACTTTCAGGTTGACAGAAACAGACTATTAGTAATGTTTGAAATAAATGCATCAAATATACAGATTGTACAGTAGATAATGATATGAAAAAATACACTGCCCATTATGGACACAATACTTCCTAATGAATTGTAATAAAAAAATTCAACTTTTGTTATCGCTAGAATCAGATATTTTTTACTGAATGACTTGCATTTACAAAAGTTATCAACCGATTCTCTTCAAATTTGTTTTATATGGTAGAAAACCGTTTTTCCTACATTTGAGATTGTATTGGCAAGTCGTAGACCTTATTTTTCGACTTTGTCCAAATTTCGGATTTTCTTAAATATCAGAGCTCAATCAAAATTTATGAAAAACCAATTATAAATGAACTATATGTAAAACGCTAATACGCATATACATGAAAAATTTCATCAATGTCTCGGATGTACCGTTCACGAGATATAAGCGTATAAGTAAGAAGTTAGTGGTCAGGCGCATGGTCTCTATCAACACGAACCGCTAGTGCGAAGTTGATGAATTTAAAATGGGACCATCTACAGAACATGTATAAAATTTCATCAACATCCGTCAAGTAGTATCTGAGATTTACACGTTACAAGGAATGTATTTTACTGACAGACACAAAACCAAAGTTGCTCAGGAGGTTATAAAACGTCCAGAAATACAAAAAAATGAAATCGGAGCAAAAAAATACTTCCGATTTCTAATATTAGAAATTCGTCGGAAGTAATAATCAGCCAAAATGATGTCTCATAAAAATTTCATCACTGTAAAAAACCAAGGAATCCGTCAAGTGGTGCAACACTGACTTTCGGTTTATAATTTTGTAATTTAATCATTATTTTATGTACCTACTTTTCCTTCTCCTGATTGCTGTCAGTTTATTGTAAACAAAAACAAGTTATATGTACCTACTATCATTAAATTTTACTATCGATTCCACTTTGATATGATGTTTCATTAATAAAAATAATAATACCTGTTGAACAGGTGTATATATACGGGCCAAGCCCTATATAAACATATAACAAAATTACAAATACAAAATATAAGTATAAACAAAAGCAAAATTTAAAATAATACTATAACATCGCCTTATTTATTATAATATCGCCTTATTTATACTGCTCGATTCAGACTAATGAGTCCCATTATTCCGCAGCAGTAAGCCCAAGACGTATTATTATGTGTTAAAAATCCCAAATGGGAGGATAACTTGTCGTGTCTCGGCTGGGTTTCGAACCCGCGACCTCTGGATTACCAGACCACCGCCGCTTTTACCACTGAGCTACCGAGACATGATAATAATAATAACTACTTATGTACTAAGATTTTGATATGAGGCAACATTAGTGGACCAGTTTGGAGCCTAAGGGCAAAATTAATAGACAAATTCTATGTCACAAGTCGTTGCTAAGCGTCGGTTTTTCCTATCTTACACAGTACGCAATCCGTGACTTAGCGCCACAGAGGTATTACAAAAACGTCTATTAATTCCGCCCTAAATGTTTACCATAATGCCGAAGGCGACGACAATTTAATTATACAGGGTGTCCCTAGAAACATAGCGAAACTTTTAACCACTAGACTAGAGCTATAATAAAGCAGAGATCACCTTGCTCTATGTATAGGAACATGGGTGTGGAAATGGACCCTAATTAACATATAAAAGAAGCATTATGAACAGTTAAGACTGCAAGAAAAAATCAATTAAATCGGATAAGAATTCGATTTTTAAAGACTAGTACAGAGTTCTTAACCTCCATTCGCTTGCAATCGTACCAGCTACCCACATTCTCACACAGCTTGGGTGGGGCCAGCAATGCCAGCCTCACGTGTTCCGAGGGACCCTGTATTTTGTAACAATAATAACACTCTTTAGTGGAAGGTAACCACCAGGCGAGGTTAATACGTAAAGCATTTTCTATCACCTAACCCTCAGAGTCTTATTTTTATGTGGTCATATACTCAAATTAATGAGGAAAAATTCATGCACTGGGTGGGATTCGAACCAACGGATCCGTACGCTACCTGGATTACCAGACTCGTTAACCACTTGACTACCAGTGCATTGTATCTCACCAACTCCTTCTTGTGTTTCAGAGAATCCCACCTCTGCGAATTGACGACCTCACCGAGGACCTGAAGGATGGAACCAAGCTGCTCGCGCTCCTAGAAGTCCTCTCGAATGAAAGTTTGGTAAGTTCGGAGACAGATCAAACACCTCGGCCGAGGTGTGAACAACGCCCTATACAAAGAAAGAGACAGCGCGGCAGAGTGTAAGGTAATGGAAAACATAGTTCCCATGTATTTCATTAGAATCACAGATACAGTTAGTTAGTTTTTCACTATCAAATTTGTGTTAATCACTTTCGTCATATCACAACTACTCAAACTCGCTTTACTAAATCTACGCTGCTGAAACCGCGGGACTTGAACCACCGACCTTAAGGTTACAAGTCCGCCGCCTTATCGATACAGTCGAACCTCGATGTAATAGATCGGGAGGGACAATAGAGAATAAATAGAGAAAATCTCAGGTCCCTGCGTCACCTGTTTATGTGTAATAGAGAACTGGCTGTATTAGAAACCTCTTTATAATAGAGAAAATCTCAGGTCCCTGCGTCACCTCTTTATGAGTAATAGAGAACTGGCTATATTAGAAACCTCTTTATAATAAAGAAAATCTCAGGTCCCTGTGTCACCTGTTTATGTGGAATAGAGAACTGACTATATTAGAAACCTCTTTATAATGGACTCTTTGCTCTGTCAATTGGGTTCTATTGTATCCAGGTTCAACTGAAGTAGAATAATAATTGAATTTTTGAACTTTTTTTAAGCTCTTTTTGGGATAGTATGAATTTGCTTGATTCCTTGATGGACCCGTGATTTCAAGCGTTCTTGCTTTCTCGTCAATGCTGCAGTCACAATGTTTCCTACATCTCTCTTTATCTTGTCTAATATTTTGGTTTGATTATCATATTTGTGTTAATCACTTTCGTGTTATCACAACTACTCAAACTTGCTTTACTAAATCTACGCTGCTGAAACCGCGTAGATTTAGTAAAGCAAGACTTGAACCACCGACCTTAACGTTACAAGTCCGCCGCCTTATCAATCGAGCTACTGAGATCGGTCATTTTGGTTTAATTACCTTCTATTATTGGATCATTTGCATCTTCCGGTCCCTGATGTTTGGTCTTCTTTATTTTCCTATCTCTGTGGCAACTCCGTAGGTATTATTGTTCACTTGTCATCCTTCGTTCTAGCCAACTGCCCCACCCATCTCAATGTATTCTCATATACCTACATACATAAATTTCACTCACAATATATTTTGCGTTCTTCCTCATGTTGTTGTTGTCGCCAGCTTGGCTACTGCTGGGGGGGGAGTGATGGTCTCCAGTCAAACTCAAGAGAAAAGTTAGCTCGTTCTGAACCACATATATTAGTCTAACCCGGTAGCTCAGTGGTAAAGGCGGCACTCTGTGAATCCAGAGATACTAGAGGTCGCGGGTTCGAAACCCAGCCATTTGGGATTTTTACCACATAATAATACTGCTATAATAATGGGACTTAATAGTCCTCATCAGACAGTATAAATAAAGCGATATTATAACATGAACATTTATTTTGTTTTTACATTTGATACATTAGAAGGGACAATTCAGTCCTATTCGTTAATTTTGAAATCATATGACCTACACAAGTAGGTCTTATCAATTATGTGTTGAGGAAACTTCTGACTAGCTGACAAGTTTGTAATATGATGGATTTCTGAATGAGGACACTTCTTGAATGATGAACATTGATCATTTTAAGATAATTCAAGAAGTTCTTGATAACTACTCCTTCGGTGGACATGACTATAGGGATTATTGTGACAGCTTTCAATTTCCATATTTTTAAGATCTCAGTTTTTAATTCTTGGTATTTTGAAATTTTCTCATTTTCAGTTTTTTGGATGTTGTGACTGAGTGGTACTGCGATGTCAATGATTTTTGCTGTTTTTGATATTTTGTCAAGAATAATGATGTCTGGTCTATTGCAAGTGATGGATCGATCTGTTATTATATTTATTATTTATATGTGCGATCAACCATCGTGAGAACTAGAGCTTTTTCTTTAAAGTTAAACCCTTGGGAAACTGCAAGCTAAGCCAGACTTGTTAGGGTTGGCTAGTCCGTTCTCTGTTTATAGTCCTCTGGCGAGTTTTTCCTTATCTCTGTTCCTGATGTTCTAATAGTAAGGATGATGTCACTATCGATCGCCTTATACATAGATAAATAAATAAATACATAGAACTTTTTATAGTCTGTCCCGGTAGCTCAGTGGTAAAAGTGGCACTCTGTGAATCCAGAGATACCAGAGGTCGCAGGTTCGAAACCCAGCCGAGACATGACAAGTTATCCTCCTGTTCGGTATTTTTACCACATAATTATATGTCTTGGGCTTACTGCTGTAATAATGGGACTTAATAGTCCTGATCGGACAGTATAAATAAGGCAATATTATTATTATTATTTTTATACGTATGCGCTGAGGTCTGATATCACGGAAGCATATTGTATATTTTATGGTCTAGTCGGCATTCACCATAGAAGTCGAAACAAAAAGAGAATAAGACAAATTGCTCGGTAGGATCGGAGGGGTTTGCCAATCACTTGCCAAAAAATATTCGCATTCCTTCTGCATTATCTAATCGAACTGTGTCAGAGATACAGTGCTATGCATGTATCTGTCTGTGTAATATACGTTCATGTAATTCTGACCTTAGGCGTTAGTGCGCGAACACAACGGCCAGCGTCGATGGCATGTTGAATACACCGGTTCCCTTCAGAACACCGAAGTTAAGCGACATCCAGCGAGGTTAAGACTTGGATGGGTGACCATTCAAATTCTAATTCTCGTGACGCTGGCTTTTCCCGGCCCCACTCAGGCTGGGTGAGGTCAATGTGAGTAGCAGGTTTGTGAGTTTCCTGCGAATGGAGGGTAAAACCCCCGTCGTGATATGACCATGGCAGTTGAAAGCGACGTTAAACCCCACTTAAAAAAAAAAAAAGAACACAACGGAGGTCTATACCCTGGACCCTGGGGTAGAGCCAGTACCACGTAAAATAATCTAGCCATTCTACGATGGACCGACTTCAGTAGCTTGATCGATAAGGCGGCGGACTTGTAACCTGGAGGTCGGTGGTTCAAGCCCCGGTTTCAGCGTAGATTTAGTAAAGCGAGTTTGAGTAGTTGTGATATCACGAATATTATTAACACAAATAATGATAACCATTCTACGATGGATAGGTATAGTAATAAAAACAACATAAATATGATAAAAACCTAAGCCATGTTAATTAAATGTAAGAGTCCGGAAATCCCTTCACTTAATACTTTAGTTATGTTAAGGATTGGGTGGAAGAGATTGCCATAGGCAATAACCCCGCCCTTTAGACATCTGTATTTATGTTTTATCTATGTTGTTTTTTTACATTTACAGTAAGGAAATAGTTGTTATTAATTTTATTTTCTTCAATGTTCAACAACTTTCAAATATTAACATTCCCGCCCCATCTATGTTGTTTATTTTTTCTTATATTGTTTATATTTTTTTTATTTTGTATTTTAATTGTTTTAATTACTTGTTTGTACATAGGTTCTATTAAAAAAGAATTCGAAAATAATTATGACAATTTACGTCTGGTTTCAGCCTGTCGAGAAGGGACGAAATTTGAGACGACCCCACTTCCTGAGCAATGCCAATACAGCCTTACAGTTCTTACAGAGCAAAAGGGTAAGTCGAAATCTGTATATCATACTGAGTTGAAAGAGAGTACTTTTTTTTTTAATTTCCCCTATAGGTCACCAGTTCTCATTTTAATTTTTATTTTATGTCATGTAATAGCACACATATAAGAATGTATAATTAAATTCTAAAATATACATTGTTATTATTATTTGTATAATAATAATAACATTGACGCAATAAAAACAATAATAATAACTGTTTTAAACCATTTTATTTCTTTGTACAGTTGAAATAACATGAACTCAAGTAAAATGAAATTGTGCATGGTTTTGTAGTTTGTAAATAAGGAGCCATTCAAAGATCTAGAGAACGGATATAAAATTTGAAAAATGCTATAACACTTGTTCCGTTATATGAAGAGGGAAACACATAATTTTCTTCTAGGCTATGCTTTTATCATTACTAGGAGCGGAGCCAGAAATCTCACTGTTCCTGTACACTGCTAGTCAAGTGGTTAACGCGCTAGTCTGGTAATCCAGGTAGCGCAGGGATCCGTTGGTTCGAATCCCAACCAGTGCATGAATTTTTCCTAATGAATAAGAGCTTGTGACCACATAATAATAAGACTCTTGGGGTTAGGTGGTAGAAAATGCTTTGAGCATTAAACTCGCCTGGTGGTTACCTTCCACTGAAGACTGTTATTATTATCATTACCAGTGGCGGCCCCAAGGGGGTTAACTTTAGAATATCACTATTACTTTTTCCAAATACTCCACTGCTTCTTCCTTGTTTCAGATCAAACTTGTGAACATAAACTCCAGTGACCTTGTAGATGGGAGACCCGCTGTGGTGCTGGGACTGATTTGGACCATAATCCTCTACTTCCAAGTGAGTGCTTTCTCGGGGTGAACTTAATAGACAAAATCGAGATCTTAAGTCATTGCTTAGCATCGGTTTTCCCCGTTAAGACAGTACGCAATCCGAGACTTAGCGCCACAGAGGTAATACAAAGACGTCCATTAATTGATCCTGTGATGTTCACAACAGTATATTTCAGTGTCAAAACAGACTTCACCACTTATTATGTTGTAATATGTCCCGGTAGCTCAGTGGTCAAGGCGTCTGACTGGTCAATCCAGAGGTCGCGGGTAAAACCCAACCGGGGCATGACAAGTTACACTCCCATTTGGGGTTTTTGACCACTTGAAAATACGTCTCGGGCTTACTGCTGGAATAATGCGACTCATTCGTCCTAATCGGACGGTATAAAAAAGGTGTTATTTTTATTATATTTCAGCGTCAAACTTCACCCCTTATTTTTTTCTAATGTTTTCTCATGCTTTGTTCCTCTTACAAGCTGCCAATTCTCGACGCTCTTGAGCATTATCATGAGAGCTCTTCCAGAAGTATGGTAGGTATTTTCGTAAGAGTACTTATAAATGGCGCAGGCTTTGTAACTGGTACAACCCTTGTAACTGGTACAGACCTTGTAACTGGTGCAGGCCTTGTCACTGGTGCAGGTCTTGTAACTGGTGCAGGCCTTGTAACTGGTGCAGGCCTTGTAACTGGTGCAGGCCTTGTAACTGGTGCAGGCCTTGTAACTGGTGCAGGCCTTGTAACTGGTGCAGGTCTTGTAACTGGTGCAGGCCTTGTAACTGGTACAGGCCTTGTAACTGGTGCAGGCCTTGTAACTGGTGCAGGCCTTGTAACTGGTGCAGGTCTTGTAACTGGTGCAGGCCTTGTAACTGGTGCAGGTCTTGTAACTGATGCAGGTCTTGTAACTGGTGCAAGCCTTGTAACTGGTGCAGGTCTTGTAACTGGTGCAGGCCTTGTAACTGGTGCAGGCCTTGTAACTGGTGCAGGCCTTGTAACTGGTGCAGGTCTTGTAACTGGTGCAGGCCTTGTAACTGGTGCAGGCGTTGTAACTGGTGCAGGCCTTGTAACTGGTGCAGGCCTTGTAACTGGTGCAGGCCTTGTAACTGGTGCAGGCCTTGTAACTGGTGCAGGCCTTGTAACTGGTGCAGGTCTTGTAACTGGTGTAGGCCTAACCTTTCAACTATCTGTCGACAAGAAAATTTTCTTGTCGGTAAGAATATGAAATTTTGGTCCAGCGTCGATGGCGCGTTGAAAGCTCCGGTTCTCGTAGGATCGCCGAAGTAAAGAAAAGACCAGCGAGGTGACGTATATGACCATGTAGTTGAAAAACGACGTTAAACCCTAGTAAAACGAAAATCTCTTCAATGTATCCTTGTTTGAGTAAGTTGTGCTTGGATGATCGGAAATTTTGGGTACATTTTTTTAAAACTTATTTTTCTAAAATGATGTCCATTGATATTTAGTATTTTTAGAATTTGTGGGGGGGGGGGGGATGCGGTGCAGGCCTTGTAACTGGTGCAGGCCTTGTAACTGGTGCAGGTCTTGTAACTGGTGCAGTCCTTGTAACTGGTGCAGGCCTTGTAACTGGTGCAGACCTTGTAACTGGTGCAGGCCTTGTAACTGGTGCAGGCCTTGTAACTGGTGCAGGCCTTGTAACTGGTGCAAGCCTTGTAACTGGCGTAGGCCTAACCTTTCAACTATCTGTCGACAAGAAAATTTTCTTGTCGGTAAGAATATGAAATTTTGGTCCAGCATCGATGGCGCGTTGAAAGCTCCGGTTCTCGTAGGATCGCCGAAGTAAAGAAAAGACCAGCGAGGTGACGTATATGACCATGTAGTTGAAAAACGACGTTAAACCCTAGTAAAACGAAAATCTCTTCAATGTATCCTTGTTTGAGTAAGTTGTGCTTGGATGATCGGAAATTTTGGGTACATTTTTTTAAAACTTATTTTTCTAAAATGATGTCCATTGATATTTAGTATTTTTAGAATTTGTGGGGGGGGGGGATGCAAAAATTAAAATTGGATGTTCATGAAATAACCATGATTATCCAGCCTTGATTGCCTAGGGAATTTCCACCAATGTATAAACATATTGTTTCATCCTCAGAAGTTTGCATAAGCTTAGGAGATAATATTAAGAAATATTATTATTGTACAAATAAAAAACCATATTAGGTATTCAATTCAATTCTCTCCCTCAGATTGAAGAGAACACCAATGTATAAACATATTGTTCCATCCTCTCTCCCTCAGATTGAAGAGAACACCCGTGCCCTCGCCGCTCTCAACGTCTCAGAGGGGGGCTACGCGTCTCCCGCGCCCGGCGGCAAGAAGGACATCGAGAGCGCCAAGAAAACTCTGCTCCGCTGGGTCTCGAACGCGCTACCCGAGAATGTCCAGGTCACCGACTTCGGGCCCAGCTGGCGGGACGGCCACGCCTTCCTCTCCGTCATCGACAACATTCAGAAGGACCTGGTCGACATTCCTGCCCTCAGCCAGAAGACGAACAGACACCGCCTGGACACGGCGTTCAACGTTGCCGAGAATAATCTGGGCATTGCCCGCCTATTGGACCCCGAGGTAACGTACGCTGGTAGTCGAGTGGTTAACGCGCGAGTCTGGTAAGCCAGGTAGTGTAGGGATCCGTTGGTTCGAATCTATGCATGATTTTTTCCTCATTTATTTGAGTTTTTGACCACATAATCATGAGACTCTGAGGGTTAGAATGCTTTAAGCATTAACCTCGCCTGGTGGTTACCTCCCACTGAAGAGTATTATCATTATTTCAGAGAAAAAAATGTGAACTGAACAGATTACGATTTACTCAAGTAAAATTATTACAGATAAACCATTTAAATTGCTAATACACAGTCACTGTTGTAAATGTAAATTGGGTACAGCCCGTTAGCATAGTTATAAATTATCTTTGTATAAGGTCGAAATTAATAGACAACATTGATAACTTAAGTCATTGATTGATATCGGTTTTCCCTATCTTACATAGTACGCAATCTGAGACTTAGCGCCACTGAGGTATTACAAAAACCTCTATTAATTCCGCCCTAAATCTTATTCTTCTTTTACTTTGCCTTTTTCCCAAAGCTACTTGGGGTCGGCATATCTTTCTATTTAGCGCGTCCTCTTTCCTCTTGTTTTTCCCTCTCAGCTCTTCTTCAACTTTGTCTCTGTATCTCATCTTTGGTCTTCCTCTCTTTCTTTTACCGCCTACTTTAAGTTCTTGTATTCTCTTACTCACATAGTTTTCCTCTCTTCGCTCTATATGTCCAAACCATCTCAGCCTACTCTCTTGTAATTTCTTTGCCAGAAAATAATGATTTCGCCCTAAGTATTAATTAGTAAGTTAATTGATATTTTTAACTTTAAAAAAAAATTACTTCTCAGGACGTAGATGTGGACCGACCCGACGAGAAGTCAGTGATGACCTATGTAGCCCAGTTCCTGCACAAGTATCCTCAGTTCGGTCAGGAGACAGACGCCTCGCAGCATGACATAGAACTCCTCATGGCTTGGCTGGTCGAGAAGACGACCTTCCTCCATCACCTGATCAGCACGCACAGCCTTCCACAAAATTACATGGTAAGTGGTTCTATGGTTTTATACTACCTTCCTCCATCACCTGATCAGCACGCATAGCCTTCCACAAAATTACATGGTAAGTGGATCTATACTACCTTCCTCCATCACCTGATCAGCACGCATAGCCTTCCACAAAATTACATGTTAAGTGGTTCTATACTACCTTCCTCCATCACCTGATCAGCACGCATAGCCTTCCACAAAATTACATGGTAAGTGGTTCCATGGTTCTATACTACCTTCCTCCATCACTTGATCAGCACGCATAGCCTTCCACAAAATTACATGGTAATAGAATAGAATAGAATATACCTTGTTTATACTGCCGAGGTAAGACTGGAAAGTCCCTTTACTCCAGCAGTCAATATATAAGTGGTTCCATGGTTCTACAATTTCTATATGGTAAGTGGTTCGGTACGAAAATGTTCTCGTTAATAGGATTGTTTCTTCATATGAACAAAAACCTGAAATAAAGCAATTCTCTTTGCGAAATAATAATAATAAAAAATACACTGCCAATTATGGACACAATACTTCCTCGTGATTGTTTCACATTGTGTACACGTGCGTTTTTTGAGTTTTTATACTAAATTACTTGTATCTCCAAAACGGCTGAACCGATTTTCTTCAAATTTGTTTTATATAATAGAAAACCGTTTTTTTTTACATTCTAGATTCTACAAAAAATTCTGTATCGGCAAGTCGTGGTTCTTATTTTTTGACTTTATTGTCCAAAATTTCGGATTTTCTTAAATATCAGAGTCAAATTATAATTAATTAAAAATAAAATATAAAAAGCCTGTGTAAAACAATAATATGCATATACATACAAAATTTCATCAAAATCGGGTGTACCGTTAACGAGATATAAGCATTTAAGTAAAAAGTTAGTGGTCAGGCGCATGGTCTCTTTCACCCAGAGCCGCTAGTACGAATTCGATGAATTTAAAATGGGACCATCTACAGAATGTCTCCTAGATGTGTGCAAAATTTCATCAAAATCGGTCGAGTAGTTTCCGAGATTTGCGCGTTACAAGGAATCGTTTTAACAGACAGACAGACCGACAGACAGACACAAAACCAAATTTGCTCAGGAGGTTATGAAACGTCCAGAAATATGAAAAAAATTGAAATCGGAGCAAAAAAATATTTTTTTTTACAAAAACGAACACAATACTTCCGATTTCTAATATTAGAAATTTCTCGGAAGTAAAAAACATATTTGTAGTTAATGATCGTTTCTGTTTCTTCCTCAGGAGTTCCTGTCATTGAAGAACGACATGTTGACCCATGCCGCCCAGTACAACCGGCACAGGAACAACAGTGAGATTGTTCGTTTGTGGTCTCTTCTCCAGAACCAGGTAATTATGTTCTTTATTTTTATTATGAAACTCTTTATTAGAAGAACGTATATATACAAACAAATAATGGTAAAAATTAAAATATAAAATTGACAAAGTTAATATAAACAGCAAAATAATAAACAAAATTATATACTTTTTGTTCTTTATGACAACGGTGGCCAATCGGTGGTCCGTGGGAAGAAACGTGTTGGTTCACAGTCGCTAATTGGTGGTCGGCGGACACCTAGTGGTCCGTGGGAAGCAAAGTGTTGGTCCACGAAATCATTCTGGAAATGGAGACAATAATTCTAGTAGGTACATACGTACATAATACGTAGGTATTATATAATTTTACTTTAGAGTATCACAGACAAAAAACAATTAAATAATGGTAAAAGCATAAAATTATTTTAGTTTAAATTATGTTATAAAATAAAAACTATGTTAGGTAGGTACATGATGTAAATAAAATGTTGTTGGCAGATTGGTAAAAAAGGTATCAAAATATCTGCAGAATTTTCAGGACAATCCAGTTACTTAAATTTACCAGACGTTACAATTAATTGGCGTTCTTTTTAACACGAAGTGTTTTTTGGGAGATATCAGTAGTTTTGGTCGGTTGAAATTTTGTAATTTTCTCTAACCCCAGACAATTTTTTTCGCAACTGTTATGTTTAGCTGAAAGAGTGGGAGTGGTACTTGGACCGTCTGCTTCCCCCCATGATGAATAAGGTGGGCGAGTGGCTGAGCAAGGCTGAAATCATGATAACAAGTGGAGACGAAATACCTGCGGCTATGAACGAAGAAACGGCGACCATTATCAGCAGGAAACTGGAAGAACACAAGGTAAGTATGATTTGCCGATTAGCAATCTAAAACAACCTTTAGACCACCAATATATTGAATTAATATCGCATTGCTCAATGAATTGAAGGTCGGATCAATATCTGTGGATTTATATGCCATTAATAAGCCTTCCTAAACCATCATTTGTTACAGTTTCAGGACTCTAACGTGCACTGGTAGTCAAGTGGTTAACGCGCTAGTGTGGTAATCCAGGAAGCGTAGAGATCCTTTGGTTCAAATCCAGTGCATGAATTATTGCTCATTAATTTGAGTTTGTGACCACATAGTACTAAGACTCTGTAGGTTAGGTGGTTTAAGCAGCTGGGAATCAAACCCAGGTCACAATGATTGCAAGCCAGTGCGCACGCATGGTGACTACTCAGTCACGGTGACTATTAAAAAATTCCATAATTCTGCGCTACCCACTATTTAAAAAAAAATTATTTACTTGACGGGTGAAACCCAATAACATAAAATTAATACAGTACAACAAAACAGAATGTTAAAGAGATATATTTTTTTTTTTTTAATAACAGGATAACATTTACAAATCTTTTTTTCCTAAGCTAAAGCTTCTAAGAATATAGAAGAGAATGCGGTTGGCGTTAACACCGCCCTTTATCAAGTTGTTTTCTTATTAATTTGAATTTCTATGTGTATATTCTACGTACTCTCTTGTAAATAAAACTTGCTCGAACATGTTGAATAATCAGTATGAACAAAATCAGTATAAACAGAAACAGTATAATAAGAACACACCTTTATTTAGTGGTAAAGGCGGCACTCTGCGAATCCAGAGATTCCAGAGGTCGCGGGTTCGAAAACTCAGCCGGGACATGACAAGTTATCCTCCCATTTGGGATTTTTACCACATAATAATGAGTCTTGAGCTTACTGCTGGAATAATGGGGCTTAAGAGTCCTAATCGGGCAGTATAAATAAGACGATATTATTATTATTATTTATTTCCAGGCTCACTTCACGCAGTACCCGGAGATTCGCGAGCTCTACGAGTCCTGCGTGGGTCAGGTCCCCGCCTCGCCCCAGCAGCTCGCCAGCCTGGGCGAGAGACTCGTCTCCATCCTGCCTCAGTCCTCGGCGTACCGCTCTCGCCTCAAGTACCTCGAGCACAAGTGCTGTCTCATCGCGTTTCTCCATCTGACCGAGCACAAGCTCAAGCTGTGGAGCATCAAGTACGGCAACCGGTCGCATGTCCAGTCCTTGCTGGACCAGTACGAGAAGTACGTGCTGAGGAACAAGATCTTCCAGGAGTTCAACCGGGCGTACGCCGACATGCAGCATGTGGTGAGCGAGTACAAGACGGACGGCAACATAGATGTGAAGGAGTCCATGGAGGTGGACAGGTGAGTCTCTCATCCACGCAGGCGTACCAATCTTGGGTACATGTAATATGAATATAAAACCATGGATTCTTTAAATTTTTACTCACTTTTCGAGTTAAGTTTCGCCTTAATCGTGATCAAGCCTACGAGTGAGGCGAAACTTAAGTCAAAAAGTGAGTAAAATTTTTGAAGAATCCATAGTTTTATATTAATATTACATATACCTAACATTACTTGGATTTCTAATATGAACCTGATAACAAATAAGACGTACCAATCGTTTCTACGGGCCAGGTTTTGAAACAGTTTTAAAGTTAAGATCAAGCGAAACGGTCGTTTTGCGGGAGAACGCCTCCCAGAAACTACAGTGCTTATGTAACGGTAAAAATATAGTTTGTATAAGCCAGACATGCACTCAAGTCGGAGTTTCAACCAATCGTAGCGCACTATAGCCTGGGTTAAGGGACAGTCGGGCTTATCTTGACTTTAATCCTGTTTTATAATGCGACCCAAATTCACTATATTCAAATTCATTATTAATGCTCATAGCATTTTCTAGCACCTAATCTGTCTACCACCTACCATAAAAACCCTCAGAGTCTTATTATTACGTAGTCACAAACTCAAATTAATGAGAAAAATTTCATGCACTGGGTGGGATTCGAACCAACGGATCCCTACGCTACCTGGATTACCAGACTGTAGAAGAGAATGCGGTTCAGTTAACACCGCCCTTGATCAAGTTTTTTTTTTTCTTCTTAATTTCAATTTCTATGTATACATATACAGGGTGATCGGAACCACCCAGCCACTATCTTTTTCTCTTATCTTGAAGAAAAGGGGTTTTACTCATGTTACCCCTGCACTCCCAGGAAGTACATTTACTTTTCCTCTCGTCAGGTTCATGCGGGACACGGCAGAGCGCTGGAAGAACGTGTCCACCGAGCTGCGCTGTGTCCACTCCATGCTGGAGGAGCTGGTGCTGTACTGGACACGCTGGGAGACTCTCTCCTCCGAGCTGGAGCAGTGGATGAGAGTGGCGTACACCAAGCTGAGCCTGTCGGAGGAAGAGAAGCTAGATTTCTTTCAGGTGGGTTCAAGATAATAATAATAATTACCAAACTGAACCTGTCGGAGGAGGAGGAGAAGCTAGATTTCTTTCAGGTGGGTTCAAGATAATAATAATTACCAAACTGAACCTGTAGGAGGAGGAGAAGCTAGATTTCTTTCAGGTGGGTTCAAGATAATAATAATTACCAAACTGAACCTGTCGGAGGAGGAGAAGCTAGATTTCTTTCAGGTGGGTTCAAGATAATAATAATTACCAAACTGAACCTGTCGGAGGAGGAGAAGCTAGATTTCTTTCAGGTGGGTTCAAGATAATAATAATTACCAAACTGAACCTATCGGAGGAGGAGGAGAAGCTAGATTTCTTTCAGGTGGGTTCAAGATAATAATAATTACCAAACTGAACCTGTAGGAGGAGGAGAAGCTAGATTTCTTTCAGGTGGGTTCAAGATAATAATAATTACCAAACTGAACCTGTAGGAGGAGGAGAAGCTAGATTTCTTTCAGGTGGGTTCAAGATAATAATAATTACCAAACTGAACCTGTCGGAGGAGGAGAAGCTAAATTTCTTTCAGGTGGGTTCAAAATAATAATAATTACCAAACTGAACCTGTAGGAGGAGGAGAAGCTAGATTTCTTTCAGGTGGGTTCAAGATAATAATAATTACCAAACTGAACCTGTCGGAGGAGGAGAAGCTAAATTTCTTTCAGGTGGGTTCAAGATAATAATAATTACCAAACTGAGCCTGTCGGAGGAGGAGAAGCTAGATTTCTTTCAGGTGGGTTCAAGATAATAATAATTACCAAACTGAACCTATCGGAGGAGGAGGAGAATCTAGATTTCTTTCAGGTGGGTTCAAGATAATAATAATTACCAAACTGAGCCTGTCGGAGGAGGAGAAGCTAGATTTCTTTCAGGTGGGTTCAAGATAATAATAATTACCAAGCTGAGCCTATCGGAGGAGGAGAAGCTAGATTTCTTTCAGGTGGGTTCAAGATAATAATAATTACCAAACTGAACCTATCGGAGGAGGAGAAGCTAGATTTCTTTCAGGTGGGTTCAAGATAATAATAATTACCAAACTGAACCTATCGGAGGAGGAGAAGCTAGATTTCTTTCAGGTGGGTTCAAGATAATAATAATTACCAAACTGAACCTATCGGAGGAGGAGGAGAAGCTAGATTTCTTTCAGGTGGGTTCAAGATAATAATAATTACCAAACTGAACCTATCGGAGGAGGAGGAGAAGCTAGATTTCTTTCAGGTGGGTTCAAGATAATAATAATTACCAAGCTGAGCCTATCGGAGGAGGAGAAGCTAGATTTCTTTCAGGTGGGTTCAAGATAATAATAATTACCAAACTGAACCTATCGGAGGAGGAGAAGCTAGATTTCTTTCAGGTGGGTTCAAGATAATAATAATTACCAAACTGAACCTATCGGAGGAGGAGGAGAAGCTAGATTTCTTTCAGGTGGGTTCAAGATAATAATAATTACCAAACTGAACCTGTCGGAGGAGGAGAAGCTAGATTTCTTTCAGGTGGGTTCAAGATAATAATAATTACCAAACTGAACCTGTCGGAGAAGGAGGAGGAGCTAGATTTCTTTCAGGTGGGTTCAAGATAATAATAATTACCAAACTGAACTTCGGAGGAGGAGGAGGAGCTAGATTTCTTTCAGGTGGGTTCAAGATAATAATAATTACCAAACTGAGCCTGTCGGAGGAGGAGGAGCTAGATTTCTTTCAGGTGGGTTCAAGATAATAATAATTACCAAGCTGAACCTGTCGGAGGAGGAGAAGCTAGATTTCTTTCAGGTGGGTTCTATTTTTTTTTATCGTATGACTGTTTTATTTTACAAAATAATCGGTACAATATAGAGAAGGAGAGAAAAAAATAGTAATAACATGACAACATAAAAAATTAAATAAGTGACTAAGAGATGAAAAAGGTTGTCGGAGGAGGAGAAGCTAGATTTCTTTCAGGTGGGTTCTATTTTTATTTTTTTTTTTTTATCGTATGACTGTTTTATTTTACAAAATAATCGGTACAATATAGAGAAGGAGAGAAAAAATAGTAATAACATGACAACAGAAAAAATTAAATAAGTGACTAAGAGATGAAAAAGGTTGTCGGAGGAGGAGAAGCTAGATTTCTTTCAGGTGGGTTCAATTTTTTATTTATTTATTGTATGACTGTTTTATTTTACAAAATAATCGGTACAATATAGAGAAGGAGAGAAAAAAATAGTAATAACATGACAACAGAAAAAACTAAATAAGTGACTAAGAGATGAAAAAGGTTGTCGGAGGAGGAGAAGCTAGATTTCTTTCAGGTGGGTTCAATTTTTTATTTATTTATTGTATGACTGTTTTATTTTACAAAATAAATCGGTACAATATAGAGAAAGAGAAATAATAATAATAACATGACAACAGAGAAAATTAAATAAGTGACTAAGAGATGAAAAAGGTTGTCGGAGGAGGAGAAGCTAGATTTCTTTCAGGTGGGTTCTATTTTTTTTTTTTTTTTTTTTTTTTATCGTATGACTGTTTTATTTTACAAAATAATCGGTACAATATAGAGAAGGAGAGAAAAAAATAGTAATAACATGACAACAGAAAAAATTAAATAAGTGACTAAGAGATGAAAAAGGTTGTCGGAGGAGGAGAAGCTAGATTTCTTTCAGGTGGGTTCAAGATAATAATAATTACCAAGCTGAGCCTATCGGAGGAGGAGGAGAAGCTAGATTTCTTTCAGGTGGGTTCAAGATAATAATAATTACCAAACTGAACCTATCGGAGGAGGAGGAGAAGCTAGATTTCTTTCAGGTGGGTTCAAGATAATCTCGAAGGACCATGAAAAGAAAAGGTGCCTCTAGAGGCCAAAAGGGCTGGTTACAAAAATGAAAGAATTAAGTATGTTTATTGAAATCAACAGTTTTTATTTAATAGGTTTCTAAAGTTTCACACAGCAAAATATATTATTGATTTTATGGAAAATATAGTGGAAAAAACTACGAAAATGTTAAGAATTAGTGACTTTTGGAAAGAGAGAGTTGAGAACACGCGAAGAGGTGAGAAAAGCTTCTGGCTAAATTTTCTTATTCAAAATAAACAAATATTGTCGTTATGGACAGTCAGCTGATAAATAATCTGTAATCTTCTCTACACTCGCGCCAATTTAAAATGTGGCGCGAACATACCCCCAGCTTTGAAGGGTTAATAACTGAAAATTTATAGGGATTAAACCTTCAACAGAATGTTAATAATTTTATATGTGGTTAGTTGCCACCTAAATATTAAGGAGAACATGAAACATGAGAACTAGAAGAGAATTCATTACATGAATAAAAGAAAAAGCTGTAAAGAGTTAATTTTCAAACAACACAACAGACGAAAATGAAAGAAAAAATATTAAGATGTTCCTGTAAGAAAATATACAATAGTAACAGTTACATCCTAATAAAACATTGCATATTTGAAATAAATAGTTTTAAGATAAGAAAATAACTAGAAATAATACTTTAGCCATATTTTTTAGACCTCATATATTTCATTGTGAAGGAAGAGGACATAAGTTACATACAGAACGTCTAAATTCACTTTTAGATGTTTTCATCAAGGCAACACTAGAAAACCATAACTCTTTTATAGGAGTTTTACGAAAACTACGACAGGAGCGATTAGACCCAAGGGATCATAAATTGATAGAATGTAGGAGAGCATACCTCTTTTAGTACATATGCACCTACGTAGGGATTTATTCTAAAGAATAATTCATCGGAAGTTGCATTCCAATGCATACCAAGCACTTTAAGAGTGAGATTATCTTTGTCCCAGGAAATCATTTCCGCTAATTGATTAAAAGGAGGAATCACTCCGAGGACGTCAGACGAATTTGAAGTCCACTTGGTGAAAATGAAACCGGCTGATTGAAACATATCGGAGACTTCTCTGTAGAAAGAGATAGTTTCATCTTTAGTTAAAAAAGAAGCAACACAATCATCCATGAAAAGGTTATTTAAAATATTTTTAGAAGCGAGAGGATAATTTTCCGCCTCGTCTAAGAACAACTGCTGAACTGTGCGCAGCGCTAAGAAGGGAGAGGGTTTTATACCAAATACTACTACCTTGAGATTGTAAAATTTCAAAGGTTCATTGGGAGAAAATCGCCAAATAAGTTTCTGAAATTTCCAATAGTTTTCCATTACCTTGATCTGGAGAAACATTTTTGTGATATCTCCATTTAAGGCATAAGGAAACAATCGGAAGTTAAGAAGGACACGAAATATATTTGTATATAGCTTAGGACCATAATACAATAAGTCATTGAGGGACTTACCGCTGCTAGTTTTAGCACCAGCGTCATAGACAATACGAATTTTAGAAGAAATACTATCGGGCTTTTCCACTGATCTATGAGGTAAGAAATAGCCTGAGATATCTGATTGATCAGAACATTCACTAATGAAATCTTTGTCAAGAAGTTCGGTAATAGCTTGGCTATATTTCGAATGAAGATCAGGGGAAGAATTCAATTTCTTTTCTAGACTAAGAAATCTTTTCTTAGCAGATAAGAATGAGTCCCCCAGCTGTGAAGGGTCCTCTTTAAAAGGTAAAGGGACAACATATTTACCATCACTACTACGAGATACTTGTGAGGAATAAATTTTCTCACAAGCTTGATCTTCGGGACTGAATTTTTCCTCATTGAGAAGAGGAGGTAAAGATTCTAATTCCCAAAATCTTTGTAATTTGTGATCGAAAGAAGAATTTTGAAACATACAATATTTCTTACTACGAGTGTTACGATTACCGACAGAATCCTGCACTGGGGCGTTTCCGAAAATAACGTAACCGAGCTTTGTGTCAAGCGCTACAGGCTGGTCACTGCAGCCAGATACCAGGTTGCCAAGAATGACGTAAGGATAAACAGAAGAGCCGAGAATACCTGCTATAGGACCAGGAGACATGTAGCTATCATCTGAAAGTGAGAGAGAATTAAGATAAGATAACTTTGAACTAGCAATGGGCAGAGTAGGTAATTTATCGACAATATTATCAACTACTAGAGCTTGAACAGAAAATTTTATTCTGTCATCAAATCTGGATGAAAAGGAAAATCTAACTTGACCATGGACATGGCTTGAATTAGCACCAAGGCCAGTAAGATTAGCATTAGACGGAAGGAGAGGACATTGAAGAAAATCGAGAGCATCTTTAGTGAGAATATTACTCATAGAGCCACTATCTAATAAAAATCTCATTTGTTTGGACACACCGTATACATTATATACATTAATTTTAATAGTACCTAACAACACAGTATTATTATTATTATGATTGTCCTCTACGCTCTGATAGCATTTGAGGTTGTGATTCTGTGAGACGTGAGGTTGTGATTCACTCTCCGGGGTTCGAACCCGGGGTGCTTGACTGTTATTATTAGCACTGTAAGTAGGTGAGCTTTTGTGCTCTGAACTAGACTTCTCAGAATTATTTTGAGAGAAATGTAATAGAGAATGATGTTTTAACCTACATTTGGTACAAACATGCTTTGATTTACAATCGATCACTCGATGTTTACCACCTAGGCAATTAACACAAAGAGCGTGTTGTTTAACGAATGTGTACCTATCTTGGGGAATAAGCTTGTGAAAGTCTTCGCATTTGAATAGCGCATGATCTGACTTACACATTAAACAAGAGATATTATTTTCTACCAAAAAAGTATGTGATTCTTTTTTGCTACTACTAATATTATTATTGTTACTCATAGCTGACCTGTTATAATGAAACCCTGAAGATTTATTATTATAATGACTACTACTAATAAATGGGTCGGGCTGAATACGTGACAGGATCTTGCTTTGATTTTCTACGAATTTGAGAAGTTTTTTGAAGGTGGGAATTTCATTTGAATCCAGTGAGCTTTCGAACAGCCGACGAGTTTGATCATCAAGTTTCAGGTTGCCGATGTAAAATAAAATGAAGTCTTGAAGATCAGGAATATCCATAGCTTGAAGTGCAGCGACAGCGGATCCAAATTTATCGACGAATAAACTGAGGTGGTGACTTGATTCACTTTTATGAGGTTTGAATTGAAATAAGATGTCCATATAGTGAGTCGCAAGTTGACGTTGATCTTCGTATTTTGATACGAGACTTTTCCAAATGACGTCATAGTTGTTATCAGTGGGGAGGATGCCGGCGCAGACAGAGAGAGCTCTACCGCTAAGTTTTGAAAGTAGGTGTTGCAGTTTGTGAGCCTTTGGCAAATCAGTTCTCTCATGAATGTTGGATTTGAATAAATTGTAGAATAGCGGCCAGTCATTTATATTTCCAGAGAATGAAGAAATTTGAAGAGGTTCGAGACGAATGTTTTCAGCTGGATTACTGAATGATGCGTTTTGAGATGATGGGGAGGAGGGGCTGGGTTTGTTCAGGATTGACTCTGCGTACTTGATACAGCCACGCATAGTATCCACGGTTTCCAAATCGCCATATCCAGTTGGGCGATCAACATTGAGACCTAATTCCAACTGATTAATTTTATCCAATAAGTTAGAATATTCAGCAAAATTTGAATTGATTAATAAAACCTTACGTTTGAATAAAGATTGATCATTAGGATTTTTAAGTTTTTTACTAAGATCATAAAGTTCTTGAAAGAAAGAAAATAGATAGTCTTTTTTATTGTTTAGCACTTTTAGTTCGTTTTCTGACATTATGAATGAGACACTAGGTACTACGAATAGGTTTAAGTTCGAATAATTTATTTTGAAGGCACTACGAATTAAATGGTGTTGAGAAAAAAGTCACTTCAACGAATAGTTTTTGAAAGATCTACGAATAGGTATGAAACTGCTACGATATATTGTTGAATTCACTACGAATAAATTATTAAACGACAAAAGGAACATGAAAGTATCCGGCTCGAAGGACCATGAAAAGAAAAGGTGCCTCTAGAGGCCAAAAGGGCTGGTTACAAAAATGAAAGAATTAAGTATGTTTATTGAAATCAACAGTTTTTATTTAATAGGTTTCTAAAGTTTCACACAGCAAAATATATTATTGATTTTATGGAAAATATAGTGGAAAAAACTACGAAAATGTTAAGAATTAGGCCCGTATTTTTGAACGACCCTAAAACAAATTTAGTGTGAGTGGTCCGGATACGCGTGCGCAGTGAATCATATCAGCCACAGAGACAGAATTTATTTTGAACTTAAGTTTTGAACGCTTCTTACAAATCTTGAGCGCAGCTCAGCGCATGAGCAGAAACCATTTCAGCCAGAAAGATGTAGATATAAATATAAATAAACAACACGTTTCTTTGCATTTCCAATCAGCTGACCCTAAAAGTGAATGAAATTTGTTGAAATTTTGAAGTGTCGAAATTGGTCACTTTACAATTGCCGGTGATTTCTCATCGGTATTTTTGAAATTCGTGAAGACACATTATAATATTTCTTGGAAGTGATTTTACTTCCTAACTATTATTGTATTTTATTTATTTAGCAAATAGATAACCTTTTTAACAAATTTGTGATAATCCCTTATAATTATGCTGGCAATATTCGAGAAACAAACAAAACGCTAATTTTGCACCGCCAAGAAAGAAAGAAAGAAAAGCTTTTTTATATACCTACGTATATCCACGTATTTTCTTTGGGAAGACGAACATATTTCAAGAGATATCCTTAATTTTGAATGGCCTAATAGAGCCTGAAAGACCTGAAGACATCTGATTAAGAAAAAAGTTTGCTAACAAGTAGTTTGGACAAACTAATTTACAATAGACATGTTGTATTTATTGAAAGTTAAATATTTGTCATTATTTTCTAAATATTAATAAAAAATATTATATGTATCTTTTAATCAAGTATATATGCAAAATAAAAATATTTTTACTGTACCCTCCTCATTATAGGACAAAGGTAGCATTTACCTATCTCGTTTTTTTTTCATATTACGACGGGGGTTTTACCCTGCGATCGTAGGAAACTCACAAACCTTCTACCCACATTAACTTCAGCCAGCCTGGGTTGGGTCGAAATGCCCGCATCACGAAGTCTTCACCTGGACGTTGCTTAACTTTGGTGGTCCCACGAGAACCGGTGCATTCACAGCGCCATCAACGCTGGCTCTATCTGGTTTATTTGTGATTTTATATCACAACGTATGTCGGTAGGTTGACGAAATTTCAAGTAACATATTCATTTTTTATTCTCGTATGTCACAAGTGGTCGTCTCTACCAATACTCATTTTTCCACACCAGATATTAGTGAACCACGTAACATCCAAAATACAGAAATAAAAAAGTCTAATTCCTCCGGAATTCAAACTCAGCTCACTTCAATGTAAGTCTGGTGCGCTAGACTACTCGGACACTGTGACTCCTGACACCGTCGAGCATAAAAAGTCTTTGAAGGGGTTGGGAAATCATGAATAATGAGTACATTTGGTAGATACCTGTGTAGAAAATAAGTAGAATGAAAACATTGAAAAGAGAACATTGGATATGTGATAAAACAATGAATTAACATTTTTCTTTATTAATAAATTAATTCAATTATTGAACAATAGATAGCACAGTCTGAGTTGGACCGGGAATAGCTAGCATCAAGATTGTCCAAAATTTAAATGGTCACCCATCCGAGTCCTGAATTCGCTGGACGTTGCTTATCATAATCGACGGACCGAAAACTGGTGAATTCAACGTGCCATCGACACTAGTATCAACATTCAACGTGCCTGTGAGATATAAATTGTAGGTACTTCTTTCGCTGAGAAGGCTGAGATCGGAATAGTAATAATTATTTTCAATTTGGCTTCCATCTCGGAAAAAACTTGTTTAATTCATAAAAAGGATAAAGAAATTTAAAACTATTAAACAAGAAGAATCACCAGACAAAAATTATTTTTGAAAAAATTAGAAAATGTAAACAATAACACAGATGATTTTCACACAGAGGTGAAAATACCCTCTGTGTGAAATGGGCCATATTCACAGAAAAATTGTAATTGCTCGTGAGGAAAGAAAATGTTTGCAAGCTTTATTTTTAGCTTTGTGATGTACATATACCTTTTACTTCCATAGAAACAAAAGCTTTTGATATTTGATAAAAGAAAAAACTCTTTATTGTACTCAAAACTTTTTTATTGTAGATCGAAGCAACTCCTTTGGATTTCGGAAGAAAAAGCATTTCCTTCTTTTGAATGGGGCCCAATAGTGCGCCTGTGCGGAAACGGCATCGAGCACTGAGGTTATATAACATAGAGGGAACCCGATGTATCAAGATTTGCGTTCAAAAGGGACTATCAGCTGATTTCAAAATCAATGCCGGACTTGTAGTAATTTTTCTTTCGCGAAAGAGTGGGTACCTAAACTACCTAATTCTTCTGAAATAATATTTTTACTATTTTCATACTTACATATTAGTAATTTCTGTCTTTCTTCCTCTTTTACTTTCCTTATTTTCTACTTATTATGTAGTAATATAAGAGTCGGTATCTGACGTGAAAAT
Source organism: Bactericera cockerelli (assembly GCA_024516035.1). Classification (NCBI taxonomy): domain Eukaryota; kingdom Metazoa; phylum Arthropoda; class Insecta; order Hemiptera; family Triozidae; genus Bactericera; species Bactericera cockerelli. The sequence goes on along the minus strand of CM044955.1, from coordinate 59,078,152 downwards.
TAAAGATGTTTAGATGTCCGCCTTTACATGAAGTAAACAAAAAATTCAAATAAATTGAACCAATCAGAAGCCGGGATTTGTTGAAAGAGGGACCATCAGCTGTTCAAAGTTGGACGCATAAATTTGTTCAACTCGAGATAGGTAAGGTTCCCTCTATATTATATGATCTCAGTGGAATCGAGAGATTCATAAGTCACAATTTATATACTTAATTGGCCAAAAAATTTCAAAATCCCGACGGTTGTCCCTAAAGTAGTTTTAGGGACGTTCAAAAATACGGGCCTTAGTGACTTTTGGAAAGAGAGAGTTGAGAACACGCGAAGAGGTGAGAAAAGCTTCTGGCTAAATTTTCTTATTCAAAATAAACAAATATTGTCGTTATGGACAGTCAGCTGATAAATAATCTGTAATCTTCTCTACACTCGCGCCAATTTAAAATGTGGCGCGAACAATAATAATTACCAAACTGAACCTATCGGAGGAGGAGGAGAAGCTAGATTTCTTTCAGGTGGGTTCAAGATAATAATAATTACCAAACTGAGCCTGTCGGAGGAGGAGAAGCTAGATTTCTTTCAGGTGGGTTCAAGATAATAATAATTACCAAACTGAACCTATCGGAGGAGGAGAAGCTAGATTTCTTTCAGGTGGGTTCAAGATAATAATAATTACCAAACTGAACCTGTCGGAGGAGGAGGAGAAGCTAGATTTCTTTCAGGTGGGTTCAGGATAATAATAATTACCAAACTGTACCTATCGGAGGAGGAGAAGCTAGATTTCTTTCAGGTGGGTTCAGGATAATAATAATTACCAAGCTGAACCTGTCGGAGGAGGAGAAGCTAGATTTCTTTCAGGTGGGTTCAAGATAATAATAAATAATAATTACCAAACTGAACCTGTCGGAGGAGGAGGAGAAGCTAGATTTCTTTCAGGTGGATTCAAGATAATAATAATAATTACCAAACTGAACCTGTCGGAGGAGGAGGAGAAGCTAGATTTCTTTCAGGTGGGTTCAAAATAATAATAATTACCAAGCTGAGCCTGTCGGAGGAGGAGAAGCTAGATTTCTTTCAGGTGGGTTCAAGATAATAATAATTACCAAACTGAACCTATCGGAGGAGGAGAAGCTAGATTTCTTTCAGGTGGGTTCAAGATAATAATAATTACCAAACTGAACCTGTCGGAGGAGGAGGAGAAGCTAGATTTCTTTCAGGTGGGTTCAAGATAATAATAATTACCAAGCTGAGCCTGTCGGAGGAGGAGAAGCTAGATTTCTTTCAGGTGGGTTCAAGATAATAATAATTACCAAGCTGAGACTGTCGGAGGAGGAGAAGCTAGATTTCTTTCAGGTGGGTTCAAGATAATAATAATTACCAAGCTGAGCCTGTCGGAGGAGGAGAAGCTAGATTTCTTTCAGGTGGGTTCAAGATAATAATAATAATTACCAAACTGAACCTGTCGGAGGAGGAGGAGAAGCTAGATTTCTTTCAGGTGGGTTCAAGATAATAATAATTACCAAGCTGAGCCTGTCGGAGGAGGAGAAGCTAGATTTCTTTCAGGTGGGTTCAAGATAATAATAATAATTACCAAACTGAACCTGTCGGAGGAGGAGGAGAAGCTAGATTTCTTTCAGGTGGATTCAAGATAATAATAATAATTACCAAACTGAACCTGTCGGAGGAGGAGGAGAAGCTAGATTTCTTTCAGGTGGGTTCAAGATAATAATAATTACCAAGCTGAGCCTGTCGGAGGAGGAGAAGCTAGATTTCTTTCAGGTGGGTTCTATTTTTTTTATTTTTTTTTTTTTTCGTATGACTGTTTTATTTTACAAAATAATCGGTACAATATAGAGAAGGAGAGAAAAAAATAGTAATAACATGACAACAGAAAAAATTAAATAAGTGACTAAGAGATGAAAAAGGTTGTCGGAGGAGGAGAAGCTAGATTTCTTTCAGGTGGGTTCTATTTTTTTTTTTTTTTTTTTTTTTTTTTATCGTATGACTGTTTTATTTTACAAAATAAATCGGTACAATATAGAGAAGGAGAAGAAAATAATAATAATAACATGACAACAGAGAAAATTAAATAAGTGACTAAGAGATGAAAAAGGTGGTCGGAGGAGGAGAAGCTAGATTTCTTTCAGGTGGGTTCTATTTTTATTTTTTTATTTATCGTATGACTGTTTTATTTTACAAAATAAATCGGTACAATATAGAGAAAGAGAAATAATAATAATAATAATAACATGACAACAGAGAAAATTAAATAAGTGACTAAGAGATGAAAAAGGTGGTCGGAGGAGGAGAAGCTAGATATCTTTCAGGTGGGTTCAAGATAATAATAATTACCAAACTGAGCCTATCGGAGGAGGAGAAGCTAGATATCTTTCAGGTGGGTTCAAGATAATAATAATCACCAAACTGAACCTATCGGAGGAGGAGGAGAAGCTAGATTTCTTTCAGGTGGGTTCAAGATAATAATAATTACCAAGCTGAGCCTGTCGGAGGAGGAGAAGCTAGATTTCTTTCAGGTGGGTTCAAGATAATAATAATTACCAAGCTGAACCTGTCGGAGGAGGAGAAGCTAGATTTCTTTCAGGTGGGTTCAAGATAATAATAATTACCGGATATTCATGAAGAGATAGTTTTTTTAGAAAATTCTGCCCGACCCGGAATTGAACTCAGAATCTCTGGGCCACGGGCAGTCACAATCGTTACACCACAGAGCCTGGATAAACCGATAAACCCGTCATTATTATTATAATACTCGACTCATACCTCGTGTGGAAAAATGAGTTCTTACGGCATTACCAGAATATGAAGAATAACGTAAACAATTTGAGAAAGTAAAGAAGGCTCTTATTAATGCTGTGCTACCCACAAAAATTGTGAAGAGGCCTTGTGCTTTACCTTTACCACAAAGAAATCATACTTTAACTTATTATTATTAGTTAACTTAGTTATGTTTTTAATTCTGTTTTTTCTTCCTTGCAGGATCTAAGCACATGGAAGGAGAAATACGAAAAGCTGGGTGACACAGTGAGTTTCCTAGTGGCCACCTGTGAGCCATCCGTGGCCGAGAAGCTGAAACAGCAGTTCCTCTCGATCAGCCTGAACTGGGACGGGCTCTACGGCCAGATACAGAACTACATGAACGCCGGCCGTATCCTGCAGTACAGGAAACAATTCAAGGCGGGCCTTCAGAAGCTGCAGATCTGGTTGAGAAACGCTGAGCAACTGCTTGCCAGCAAGCGGCTGCCTGGTCTGAACAGCATGAAGGAGTATGCTCACAAGATACAAGTAAGTGATAACGGACCTCATTTTCAATACTAATTCGGACTAATGAGTGCCTGATTCGAACTAATGAGTGCCCGATTCGAACTAATGAGTGCCCGGATTCGAACTAATGAGTGCCCGATTCGAACTAATGAGTCCCTATATTCCAGCAGTAAGGCCAAGTATCATTATGTGGTCAAAATCCCGAACGGGAAGATAACTTTCATGTCCCATTCATAACTTTCTCATGCTAGAACTCCAGACGTAGACGATCCTAGTTGAATAATATAATAGGTCTAAAAAACGATTCTCTATACCTCTCTTTTAAAGAAGAAATCTTAAAACAATTTTTAATGATACCCTTGAACGTTCCAATGTAGACCACATTGATGGTCTCCAGCCAAATTTAGTTGAACAGTTGCCTCTCGTCCTGAACCACATGTTATCATGTGCGATCAACCATCATGGTATGATAATAATAATAGCAATAATATCGCCTTATTCATACTGCCCGACTAGGACTATTAAGTCCCATTATTCCAGCAGTAAGCCCAAGACATATTATTATGTAGTAAAAATCCCAAATGGGAGGATAACTTGTCATGTCCCGGCTGGGTTTCAAAATCGCGACCTCTGGGTTTCTCTGGATTCACAGAGTGCCGCCTTCACCACTAAGCTACCGGGTATAATTGAATAAAGCTCAAAAGAGCTCACTAAACCACGTCTGTTTGTATGTCTAATTTCACCAAGCTTGATCCCCCTCCCATCATAAATTCTAGGTGCTAAGTAGAATTTCGCCAAGTTTGATCCCCTCCCATCATAAATTCCAGGTGCTAAGTAGAATTTCGCCAAGTTTGACCCCTACCATCATAAATTCCAGGTGCTAAGTAGAAGTTCGCCAAGTTTGACCCCTCCCATCATAAATTCCAGGTGCTAAGTAGAATTTCGCCAAGTTTGATCCCCTCCCATCATAAATTCCAGGTGCTAAGTAGAATTTCGCCAAGTTTGACCCCTCCCATCATAAATTCCAGGTGCTAAGTAGAATTTCGCCAAGTTTGACCCCTCCCATCATAAATTCCAGGTGCTAAGTAGAATTTCGCCAAGTTTGACCCCTCCCATCATAAATTCCAGGTGCTAAGTAGAATTTCGCCAAGTTTGACCCCTCCCATCATAAATTCCAGGTGCTAAGTAGAATTTCGCCAAGTTTGACCCCTCCCATCATAAATTCCAGGTGCTAAGTAGAATTTCGCCAAGTTTGACCCCTCCCATCATAAATTCCAGGTGCTAAGTAGAATTTCGCCAAGTTTGACCCCTCCCATCATAAATTCCAGGTGCTAAGTACCGAAATAGAAGACATGGAGGATATCCTGAAGTCCATCAGCAAGTGTCTGCAAGCCATGATGAACGACATGAGAAGGGACGAGGTGCTGTCTCTCATGGAGGTGCTGAAGACTGAGAAGGAAGCTCTGATACTTGTGAGGGCGCAACTGCCCACCAGACTAGCAGAGTGCCACCAGGTGGGTAGTGAAATATTTTACTCTACAATTTAGGTACTTTGTAACCATGTCAAACCCTTATCTTGGCAATGTGTCCATATGGATACCATCAGTTTTTTTACTCTATTGGTCCAAAATTAATCCTAAAGCATTTTTTCTTCCACAGAACGTTTAAAATTATTTTCTTTTTTTACGCTTTATTTAAAGTGGCAGGATGGAGCTCTTCCATCCAACCATCCAATTATTATCCTCTTGAAAAAGTAATTATCATGCTCTTTTCTTTTTCAAAAAATAAATGGAAAATTAAAAATTGAAATTCTCTGCCAAGATAAGGGCCTAATCTTCCTCGTGGTCTTTTTCCTTGAACTTTTTTTTTTTCATCCCCCAATTATCATCATCCTCTTTCACTTTTTCAAAAAATAAATAGAATATTAAAAATTGAAATTTGAGGGGCAAGGACTCTGAATGTTACAGACCTCTCTTTAAATAAATATTAAAAAAAAAAACAAAAAAAAAAATTGAAAATCTCTGCCAAGTCCTTCTTGTCGTCTTTTTCATTGAACTGTTTTCTTTCTTTTCTTCAGTCCCTTTACGTGTTGTTTATTTCCTCTCAGGTGCAAGTTCAGCTGGAGGCTCTGGAGGTGAGTCACGACGAGATCCAGAAGTGGCTGACCCATGCCGAGGAGCACGTGGGGTCATTGACCCTCACGGGGGGCAGGGAGAACATGAAGCAGATGCTGGACAGACACAAGGTAGGTAGAAGTACTTTTCTGGCCTTATTCAACTGCCCTTTTTTCTGACTTTATTCAATTCCCTTTTTCTGCCCTTATTCAACTGCCCTTTTTTCTGCCCTTGTTCGACTGCCCTTTTTTCTGCCCTTATTCAACTACCTTTTTCTGCCCTTATTCAACTACTACCTTTTTTCTGCCCTTATTCAACTGCCCTTTTTTCTGACTTTATTCAATTCCCTTTTTCTGCCCTTATTCAACTACCTTTTCTTGCCTTTATTCAACTACCTTTTTCTGCCCTTATTCAACTGCCCTTTTTCTGCCCTTATTCGAAGGGCGTAAAGTAAAAAGTAGAAAAAACAATAAAATAGAATTCTTTCTATACCTGAATTATAATAATAATAACACTTTTTAGTGGAAGGTAAACACCAGGCGAAGGTTAATGCTCAAAGCATTTTTTCAGAGTTTGGATAGTATTTGCTCCACCTCAGCCTCAGTTGTTTTTCACAAACCATGCCTGGGAAAGGATAATGATAATAATACTCTTTAGTGGAAGATAACCACCAGGCGAGGTTAATGCTCAAAGCCTTTTCTACCACCTAACCCTCAGAATCTTATTATTATGTGGTCACAAACTCAAATGAATCAGGAAAAAATCATGCAATGGGTAAGATTTGAACCAACGGATCCACACACTACCTGGATTACCAGAGTAGCGCGTTAACCACTTGACTAGCAGTGAACCTTATATCCAGGTTTCTCATACATAGAGGTTATTTTCTCTTATAGAGAGAAAAATTTGACCTGGAAATTGTTCTCTTATATCCAGATATATCTTACAAAGAGGTTATTTTCTATAATACAGAGGTGAATTTGACCTGGAAATCGTTCTTTTACATTCAGGTTCGACTGTATTTGAAAACATTCTTTGGTGAGAGACTGATGTTTTATTATGCCTACATCAGATAATTATCAAAATTGTTCTTTTTCACAAAAAAGGCTGTTTTCTCGAAAGCAGTGTCTCGCGCGTTAACCACTGGACTACCATCAGTTCTTGTTCAACATTGTTCTTTTTCAACAACAAAAAATTGCAGGCTGTGTTTTCGAAAGCGGTTTACTACAAGAGCATGCTGGAAAGCAAGAACAAGGTGGTCCAGAACATCCACAGCTTCGTCGAGGCTGATGACCTCGTCAGCAAGAATGCGCAACTGAACGCGCGCTTCAACAGCGTCTCCCAGGAGGCGCACAAGTGGGACCAAGCTCTGGCCGAGACGCTGCGGTGCTGGCACAACATGACTGAGGTGAGAGAAAAAAATTGAAATCGGAGCAAAAAAATGTTTTTTTCATTACAAAAATGAACACTACTTCCGAGAATAATTTAATATTAGAAATCGGATTAGAAATAATAAATTGGTATTAAAATTAAAATCGGAGCAGAAAAATATTTTTTTTTTTTTTACAAAAATGAACACTACTTTCGAGAATAATAATATTAGAAATCGGATTACAAATTAAAAATAATAAATTGGCACAACATGACTGAGGTAAGAGAAAAAAATAGAAAGCGGAGCAAAAAAAATATTTTTTTTACAAACACTACTTCCGAGAAAAATTTAATATTAGAAATCGGATTACAAATAATAAATTAAAAATAATAAATTGGCACAACATGACTGAGGTAAGAGAAAAAAATTAAAATCGGAGCAAAAAAATATTTTTTTTACAAAAATGAACACTACTTCCGAGAATAATTTAATATTAGAAATCGGATTAGAAATAATAAATTGGTATTAAAATTAAAATCGGAGCAGAAAAATATTTTTTTTTTACAAAAATGAACACTACTTTCGAGAATAATAATATTAGAAATCAGATTACAAATTAAAAATAATAAATTGGCACAACATGACTGAGGTAAGAGAAATTAAAATTGAAATCGGAGCAAAAAAAAATATTTTTTTTTTATACAAAAATGAACACTACTTCCGAGAATAATTTAATATTAGAAATCGGATTACAAATTAAAAATAATAAATTGGCACAACATGACTGAGGTAAGAGAAATTAAAATTGAAATCGGAGCTAAAAAAAAATATTTTTTTTTTTTACAAAAATGAACACTACTTCCGAGAATAATTTAATATTAGAAATCGGATTACAAATAATAAATTAAAAATAATAAATTGGCACAACATGACTGAGGTAAGAGAAAAAAATAGAAAGCGGAGCAAAAAAATATTTTTTTTACAAACACTACTTCCGAGAAAAATTTAATATTAGAAATCGGATTACAAATAATAAATTAAAAATAATAAATTGGCACAACATGACTGAGGTAAGAGAAAAAAATAGAAATCGGAGCAAAAAAATTTTTTCTTACAAAAACGAACACAATACTTCTAATATTAGAAAAACTTTGTGTGCTAATTGTGCCCCGGAAGCGCTTTTGCATTACGTGAGGTCAATTTACCTTTACATCCATGCCATTCCGGAAACGGAAAACTCGTTCAGAATTTTCCGCTCCGGCCGGGATTCGAACCCGTAAACGCCGTGGCAGCAACCAATGCTCTTAGCCAATTAGCCACGGAGGTCGACATTAGACACTTATTTTACTACTACCGATTTTTTTATATTAAAAAAAGGAAAGTGCTGTTCAAGCATTAAGTTGCGGAGAATTAAGTCTACATAAATAAAACATTCTTGTACGTTTCCACAGGTCACCCGGGTACTGGAAGAGTGGATAGAAACCGCCGAGCGTCTGCTGAGCGAGACTGCGCCCGGTAATCATCTCACCACTCTGGTGGAAACTCACCGCTCCTTCTTCAGTAACATGAACGACCGGTGAGTAATCAAGCGTTGCTAGTCCATATAGCACCCGGTAATCATCTCACCACTCTGGTGGAAACTCACCGCTCCTTCTTCAGTAACATGAACGATCGGTGAGTAGTCAAGCGTTGCTAGTCGACTGCGGATAAGTTAACAACAAGTGCCGCACACCGAAACATGCTAGTGACTATGTACTAGTATTTTCATTATAAACACTGATGTTGCTAAGGCATTTGATAGGGTCAATACCAGTTTTCTTATAGCCAAATTGAGATCATATGGCATTGGTGAGGGTTTCTTGGTTTGGCTGGCCAGTGCTCTCAGTGGTCGTACGCAGTGCGTCAGGATGGGTAATTTCTTGTCTTCGTCAATTGATGTCACTTCTGGAGTGGGTCAGGGTAGCCACTCTGGTCCTCTTCTCTTCAGCCTTTTCTTCAATGATCTTCCTGATGCTATCTGCAATTCTTGGTTTCAAATGTATGCTGACGACGTCAAGTTGTACAGATCAATCTCAAACATTGGATTGACAAGTTGGATTGACCTGAAATTTTGCACGGTTACCAATGACAGTTTCATTGAGCTCGAGCGCTATCCAAGAAGTCCATTACTGATATATTTCACTATCTATTTCCAGCTGTATCGAAGATCTTCAGCGGGCCTCCCACAACCTGATCCTCTGTCTCCCCGCGGGGGGGGAGCATGACCAGGTGACGGACACAGTCAAGGATCTGGTGGCCAGGTGGCAGCGGGTAGTGGCTGCGGTGCCGGCACATATCAACATGATCAATGCCAAGGTAGTGTATTTGTAATCTATACTTGTTAATGTATGTATGTATGGTTTTATTTGTGGTGAAGCACAAGGCCTCTTCACAATTTTTGTGGGTAGCGCAGCATTACTAAGAGCCTCCTTTACTTTTTCGAATTATTCTATTACATTCTTTTCTTTTTACTCTGGTAATATTTATTCATTTAATTTCAATTTTATAATGAAAATATTGTACACTACTTTTTCCTCCTAATAAAGATTTATATAATAATAACATCATCCCTACTCGATTGGATTCAATAATCAATATGTTAGGCGACCTCCGTGGCTCAGTGGTTAAGAGCATTGGTTACTGACCCGGAGGTTGCGGGTTCGAATCCCGGCCGGAGCGGAAATTTCTCACAGTTTCCGCAATGGCATGGATGTAAAGGTAAAGTGCCCTGAAGTAATGCGAAAGCGGTTCCGGGGCACACTTACCTTTAAACAATAAAATCAACAACAACAAAAAATAAATCAATATGTTTGCATTTTTCAGGCGGACGAAACAGCCCTGACAAACATCTTCCGGGACATGAACCAGGAGTTGAATGCTGAACTGCAAGCTTTGAATAGACACGAAGATGTCAACGCCATTCTCGAGAGAAACAAGGTAAGGTATAGTATAGTATAGTAATGCTTTATTTAGACTGTCGGCTCGAGACAGAGAGTCCCACTACGCTAACAGTTTATGGTAATGATGTGAACCTTTAAAAAAAAAGAAAAAAAAAAATGAGATTGTTGTTGTTGTAACAGCTTGAGCTTAGCCCAAACCAGGCTGGGTGAGATTAATGTGAGTAGCTGGTTTGTCAGTTTACAGCAAATGGAGCGTAAAATCTCCAATATTTCGAAGGGATCCGTTGGTTCGAATCCCACGCAGTACATGAATTTTTCTTCATTAATTTGAGTTTGTGACCACATAATAATAAGACTCTGAGGGTTAGGTGGTAAAAAATGCTTTGAGTATGAACCTCGCATGGTGGTTACCTTCCACTAAAAAGTGCTGTTATTATTATTTTTATTATCCTTTCCCAGGCATGGTTTGTGGAGAACAATCGTGTGGCTGAGGTGGAGCAAATACTATCCAAACTCTAAGAAAATGCTTTGAGCATTAACCTCGCATGTTGGTTACCTTCCACTAAAGAGTGTTATCATTATTATTATCCTTTCCCAGGCATGGTTTGTGGAGAACAATCGTGTGGCTGAGGTGGAGCAAATACTATCCAAACTCTGAGAAAATGCTTTGAGCATTAACCTCGCCTGGTGGTTACCTTCCACTAAAAAGTGCTGTTGTTATTATTAGTATTATACTAAAGAGTGTTATTATTATTATCCTTTACCAGGCATGGTTTGTGGAGAACAATCGTGTGGCTGAGGTGGAGCAACTACTATCCAAACTCTCGCAGCGCACAGAGCCAGCCCTGGTGTCTAGCGCCGCCTCCCTGCGTCAGAAGTGGGCGGAGATCAGGAAGAACGCCGCGCTGGTCAGGGCCAGAGCCCAGAATATACCCGACCAGTGGGCGCAGTACCGAGCCAAGTAAGCAATCGAATAGAATAGAATAGAAATCGTCTGGCTGGGGGACGTTAAACAGGGAGAAGACCAGTGTCTCTCTAGAGGGCTATAAACAGAGAACTGACAAGCCAACCCTTACAAGCCAGGCTAGCTTGCAGTTTCCTATGGGTTTTAATGGCTTATAAAGGGTTTTAATGGCTTGATCGCGCATAGAAATATGTGGTTCAGGACGAGCCAACTTTAAAATAAAGTTGGCTGGACACCATCACTCACCCCTCCAGTTGTAGCCAAGCTGGCTACAACAACAACAACAACAATAGAATAGAATAAAAATATAATTGTATTTCTCAATAAGAGTTTACAATAGAGGTTGGGATGCAAGTTAGTTCAACAATAATTCTAAAATTACATAATAACTTTTAAAAAACAATTACTACATGCTATTATTTTGCAGTGCCACATAAATTTTCCCACCATTTTTTTTTCTTCTTTTTCCTTTCTAGTAAGCAATCGTTTGTAATACGAGCAAGTCTCACTTTATTATTATTATTATTACAGTCAAACCTAGATACAGGGTGTAACATAATTCCACAGACAAAAAGAAAAATGCATATAGCTCAGACCAAAATAATACTAGTCTATTCTGAGACAACAATCCTCAAAAAAAAAAAAAAAAAAAAAAAAAAAATGCTTTCTCGGTACTCTAGAAGCTTTGAAGTACAGAGCCATTTGTGTAAGATAGGGGAAACCGACGCTTAGTAACGACTTGAGTTATAGAATTTGACTATTAATTTCGACCTAAATCTGTCCATGAGAAATTATGCTAATGTTTAATTTAACCACGTCTCATTATCTGTTCCAGAATAAAAGAGATAGAGACCTGGATGGACGCTGTGGACCGCAGTGTGAAGTGCATCCTGGAGGATTTGGACTCCGTGGAACAGTTTGAGAAGGAGAAGCTTGTGTTCCAGGTGAGATTTATGGTCTAACCGAAAATTGGTTTAACCAACAAATAAAAAAATTGGCCCGACTGAAAATTGGTGTTGGCAAAAATTTGGCCAAAAATACTTCCATCTGTCATTATTATAAACTGGTTGGAGTCCCACAAGAGAAGCCCCGATTATTGCACCGACCTCTTTTGGATGTATTGTGACTTCAATTTTTTTCCACTTTTACCCTCCATTCGCAAGAAACTTACAAACCTGCTACCCACATTGACCTCACCCATCCTGGGTTGGGCCGGAATGCCAGCATCACGAAGTTTTCACCTCGCTGGACGTTGCTTAACGTCGGTGATCCTACGAGAACCGGTGCATTCAACGCGCCATCGACGCTGGCCAGCCATCTTAGTTGGAAATTTGGCTAAGTAAGTAAGTAAGTATAAGTAGTGCTTTATTTAGACTGTCAGCGCAAGACAGGTAGTCCCCTTATGCCAACAGTTTAACAAAGCACCTCTTTATTTATTTGAGTATAAATACAAAATAAACTAAATAAAAGTAAACTAAATAAAGCTCTCTCTTCGTTGTCAGGACATTTGTCGTGAGGTGGACAGCAAGCGGAACGCCATGAAGTGGCTCGTCCAGACTCTGGACGTCCTTGCTCCGCACTGCGAGGATATAACCTCCGAGCAACACCTCCTGGAGAAGCTGATCCAGCGCTACAAGAGTCTCATCCCCACCATCGAGCTGACCATCACCAAGACTCAGCTCTACACCAAGTGCTACACCTACTCGCGCGAGGTGCGAGAAGTCTGCAGTCTTCTGGATAAAGTCAAGGTAAGTGATCGACTTCTACATATTTTTTTAGAAGATTTTATTTATTATTTTTTTTTTTTTCTTATCATTATTACTTCTACATACATTCGACTTCTACATAGATGAACGATAATATTATTCTTACAATCGCACCTGGATACAGGGTGTAACATAATTCGACCGACAAGAAAAATATGTATGGGGTTCTGTGGAAGAGAAAGCTACAGGCATTAACGTCGCCCCTTGGTTCACTACATATTCTAATGATTTCTTTTTTGTCATGTCCTGTGTTGGGGTTTGTATTATGTAGTTTGCCAATAATATATTAAATAATAAAAATGAAAATAGTTCAGATCAAAATAATAACTTGGTATGCAAGCCGAACATCCATAATCAAATCAAACAAATATGGACTTATTACCGACCCTTGATGCAAACCCACACATACTTCAAAACCTATTTTCACCATACATTACCAACTAACCATATCAAATAGATAAGGACTCATGACCGATCCCTGATGTAAAGCCACACGTATCTCAAACCCAATTGTAGCCCCTACACTACTCCTCGTAACCGTCTCTATTCCCTGATACATTTCTTTCTCTAATCGGACATACTTCCGAGACACCCGTTTACACGCATTTATCTCCACACTTCCTGCCTTGGTACTCTATCAAACGCTTTTTCTAGGTCTATAAACACACAAAAGATCTCACGCTGAATTTCTCTTCATATCTACATCACTCTTCTCATAGCAAACACAGCATCAGTCGTTTCTCTTCCACTTATAAATCATAAATCCAAACCTTTCCTCGCTCTCTTTTGCCGCTTCTCTCAGCCTTGTTTCCACTATTCTCTCCTAAATCTCCATTGTATGTGACATCAGCCTAATTATTTGTTATAAGGTTCGTATTAGAAATCCAAAGTAATGTTATATGTAAAATTAGGATTCTTTAAAAATTTCACTCACCGACTCTAGTTTCGCTTAGTCTAGTAGCCTTGATCGCGATTATTAACTAGAGTCGGTGTTTTAATCCTAGTTTTACATAAAAAAATATTACATATAACATCAGCCTAAGCCCTCTATAATTAGTATGATTTCAACACTCTTGAACATCTCCTTTTCCCTTGAAAATTGGTACCAGAATGCTACTTCTCCACTTATTCGGCATTCTCTCGTATTCCATCACTTTTTTCAACAGATCAACTTAAATTTCTCAATAACTTTACTCCATTTTGCTCTTTTCTCTGGTAATTTTGCTACTGGTTGTTCCTCGTATAAGTAATTACTTCTTTTTCCTTCACGAGGTATGATTGGACTCCGGAATTATGAAATAAGTTAAAGATACTTCTTTTAAATTAGGTTTTACGTCACTTTCAACTGCATGGTCCTATGATTTCTGCGCTACCCACTAAAATTGTGACATAATAACACAAAGAAAAAGCATTATTATTATTATTAACTGCATGGTCATGATCGGGGTTACTCTTTTATTCTCGCAGGAAAGTGCTCCCGAAGAGGTGGACACGCTGGAGGAACTCGAGAGCCTCCTCAAGTCCCAGGAGCACACCGTGACCAAGCTGGACAAGCAGAGGTCCAACATTGTGAGCATGCTGCAGCGGGGAAAGCAGCTGACGGTGGAAAGCTCTCTGCCGGTGGTGCAAGAGTCGGTGGCCACGCTGGAGACCCAGTGGAACAAGATCTACTCCAAGAGCTCGGACGCCTTGCATAAGCTGAAGAGTAAGTTGCTGAATTCATGTACATCTAGTACAACTTCTCACTTTTTTGTTTATACTGATTATACTGATACTGAAGTATATAGCCAGCGTCGGCGGCGCGTTTAAGACACTAGGAACTCGTGCCAGAAACCACTCTCACTCAAAATCTACAAATCTTTTTTTCAACCATCACACAACGCACTCTGATTCGTTAATTTGAACGAAATAACCTCAATCAGAGTGCGTTGTGTGACTGTGGAAATGGAGATTTGTGAATTTTGAGAGTGAGAGTGCTTTCTGGAACAAGGACATGTTCTCGTTTGGTCACTGAAGTTAAGCAACATCTAGTAATGTTATGCCTTGGTTGGGGAACCATTCAATTTCAAGCTCTTTTACCCCGCAATCAGTACGGTTGTGAGAGATTTCTCTCAAAACCGTATACGTTACCGTGTACTGGATACGTTACAAAACCGAACCGTACTGTTCCCGGGTTAATGCTGGCTATTCCCGGCCCAACCCTTAGAAATCATTCATAATCGAACTCTTTTAATATTGGCCATTTCCTGTCCCACCCAGACTGGGTGAGGTTGATATGGGTAGCTGATTCGTTAAGTTTCCAGTGAAAAGAGACAGGCTCTTCTATGTCCGATGAACTATTGTCAGATCTTTTGTAAGTCAGTAAGGGCGGAATTAATAGACGATTTTGTAATACCTCTGTGGCGCTAAGTCACGGATTGCGTAATGTGTATGATAGGGAAAACTGACGCTTAGCAATGACTTGAGTTATAGAATTTGTCTATTAATTTCGTCCTAAGTCCTGGGAAACCTGATACATAGCTTGGCTCATTTTTTTTTATTTAGTTTCCATGTATTTATATTTCACATCTTCAACAAAAAATATACCCACCTTCAAAAGATAACTGAAGGTTTTGACTTTGTGGGTGAAGGTTTTGTGCTGAAGGTTTTGACTAGTTTTGACATTTGCCATTAGAGGGTTTTGACATTAGAGTTGACTAGTCTGTTTCTCTACAGCTGTTTCTAGTCCCCTGCCGAGACGCGATCCCTGGTCTAGTAATCTAGTTGACTTTGTAATGCTCACCGAAAATGTGAAGTGCGTATTACATGGCATATTCGTGTTCTTCAGGTGAATACAAAGTTTGGCAGTCTTACGAAACTGAAAAGCAGGACACCCAGCAGCTTTTGCAGCAGGCGGAACACCACGTGAAAGCTCTGGAGCAGGGCGCAACACCGGCGGACAAAGGTCTCGTGCAAGAGGCTGTCGAAGACAAGCTGAAATGCCTGCAAGAACTCAAAGTCAATCTCCGTCCCAGCATTCAACCTGAGGTACTTTTCCGATGCATGAGTTATAAATTCAGTCGAACCTGGATAAACGGTAATTTAAGGGACCTGGCAATATTTTCCTGCTTATAGAGGTTTCCCGGAAAGCTTTTTTTTTTAGCAGGAAATCTGAGAAACACGCCCAGACAGCACAGTCAACTGGATGTATACCATACTGTTAGGTGGAAAAAGTCTACTTGCCCACCTGGAAATCAGCTGGAGATTTCCACCTTCCACCTGACCTCCACCTGGAAATCAACTGGAAATGAACTGGAAAGTAACCCAACTTTTAACTGGAAGTCAGTTGCCCAAAGTCAACTGGATTTGTTCCACTTATTTCCAGCTACTTGTAGCGCTCTCTAGTGGATGGGTAGTAACTCACTACCACAATGTTGACATACCTATTTACCTATACTGTACATTATACTACATAATAATCAAATGCTACGCTCTTGGTTTTGAGGTTGTGGGTTCGAATCCCATTATATGCCTTTTTTTTTCAAATAATAATAGTAATAAAAATACTAGAAACAAATGTATATTAGGCATAAATTCAATTTCAGTTATTTAATTTAGAGGCCATGCATTCAAATCTCATGAAGAATATTTTTTTTTGTATAAAAATAAAGTAATAAATTTTAAATAGGTTTTTTTAACACATACACACACACAAATTTGGGTATAATTTTTTTTATATAGAAATTTGGAAAGAAAAAGAAAATAACTAATCTGTTTTAAACAACACAATTCAAATAAGACTCTTTAACATTATTATATTTTTACAATAAGAGTGTTTATTATTAAAAAAATTGTCCCAAAAGTGTAAAATGCACTATCAAATTTCCATCATGTCACAAGACCTTGTACCAATGTAAAGTATTTCCTAAGTAGGTATAATCTCTATATATAAAACTCAAAGTTTTGCATGTCTGGCTGACTATGTCCTCTTGGGGTTACAATACCAAACGGTACTCTCACTGAGAGTTCACCCCCCCTAAGCCACCTTCAACATACTAGAAAATTATCAAAATTAAAATATCTAATACAATTTTCAAGTGCACTGGTAATCAAGTGGTTAATGCGCTAGTCAGATAATCAACCTAGCGTAGGGTTCCGTTGTTTCAATTTTTTCCTCATTATGGTTGTGACCACATAATAATAAGACTCTGAGGGTTAGGTGGTAGAAAATGCTTTGAGCATAACCTTTAACCTTACCTGGTGGTTACCTTCCAGTTAAAAGTGTTATTATTATTTTTATTGGGACACCGGCCATGAGAAAAAACCTTAATGGTGACAAAATGCCAGGTTTTAGCTAGTATAGAAATAAAATAATGATATCCAATTATAAAATATGCTCATAACATGTACATAATCACAATAAAATAATAATACTATGTAAATTAAAATATATTTCTTTTGAGAAACCAAAAATAACAAAGAAATAAACTAATAGCCAGCAGAAAATGAAGATGGGGCATGGAATACACCAGTTTTCATGAAATTGCAAAAGTTAAGCAATGTCTAACGGGGTTGAACATGGATTAGTGAATGTTATTATGTATTTGTAATCCTTCATGACAATTTATGTACTGCTGTGGCTAATTAGAATTGCTGGGTTGTTTGCTTTGAGAATTATTACCAAAAAACATTGTTATACTTAAATTAAAACAAAATTGACTAGTTAAGACTAGTGAAATTATAAAACACAATAGTGTGGAACACTTTTTTTAAATAGATATAAAATTAACTCAAAATTTAAGGGCCTTCATAGTAATAAGGTGGTAGAGAGAGCACAATAGTTATTATTGTTATTATGAACAGTGCACAGTAAATTGGCCAATCAATTTTAAATCAAGTAATCAGGAAGCATGTCACAAAGTACCTAAACATCATTTTTTAGTGTGGCAGAACCACCTATCAGTGAAATATTCATTTTATAATAATATGTATTGTACATCTAAATAAAATCCACAGAGTGAAAAATTTCACTATCTAGCACTATGCATTCAGCTGTTTCTTTGCTTGAACCAGAACCTTTTTTTAGCCAACCTATGGTCAAGAGATCTTGAGCATAAAAAATTCTGTTTCCCTTAACACATGAGACTAGCATTCATGGTCCTACTTTAGCTTGGCTAGGCTAGGTGAGATTAATATGGGTAGCTGGTATGATTCCAAGTGAACTGAAGGTGTTAATCCCACTGAAGGTCCAGGAACAGGAGAGTGCAGAAAGTTCGTTAGGGTCCAAGTGGATGTCTCTAGAAATGGATGGTTATTGTCAGATGAAAAAGGTGATCCAGTATTAACTGCTTCTTGTCCTCTTTCTTCTGTCACGATTTAGACAAACTTAAGAACTATTTTTTGAAACATCTCGAAAGCAAATTTGGAGTTCAGAAATGACAAAGTAAACACTTTCATAGTTATAAAAAAGATGTTCAAAACTAATTAAAATATTATTTGTATTTAAAATATGTTCAAATAAATGAAATACCTATTATTTAAGAGAATTATTAATTATTTAAAACAATTCACAATTTGTCACAAAAATATCACAATTTCTGAATTTCCTTCAACAAAGGACGAGTTTTATCTACGAGTTTTATCTAAACACTTCCAGTAGTTATAAAAAAGATCAAAACTAAATAAAATGATATTTGTATTTAAAAATGTTCAAAACTAAATAAAATACCTAATATTTAAAAGAATTATTAATTATTTAAAACAATTTACAATCACCAATATCACAATTTCTGAAATTACGACAGATCAAAGATGGCGTCTTCAACAAAGGACGCGTTTTATGTAAACTGGAAAAATATGGAACATTTCCAGCTGACTGGTCAACTGACTAAATTCTACTCATGTCCTAGCTGGAGAGAGTCGTTATATTTCCAGCTGACTGCCCAGGTGACTGAGTCTAGATGGATTTTTGTTGGAAATATCCAGGTGGCTGGTCAACTGATTTAATCCATGATGGAAAAATCCAGCTGTCGGGACAGTTGGAGGTCCAGTTGACTTTATACACCTGGATATTTCCACCTTAAATCCAGACTGGAAGTCAACTGCCGTGCTGTCTGGGCGAGTTCATTTCAGTTTATCCAGTTTTCTGCTTACACAAGTCCTGTTTATCAAGAAGGTAGAATTATCTTAGGAGGTGTCATTTCACGTAAATTTATATTGTATAAAATAAAGAATAAATCAACAACAAAAAATCAAATCCATGTTTCCTGCCTATACAAGTTCTGATTATCCAGGTTCAACTGTACTGTATCCAGAATTGGATTAATTGAACGGCTAAGTGCAAGAACCGGAAATGTCAATTCAAGAGAATAATAAGAAACGTATCTTGCTGTAAATGTACAGCTTCCTCAGAAAGCCAAATTTTGCCTGATTTTTTTTTTCTTTTTTTTTTCTAGAAAACTAAAATTAATAAATCATAATTTAAAATAATCAACAAGTATTATTATAAATTGTTCTTTTACATGCAAATTTCTCATATATGTAGATTCGACTGTATTATGTATTCTCAGGTTCAACAGTCCTCAGTAGCTTGATAGAATGATGGAGAGAATGCCGAAGGCATTATCACCACCCTTGATCAGGCTTTGTTTATATTTATTTCACCATGTTACCATGTTCATTGTATATAAAAAAAAATGTAAATAAAGCTTGGTCCAATTGTTTATAAATAAATAAAAAATAGATAAGGCTGCGGATTTATGACCTGGAGGTCGGTGGTTCAAGTCCTGTTTTCAGAGTAGATTTAGCAAAGCGGGTTTGAGTAGTTGTGACATCACGAGTGTGACTAACACAAATATGATAACTTTTTTTTAAGGTTTCTATTCAATGTCTCCTTGCAATAGACTTTCAATGATTCTTTCTCGTCTTATCATATATGGTACATAAACTCTGATTTTGTCACTATCAATTTCTATTTCTCTGTGATTAACACAAATATGATAACTTTTTTATGGTTTCTATTCAATGTCTCCTTGCAATAGACGTTCAATGGTTCTTCCTCGTCTTATCAAACATGGTACATAAACTCTGATTTTGTCAACATCAATTTCTACTTCTATGTGATTAACACAAATATGATAACTTTTTCTTTGTTTTTGTCCTCTGTTTCTCAGGTTCAAAAGCTCGAGCAGAAGCTGGTCAGCGTGATGGATCAGATGAGGCAGGCGGAGAGCTACCAGACCGTGGAGGAACACCTGCAGCGCATCACCTCCTGGATTCAACTGGAGGCCCGTAAGGTTGTGGAGCAGATAGACACCAGCAAGCTGGATCTGGCCAGTCGGCTGGAGAAGATGGAAATGCTGGAGGGAGGCATCATAGAGTACCGGAGGAAGCTGGTGGATATTGCCTCGAGTAAGTCTTGAAATTGCCTCGAGTAAGTCTTGATATTGTCTTGAGTAAGTCTTGATATTGTCTTGAGTAAGTCTTGATATTGTCTTGAGTAAGTCTTGATATTGTCTTGAGTAAGTCTTGATATGGCCTCGAGTAAGTCTTGATATTGCCTCAAATAAGTCAAGCAAGCTGGATCTGGCCAGTCGGCTGGAGAAGATGGAAATGCTGGAGGGAGGCATCATAGAGTACCGGAGAAAGCTGGTGGATATTGCCTCGAGTAAGTCTTGATATTGCCTCGAGTAAGT
Organism: Bactericera cockerelli; assembly: GCA_024516035.1. Classification (NCBI taxonomy): domain Eukaryota; kingdom Metazoa; phylum Arthropoda; class Insecta; order Hemiptera; family Triozidae; genus Bactericera; species Bactericera cockerelli. The sequence continues at coordinate 59,058,049 of CM044955.1, read as the reverse complement.
CTTGATATGGCCTCGAGTAAGTCTTGATATGGCCTCGAGTAAGTCTTGATATGGCCTCGAGTAAGTCTTGATATTGTCTTGAGTAAGTCTTGATATTGTCTTGAGTAAGTCTTGATATTGCCTCGAGTAAGTCTTGATATTGCCTCGAGTAAGTATTGGTATTGCCTCGAGTAAGTCTTGATATGGCGTCGAGTAAGTTTTGATATTGCCTCAAATAAGTGAAGCAAGCTGGATCTGGCCAGTCGGCTGGAGAAGATGGAAATGCTGGAGGGAGGCATCATAGAGTACAGGAGGAAGCTGGTGGATATTGCCTCGAGTAAGTCTTGATATGGCCTTTGAGTAAGTCTTGATATTGCCTCCAGTAAGTCTTGATATGGCCTCGAGTAAGTCTTGATATTGCCTCAAGTAAGTCTTGATATTACCTCGAGTAAGTCTTGATACTGCCTCCAGTAAGTCTTGGTATTGCCTCGAGTAAGTCTTGATATTGCCTCAAGTAAGTCTTGATATTACCTCGAGTAAGTCTTGATACTGCCTCGAGTAAGTCTTGATATTGCCTCGAGTAAGTCTTGATATTACCTCGAGTAAGTCTTGATATAGCCCCAAGTAAGTCTTGCAATCCCGTCGAGATATGACCATGCAGTTGAAAGCGACGTTAAAAAAGTATTGTAATCAATATCAATCAAACAATAAGATGAGAGAAAAAGAAAAGACCACATGACCATAGATGTTGTCATGCACCACTATAATCTAATAAAAGATAGAAGAATAGCAAACTAGGAAACTACGATAAGAAAAGATAGACAGAAAATAAAAGGATATTTAGAATGTTTTATCTGTATGTTAGAAAAAGGATATATAGAATATGTTATCTGTACGTTATCCATGTATATTAGAATCTTATTTGTTGTTATCTTATTTCAGAAGTTCCAGCGCATCACGCCATTCACGGCAACGTAGAGGTTGTGAAGCAGCTCATCGAAACCTTGGAACACGATGTCGGTGTCAAGAGAGAGATGATCGAGAAGGAGATGGAACTGTGGAACCAATACCAGGCCAGATTGGAGCCGTTCACAAGTTGGCTGACCAAAACAGAGGCGGCAGTTCAGATGGAAACGCCCAAACCCAGCAGTCTACAGGAAACAGTAGTTCAGCTGAACTCGGCCAAGGTAAGTTCAGAATGATTGACCAGGCTAATAGTTGCAAGTAAATATCCGGGCATAGTAAAAAATACGAGAATAGTAAAAAATTTGGGATCAATAATAGTGATATTGTACGACACCAGGCCTAAAATCCAAGAAACATGTTTTTATTGTTAAACACCTCATATAGTGACGAAATTATTTTTAGTGAATATGAGTTTGGGCCACCTTTCTGTATATTTACTATCATGAAAATTTCAAATCTAAAAATGACTGTGATTTTTACGACTCAATACATTAAAATAATATTTACAGAAGCAAATATGCTTCGCCCTGAGAATTTTTGTGTTGACAAACACCACAGCCCAAGAGGTAGTAGGTATAAGGCTGTAGGGAATTCCAACTTCCTGTAAATGGTTTTTAACAGGAAACCCAATAACTCCAGAAAATCTTGGTGTTGACAAACTCTACAGCCCTAGAGGTAGTAGGTATAAGGCTGTAGGGAAATCCAACTTCCTGTACATGGTTTTTAACAGGAAACCCTCTAGAGCATCTTGGTGTTGACAAACATTACAGCCCAAGAGGTAGTAGGTATAAGGCTGTAGGGAATTCCAACTTCCTGTAGGTGGGTTTAGGATAGGATTAGGAGTAACCGGTTTTAACAGGAAACACAATGACTAGAAGATCTTGGTGTTGACAAACAATACAGACCAACAGATGGTAGGACTGCTAGGTATTAAGAAACTATCGGGAAATCCAAGTTCCTATCGGTGGGTTTTTAACAAGAAACATAGAATAACTCTAGAATATCTTGGTGTTGACATTCATTTGTCAACACCATAAATGAACCCATTCAGAAATCAGAATTGGACCGAGACAGCGCAAGACAGAGAACAATGGAGAAGGCTATTTTGTACAGGTCCTGGCCCCCCGCGGCCTGTTAGAACCACGCGGTAACGTAAGGTATCTTGGTGTTGACAAACATTACAGCCCAACAGATGGTAGGACTGATAAGTACTAGGCTAAGGAAAATCCAAGTTCCTATCGGTGAATTTTCAACAAGAAACATAGAATGACTCTGGAACATGTCTGATTCCACAGGCTCTTCTGGCAGAGGTCCAACGTCAGGAGTCGAACATTTCGGACCTCGCCAAGCTAGGTGAGAACACTTCACGCTACAAAATCGTCATCAACGAGACAGACGCCTTGCGATCACGCTACATGACGATCCAATGGGGTGTAGATCAGCAGATCGGCAAACTGACGCGGCTTGAAACCATGTGGAATGAATTCAACACCAAAGCAGACCAGATTGAGACCAAACTGGACCGTTTAGCCGGCATTAAGCCTGTGATGGGCAGTCTGCAACAGATGGAGAACTGTCTCGTGGAACTAAAGGTAAGAAAAATAAAAATATTTTTTGTAAAATGGTTGGGTGGAAAACCTTACGTAATTAAGAATCGTGCCATTGGAGCCTTAAAAACCCCCCGTCTCGTTATAACTTCAGCTGAAAGGACGTCCAACCCCAAAAACATCTCCTTGTTTTTTCCCTCCTCCTTTTCCCAAATCTACTTCGGGTCGGCATTGTTTAACCTCTTCCTCATGGTTGTGGTTGGTAGGTTCTGCCACTCCTACTTCTACATTTTACGGCTGGATTCTACCTTCCTAACGCCAACTTTTATACGGCTGCCAATGATGGGTGTTATTGTCTTTTGGCCTGACAAAGTCTCCCTGCGGCACCCCAAAAACATAACATTGCTTATTTTCCTTCCAGGCAAGTAATCATGAGGTGACCCTGATTCAAAACGAGCTCAACAGTTTGGGTCATGTGGCGGATATCATCGGGGTGGAGCCAGTCAAACACAGAATTCAGCAGGACAAAGAGAAAGCCCTGCTTGCGTCACAGAAACTCATGCACAACATCAACGCTGTCTCGAGCACTCTCGTGACTAGGTAAGTCAGGAAGACGTTTACGTAAAAAATTAATTGGAATTTTCAAACTAACGAGAAATTTATTGATTTTCTTATTTTTTGGAATAAAAAAGAGTCATTAGAACATTTTATGTCTTTGAGTGGTCAGTTGGAAAATACATATCATCTTCTTCTTTCACTTTGCCTTTTTCCAAACCTACTTGCAGTCGGCATTTGTTCTATGAATCCTTTCCTATTTAGCGCGTCCTCTTTTCTAGAGTTTTTCTATCTCACGTCTTGTTCAACTTTGTCTCTCCATCTCATCTTTGGTCTCACTCTCTTTCTTTTACCGCCTATTTCAAATTCTTGTATTATCTTACACACATATTATTCAACAATTTAGATCAATCTTTATTTACATTTTTTTATATACAGGTGCAGTCAAAAGGTATAATTAATTAAATATAAACAAAGTTTGATCAAGGGTGGTGATAATGCCTTTGGCATTCTCTTCCAAATTTTCATGTCTTTGTGATTTTGTTCAACAGTGAAGAGCTACAAGGGGCGATGAACGCATTCAGCGAGTGGATGGTCGGCCTGGCGCCCACCTCGGAGAATATCAACATCGTGTGGGAGGAGTACACGGAGCGGCAGTCAGAGCTGAACAAGATATACGAGAAAGTGAAGCATGTGGAGCCCCACTTCAATGACGCCTACACGGAACTTGTTGCCAAGTATCAGGTCAGCTACCTTTGTGCTGCCAGGGAAAAGAATAGCACCACGTATTTAGAATAGCGAGAAAAGACTAGCCAACCCTCACAAGCCAGGCTAGCTTGCAGTTTCCTAAGGGTTTAATGGCTTATATAGAAAAGCCAGGGGAAAGAATAGCACCGCAGCCACGTCGATTCTCTCTCTGTAGCAATGAATGGATTTATTCTTATAATGAAAATCATAGATATTGTTGTTGTTGTTGTAGCCAGATTGGCTACAGCTGGGGGGTGGAATTATGGTATCCTGTCAACTATATTTCAAAGTTGGCTCGTTTTGAACCACATTATGTGCGAACAACCATAGTGAGGACTAGGAAACTGCAAGCTAGCCTAGCTTGTAAGGGTTGTCTAGTTAGTTATCCGTTTCCTCTAGCGAGACACTAGTCTTCTCTCTATTTAACGTCCCCCAGCCAGACACATTTCCCCTGTCGTACGAGGTGTCTGACAGGAACAAATCCTTATACAGCCAGCCTAGCTAGCTGGCCAATTTTTAAAGGGTTTAAAGAAGCGTGAAACAGATAAAGAAGCCAAAAGTTCCCATGTGATGGTTGGTCCCACATCAAATCATTCAGATAAATACTTTGGGCCAGGACGATCTGGGAATAATTGTGTTAACAATTCTGTAGAATGTTAGAAGAGACATAATACTCTGAAACTATTATCTTGAAAACCCCTTGTCTTCATTAAGTAATGCCATTGCGTTTCAGGACTTGGGAGCCAAGTTGCACCAGAAAAAGGAGAGTGTTGACAAGGAGGCAGAATTCAATCGCTGGTATGAAGACATGAAGAAACAGCTGGACAACTTGGCCGAAGATTTGAATGACGAGAGAGAAGATATTGGCGAAGAAATTGCGGCGTGGAAGAACAGGGGTGATGCTAAGAGGATCAGCGAGCTGGAACAGAGATGGATAGAAATCAGGTGTGTATGATTAGATCTTAAAACAAAAACACACTAGTGATGCAAAATATGCTGGCACGATATCATTAGCTAATAGAGTTCCACCGACCTCAGTAGCTTGATCGATAAGGCAGTGGACTAGTAACCTGGAGGTCGGTGGTTCAAGTCCCGGTTTCAGCGTAGATTTAGTAAAGCGAGTTTGAGTAGTTGTGATATCACGAAAGTGATTAACACAAATATGATAACTAATAGAGTTCTAGCTGGAACAGTAGTTTTCGAATTTCTGGATCTTAGAGAACAAATGAAGTACTCTTTTATTTATTTCAGGTGAAAATGTTCACACATAATTTGAAAATGTTTGAATGGGAAAGGTGCATCTAGAAAATCCCGCTATTATAAATATCTCTATGAAAAATAACAAAAAGAATAATTTATACTCTAAAATTGATCCCAATATTTTAATACGTTTTCACTTCTGTTCTTACTCCCATAGGAAACTTGTCCGAGCTAAGTCTCAGAAAGAGAACGAATTGAAGAAAATGTGGGAAGACTTTCAAGCTGTTCAGACGAAAATTTCGACTCATCTCCTTAGTAAGCAGGGAGAGTTAGAAGAGTTGAAGCTAGGAGTCCAGAAGTGTGAAGATTTCCCTGTGATCTTGAGCAAGATTGAAAAGCTAGACACTTCGCCCGTGCCAAAGGAAGCGCTGATTTCTTTAGGTAAGTACAATGGTGGTACTCCTTGTATAGACAATGGTAGAAGTGCTGAGTCATTACTCCACTATCTGGCTACCATCGTTCACGATGACGCCACCCTATGATGATAAAGTGCAATGTCTGAATGACTTTTTGTGGAAAAAAAAAAAAATTGCAAGTTGTTTACCCTGTGAAGTTTGTAAAAATTACACAACTCCTCATTTATGAAATACAATGTATTTTCTTTATGTTTTATTACTAATTATCATCTGTAGTGAAGCAAGAACCTATTCACAATTTTGTTGGTAGCACAGCATTACTAAGAGTCTGTATGACTTTGATGAAACCTTTACATATTTATACTCTGGTAATGCTTCCACTGGTCGTTAGACATACAAATTAAAATTTAAAGAGATATCTACTCAATTTTTCACATGAGACCCTGGATATCCAAAGTAGAGACATCATTACGTGAGGAAATTTAATTTAAAAAAAAAAAAAAACGTTATAAGTATTATTAAAATATGAGATGGTTTGAAAATTCTACCATTCTTAAATGTGAGTCTAACTTCTTTGGGTGAACATGGTTTGATATGTATTTTAACTGGAATTTCAAAAGGATTTTTTTTTCATTAGTATTCTGTTTGAATCAACATACTTTTCCGTACTGAATCCAGTTTCACTTTTTTCTATTACAGGCAGAATTTTACTTCAAGAAGATCACGCTCATGCCACGCCTGTTCAGAACATTCTCGCGTCAATTGACTCTAACTGGGACAAAGTAGACCATATGGTTATGAATCTCAAAGATAAGCTTACAGAATCCCAGTCCTGTACGAAAATAATTCAAACTTCACAAAACAATGTGTCGAACATCCTCACCAAGTATAGAAATATTCCTCCTGTAACCTGCACTGATTTAATTAGCACTACCAACTCGCTGAATAATCTGCAAACGGTGCAAGATAGTATGAAGAAAAACAAAAATGAAATTGAAGTACTAAAGAACGCTACTAAATCTTTGGTAGCAGCTTCTTCCAGTTTTTCAGAACTTGACTTGACTCCTCTGCAAGCCAAAACGGATCAACTTATCAATGAGTGGACTACTGCTGAGAATGATATCAGTAAGAAACTACAAGATGTGAAAGTTTGCCTCGTATTGTGGAACCAGATAGAGGAGAACAAAGCTGAACTATTGACCTGGCTTGGAGACACTGGAGAGTCGCTTAACGCTTGTCTAACACACCCCACAGAAGTAGAGCCTATCAAAATCAAACTTTCGTGCTACAAGGAACAACTGCCCAACTACTTAACACTGCAAGAAAATCTAAAATCCAAGTCGAACCAATTGGTTCAAGTGAATCCTAAGAGTGAGCCGAATACAACAGCTCTCAAAAAACTAATTGAAGATAGCTTTGAGGATGTCAAGAGTGTTGTGGTCAAGTTGGAATCGTTATTGAAAGAGAATGCTGAGAAAGAAAATAAAATGAAAGAGCTAAGTAATAAACTTGGAACTAAGATCAGTGAAATGCGTGAGAATCTAGTGAAATGCGATGACTTGAGTGGAGGAGTCAAAGAAATTGTACTCAGACTAGGTAAGATCATTAGGCTATTTTGTCCACTTCTATTCTATTCAATAGAAGTGGAGAAAACTATCTCCTTCATGGTATAATAGTTTCTTGGCATTAGAACATTGAGTTCTACTACTTTTAGGTATATTTTTTAAAACTTAGCTGTACCATTTTATTGAAATTAATTAATGAGTGACATTTTGAGTAAAAATTTCATTCTTTTAGGTAAATATTTACTTGAAAGAGATAGCTCTTTCAGGCAAATATTTTAGGTAAATAAAAAATGTATATGACATTTTACTGATTTCAGTAATTCGTACCTATTTATTATTAGTTTGTTTTTTTGCCAGTCGTCTCTTAAACATCTAGCATCTAGAATTCTAGATCATTTGGGAGATTACCCTCTATTTGCGTAGTATAGTACAAGCTCTATACATTACGGGTAACCCTCTATTTGCGTACTAAAAACAAGCTCTTTACATTTTTGTAAAATGAATTATCTTAATTATCTGTAAAATATATGTTGAAGAATAATAAAACAAATTTCTTTTTTTTTTCAGGAACTGTCGCCAAAATAAAGACTGATCTGACCAAGCTAGCTCCGGAAATAGCCGAGCTCCCTGCTTTGAGTAAACGTTATGAAGGTGTTGTACTGCACGCAGACAAAATACAAACCCTGCTCAACAACTATTTACTCAAGCAACACAACGAGAAACTTGCGTCGTTCAATAATTCTGCAAAGCGCTGTCAAGAAAAGTTAGCGTGGTGTCAACTCGAACCAGAATACGACCGATACGGATTGGAGGCCAAACTTTTGTGTTTGGAAGACGTAGACAAAGGACTGGTTGAATGTGACCAGAAGAAGAAAGAAGTTGATGAATCCTTCCAGTCTCTTAAAGGTGAGAAAATATATTTTAATAATTTCAGGATTGATAAGCCCACAAGATTTTCAGATGTCAAATATCTGCACCTTGTATTATTCAGTTTATCCCTTAATAAAGTTGAGGGTTTTTTTTCAACACCGATCCAGTAGTCTCTAATGCAATGACCTATCGAAGAATTGAGGCACAATTTGTAATATTTCCATCAAGTGAAGCAAATCTAGCGTTTCAATAGTTCATCAATAGTCTTTACTCGAAAAATACGGAAAGTTTAGACTTTTCAAAATGGTCTCAATAAAGCTCTACTAACTAATACTTATGTAGAGGTTTGATATAATTTAATTTGACAGCTTTGACTTATTTTTTCTGTACTATTCTTTTGTTTGCATAGGTGTCGTGGACACTGGAACAGATCAAGAACTCATCAACAAGGAAGTGAAAAGCTTGCACGACAATTACAACAAGGTCAAAGCTGACTTGGAATTTAAACTCAAGCAATTGGCAGAACAAGACCAGGAAAAAGAAAAGTTGGCGACCTGGCTGAAATCAATGGAAGACAAAGTGAAAGCTATCAAACCAGACATGAGTAACGTGGAAGAGTGTAAACAACAACTAACAGCTATGCAGAGTGAAGTTCAGAAATATAGCTCTAAGATTGAGAACATCAAACCGCTCTTTCCGAAATATGAAGCTCTGGGGAAAACTATTGATGATAGTCTAGAAAATTTGAAAAAGTTACAATCCCATTTGAACTTGTATCAGAAATCTGTGAAGGAAACTCAGAAGTGGCTTGACGACAATGAGAAACAATTGGTTCAGTTTGGCAACTCCCTGGAGCCATCCGGTAAAGCTGTTGTAGATTACCAGAAGAAATTGCAAGAACTCAAGGCTTGGAATGTCAACAAGGAAGCAGGTCAGAGTTTACTCAATATATCTACCAGTCAAGGCGAAGCTTTGTTCTCTCAAGTGATTCACAAAGATAGAGACACCATCAGAGGACAGCTGAGAACTCTCAGAGATAAGATGGATGCTCTTGTTGACAAATCAAGTGTGATCTTGAAGAAGTTGGAAAGCTTGATCATACAAAAGTCTTCATTCGATGAAAGTTACAAGCAAACTGTCGAATGGCTAACAAAAATGGAATTGAAATTAGAAGAGATTCCTCCTCACCAAGAGAAATTAGCTGAAAAAAAATCAGTCCTGCAACATCAGAAAAACATATCTCTTGACATCACCTCTCATGGGGCTGTCATTAAGAAATTGTCAGAGAAAACACAAAGTATGAAAGACGCCGAGGCATCGACTGCCATAGAGAATGTGAACCAGAGGTACAAGACTCTATGTACAAATATTCAGACCAAACTTGGCACTGTTGAGAAATATGTGAAAGAACATGAGGAGTTCCTCAACAGTTTGGAAAAATTCAAAAACTTTTACAATAGTATATGCACTGAAGAGCAATGTATAATGAAAGAAGATATGGAACAACAACTACCTGCCTATGAGAATTTACTTAAAAAACAAAACGAAGGAGACAAGCTTTTACAACAATGTGCTATCAAGCTGGATCAGACTTTGAAAACAACCGCAGAGCCTGGTCATGCAGCTCTCAGATCTGAACTAGAAGCGCTGAAGAAACTGTGGAATGATTTCCTTTTGAAATGCAATGACTCTTGCGAGAAACTCAAGGAACAATTCTGTTCTTGGAATCAACTAGAAAATGAGATCGAAGATTTGAACAACTGGGTCAAAGATATTGAGGGTAAAGTCAAGGATGAAAATACCAAGAACTCTAAACAAGCAAAGCAGGATCATCTCGCCAAAATGAAAAATTTAGAACGAGAGATAAGCAACAAAGCAAATGAAGTGAAAGCTCTACAAGAGAAGTCTCTCAATGCCAAACCCCATGTAGTAGATAAATTATCTCAAGCTGTAACTCGTTATCACAATCTCAAGACAAATGCCAAGGTAAGATCTCACAGCCACATGTTATCGACTACATTTATCCAAAAAGACTGAATTGTTCTATTGAAAAGAGTAGAAACTACTTTTTTATCCTCACAGGAGCAACAGTTATTTAATGGCCGTGTCAATAGTCGGCTGCTGGGTCCCAGCTCATGTAGATTTAAGGTCACGTGATCAATTGGGATCTCTGTGATTGGTGGAAATTAATCACGTGATAATAAATCTACATGAGCTGGGACCCAGCCATAAGTTTTGAATAGCTATTTTTCTGAAATTGATTTCAGCTGAATGATAGGCCTTGTAAAACACTACATAATAGTAGTTCGACCGTTTAAAATATATTCACCTAGATCGGAGCTTTTTTCTTTGAACGTTAAATTATGCAGTGTCTATCAACTATTGTTGTTATAATAATACTAATTTTATTTTTATTGTTGGTTTACCTTACGGTGTATACAATTTTCTTATAGCTAGTCTTAAAACTAACTTGAATATAATATATTTACTTACTTGTATTGTTGTAGCAAGCTTGGCTACAGCTGGAAGGGGGAACGATGGTACTATCCACTAAAGAGTATTATTATTATGTTATTCTTATTCATCTCATGCACTTTATCAAAACGAGCAAACATCCTTTTCTTCCAGGAGGCAATTCTCAAGTACGAATCTTACATCAAGGACCATGAGAACTTTGATGAGCAGTACACCAACTTGGTAGCATGGATTGACAAGATGAGAGCGGAGAAAAATGCCAACAGTGAACTCAAAGGCAACCTCGTCGAACTTCAGGTAAGTAGTTAGTAAATAAAGTTAATGTATATATATTTGTGGCGAAACAAGAGCCTCTTCACAAAATTTGTGGGTAGCACAGTTTTACTAAGAGCACAGTTTTTTACTTATTATATTATAATATAAATAAATAAATAAATGTGTTTCTTTGTGTTATGATATCACAATTTTAGTGGGTAGCGCAGAATTATAGGACGCCTCCTCGTGGTTCACCCTGGGCAACGCATTGACATGCGGCTAAAGTACTGACAATTTTGGCGATCAGACAATCACTGCCATCAGATTTCCTGATCAAGTTTATTACACACTCGTATGTCTTCTCACTTTGACATGTGTAATAAAGCCATACGATAAATAAAAAAATAAATAGGACTTTTCCTTATCCTTTAATATCCTAATATCTTATTTTTGTCTATAATTCCGCCACTGGTCGCTGCTAACATTAAAGCAGCTACTCATTTTTCCTCACGATGTATATGAGTCCCGAACACCCAAGTACAGAGCAGAAAAAATCCTGCCCCGCTGGGGATCGAACCGAGGTCACCGTGCGTGCAATGCCTAGCGCGCTAACTCACTCTGCCACGGTGACTTCCCATCACTTTTATTAATACTTTACTTTATTTGTATAATGGTAATGCCACCACCAGTCGTTTCGTTTACAAGTGATCCATCCAAACTACAGTGTAGAAAAAATTCTACAGTACTTACCAGGACTTGAATGAATAATAAACTCTTGGGCTTACTGCTGGAATAGTGGACTCATTTGCCCTAATCGGACACTATAAATAAGGCGTATTATATGTTTGCAATTTCAGGAAAAGCAAATGAAAATGCTCAAGTTTGGAGATCTGAAGTCCCGAGAAAGTGCCCGTCTAGATAAGGTCATTGAACTCGGGGAGCACATCTACTCGCATACCTCTCCTGATGGCAGAGATATCATTCGACAGCAACTCAGGTAATATAGACAGTTTGCGCAGATTTGCGATACGTTACGCTAGTTGAAATGATTTGAACTTTTTGACCGTATCTGACGAAAACTCGTTTCTGCACATGCGCACAATCCCTTGATTGAACCAGCGCAGCTTCCTGTAGAAAATTACGTACGTATCTTGCGCAACCTCACTATTGATTAGTCATATTGATGGTTTTAACTCGAGAGTTTTGTGATCTGCAATCTAAATTTTTACAATTATTATTATTCTGCTGAACAAAGAAATTTGTCTGAGCAATGTCTTAAGTAAGGTATTGGCCAATAATATTAAAGGAAATCATGCTTGAGACATTGCTCAGACGGCACTTTCTGTTCATCAATAATAATACTCTTTAGTCGAAGGCAACCACCAGACGAGGTTAATGCCCAAAGCATTTTCTACCACCTAACCCCCAGAGTCTTATTATTATGTGGTCACAAACTCAAATTAATGAGTGAAATTCGTGCACTGGGTGGGATTCAAACCAACGGACCACTACGCTACCTGGATTACCAGACTAGCGCGTTAATCACTTGACTACCAGTGCACGGCTCTCTCTGTAGCAAATAATAATAATTGCAACTTTACTGTTGTTAGATGAGGTTTATCTAGCTTTATTTGGGGGTGCGGCTCCTGTTTTTGACGGCAACATTTAAGTTGGCAACATTCAAGATAATTCTACGTTCAATTGCTTTCCAGAAATCTCCGGCTCTCCTGGGACAATCTGTCCGAGGAGATCGAGCTGGCTGTGACCCAGCTGGCCCAGTGTCTCCTCAAGTTCACCGAGTTCTCCCTGGCCCAGGAGCAGCTCGCCAAGTGGCTCAAGGACGTGGAGAAAGCCATCGAGAGCCACACCCAGCTCAAGTCCACGCTGCAGGAGAAACAGGCTCAGCTGCAGGTATGTTCTGATATTCAGGTATGTTCTGATATTCAGGTATGTTCTGATATTCAGGTATGTTCTGATATTCAGGTATATGTTCTGATATTCAGGTATGTTCTGATATTCATGTATGTTCTGATATTCATGTATGTTCTGATATTCAGGTATGTTCTGATATTCAGGTATGTTCTGATATTCAGGTATGTTCTGATATTCAGGTATGTTCTGATATTCAGGTATGTTCTGATATTCATGTACATCTAATACAACTTCTCACTTTTCTATTTATAATGATTAAAATAGAGAGGTTAGTTGATGGCATGGATATTCAGAACTATTACCTGCTGATGAGAGCAAATAAGCTCGAAACAGCTGTCCAGGTATGTTCTGATATTCATGTTGTACATCTAATACAACTTCTCAGTTTTCTATTTATAATGAATGATTAATGATTATAATGCAGAACCACAAGCTCAAGCACCAGGAGATCATCAGCAACCAGCCCATGATCGAGGCCGTGTGCGAGAAGGCGAGCTCGCTGCTGACTCAAACTCAAGACACGAGTCTCAACGAGTACCTGGCCTCCATCAAGAAGTTGTACCACAACATTGTGGCCAAATCAAAGGTGAGAAGTTTGGGTTTACTCTAAACGGAGGACTGATTTTATTAATAACATATTCACAACTTAAGTTGTAGTTTTATTTTACAAATACAGGAGATATAACACAAGACAGATGAATAAATGAAACAATATTATACAACAGAAGAAAATTATACACCCCCCCCCCCCAGTTTGTATTAGGTATTTTTTATTTTACATGGGAGAAGAAAAAAAAAAAAAAAAGCATATGTTAAGAGATATGATACAAGACAGATTGATGAAATATGGAGGACTGATTTCACACCAATAAAGGAGACTTTGCAATCTTTTCTAAGAAGCTTTTATCATTAGCTTAGGAAAAGAACCTTTGTAAAAATCCAAAATTGTTAATAAATAAATAAATAGAAGAAGTTCGAAAGTTATTATATTTGTGTTTATCACTTTCGTGATATCACAACTACTCAAACTCGTTTTACTAAATCCACGCTGAAACCGGGGCTTGAACCACCGAACTCCAGGTTACAAGTCCGCCGCCTTACCGATTAAGCTACTGAGGTTGGTTAAATAAATAAATAAAATGTAAAAAAAATTCAATCTTTTTTTTGCGCTTAACTTGTTTTTTCAACTTCATGGTCATATACGCCGGTCAATCTATTCTTGTTCTATAAAATGTAATGGGTTTGATAAAAAGTCACTGACCTGATTTCACACACAATCCATGAGACTTTTTTTTCTGGTTAGGCACTTTAACCAATTACCAATATGGTCGTTCGTGCCGATCCTCTCAAGGTCTACATGAGGTGAAGCAGATTGGAGCTTTCTCATTGTTTAGACTGTGAGCGTAAAGTCTCATTCTTACAGGATAAACCGAGTATAGAGTATTGCACTGGTAGTCAAGTGGTTAACGCGCTAGTCTAGTAATCCAGGTAGCGTAGGTATCCGTTGGTTCGAATCCCACCCAGTGCATGATTTTTTCCTCATTCATTTGAGTTTGTGACCAGATAATAATAAGACTCTTAGGGTTAGGTGGTAGAAAATGCTTTGAGCATTAACCTCACCTGGTTACCTTCCAATAAAGAGTGTTAATTTTTTTTAAGTTTCCATGTATTTAATTTTACAAATAAACATCTTCAACAAATATTGAGGGTATACTCACCTTCAAAAGATAAAAATCTTGTGCTGAAGGTGGGGATTATTATCAATATTTTTATTGATGGTTGTAATTTTTTCCACACTTCTTTACCATAACGAGATATTTTTTTTTCTTCCACTTACGTTTTATTGGACTTGACCTCTTTTTTCTCTGTTTTTTTTTATGTATTATAATATTTCTTTCCGCTCTCCCCTCTTTTTTTAGTTTATAAAGAAACCAATATATTTCTTTTTATAATTTTATAAACACCCGCCAGCAGCTTTCAGCTGACAGGGTTGTTTAAAAATACATTTTTTGCCATAATTATATTTGTGAATGTAGTAATGTAACGAATAAAGAAAAAATAAATTCCTTCTAATATAGATAACGTGCGATTTCAGGATCTGCAAGACAATCTCGAGGCCAACGTCCAGAAGCACATCACTCTGCGGGACACCGGCGCTGGGTTCAAGTCTTGCATACAGGGTGAAAACGAGAAGCTGGACAAGTGTGATGACGCGACCGGAGAGAAGGGCGAGATTCTGCAGCGCCTCGAAGTCTGCAAGATGATCAAAGCCAATGTGGAACCCGCCAGACGGAAGCTGGAAGCTCTGAAAGCTCTAGCCGCGCAGGTGGGACAGAGCACGGCTAAGAAAGGAGTGGCGATGATCAAGAAGGATTTGGACGAGGTGGAGGCGGCTTTCAGTGAACATTGCGAGCATATAAGTGAGTTATTATTTTATTTTATTTTACCTATTTTTTTTTTTTTTTTTAAGATATGCAACATTACAAATAATAAAGGAATTAATTGTAACAATACTAGCATAAATATACAGATAGGTTTCATTAATCGATACAATAGGATATTAATTTTCATAAAACTAATTCTTATAACTAAGTACATAAAGATAAATATTATAATTATGTATAGATTGATAAATTCCTTGTACCTATTTAAAATGTATGGATGGATATTTCATTTTTGATTTAGGTTCTGTTATTGAGTAGTATATGATTACTATACAGTATACAGCATAATAATAATAACACTCTTTAGTGGAATGTAAACACCAGGCGAGGTTCATGCTCAAAGCATTTTCTACCACCTAACCCTCAGAGTCTTATATGTGGTCATAAACTCAAATTAACCACTTGACTACCAGTTCTTTACGCTTTCAGCTGCAACCATTTATTTTGTTCTACTGGGTTTTTAAACTCGTCCCTTGGATTCTATTGAGTTCTTTTCATTTCATGTCCCGTGTTGCAATATGTATTATGTAGTTTGCCAATAAAGTATTAAATAATAATAATAAAGGGTTGGGTGGAAGAGATTGCCATAGGCAATAACCCCGCCCTTTAGTTAGGATATATGTTTCTTATATTTTTCATTTTTATTGTATATTTTGTTTTAAATTTTTTTCATTGTTAATATAAAATAATTATTTGTATTGCACATATGTCTTTCTAGTCTATTATGTTTTTCTAGTTATAATATCCTGTATAAAATATACAATAAATAAAGAGGTGCTATATTAAACTGTTAGCATAATGGAACTCCCTGTCTCGAGCCGACAGTCTAAATAAAGCACTACTATACTATACTATATGTCCAATTGTCCATTTATATCTAATAAAGTGTCGAATAATAATAAATAATACTTTCAGACGACATCGTAACCAAGTTGAATCAAGTTCTACTCACATGGTCCGAATTCGATGAGAACTTGAACGCCCTCACTCAATGGTTCAGAACGGTGGAACCCATCTTCAAAGACGAGCAGTTGCAGGCCACGCTGGAGGAGAAACAAGCACAGCTGGCGAAGTTCATAGAGCAGCGCGCGCAGATTGAAGCCAAAGAGAAAACGGTGGACGCCTTCATGGATCGATCCCACTGTCTCCTGCATCAGAGCGGAGTGGATAGAATCAAGCCTTTGATTTCTCAGATCAGTAACAGGTAATGTCGGTTTTTTTTAAAATAATAAATGCCCGCAGCACGGTTGTATATTTACGAGCCTACCTCTATTTACGAGTACAAACAGAGAACAAATAACATCAATATATCACATAAGAAAGGTGTAAAAACAATCATATCACAGTTATATATATAAAAAAATCTGAATAGTTTTAAATGAATGGTACCAACACAAACCACTACACATACACTGGACACGGAAGGACCAACAGGTAATGTCGGTTTTAAGTCATGTCAGTTTTAAATGAATGTGCCTTGAATGCACCGGTCTCGTAGAATCATCGAAGTTAAGCAACGTCCAGCGAAGTAAAGACTTCGTGATTTTGGCATTCCGGCCCAACCCAGGCTGGGTTAATGGAGGATAACACCCCCGTCGTGATATGAACCTGCTGTTGAAAGCTGAGTTAAACCCAAATTAAAATTCCATTACTTTCCTTTCTATATGATAAGGAAAGTAAAAAAAGTGTGGGGTTATTGTCTATGTCTCCTCCACCCAACAGTTTGGGTTGAAGAGATTGCCATAGGCAATAACCCCGCCCTTTAGTTAGGACACATGTATTTATATATTTTTCTATCATTTTTCATTTTATTGTTTCCATTTTTTTCATTGTTAAAATATTTTTTCTATTTTATTCTATTGTACATATGTCAATTTATATATCTAATAAAGTCTTGAATAGTAATAAAAGTTATCATGCTTGTGTTAATCACTTTCGTGATATCACAACTACTCAAACTCGCCTTACTAAATCGACGCTGAAACCGCGATTTGAACCACCGACCTCCAGGTTACAAGTCTGCCGCCTTATCGATCAAGCTACTGAGGTCGGTAAATAATTATTTCAATTGTACATATTTATGTCCATTTATATCTAATAAAGTGTTGAATAATAATAATGTCAATCTCTTTCACCCAACCCTTCACCCTTCTCGCCAGGTATCAACTGCTCCACGTGATGAGCAAGGAGGTGATCAACCGCTGGCAGGGTCTGGTGTACGACCACAAGCTGTACCACGACGTCCACGTGAAGACGGCAGATTGGATAGGCGGGGTGGAGAAGGATCTCGGCGAGCTGAGGAGCACCACCAACGTCGAAGCGAAGAACTCTCTGCTGCAGAAGCTGCTGACGGAGAAGGACCAGGCGGGGCACAAGCTCGCCTACCTGACCTCGTCGGGGGAGAAACTGTACCTAGACACGGCCGCCAAGGGGCGGGAGGTGATACGACAGCAACTGCGCGTCTTGAAAGACAGGTGAATAATAATACTCTTTAGTGGAAGTTAAAAAGGCGGGGAGATCATAGCACAACACATAGCACAGCACATTACTCACCCGCGCACACGGAGCTTTGAAAAAATGGGCATGTGTTTCGCGATATATACATATTTTATACTACTCACCAGGCGAGGTTAATGCTCAAAGCATTTTCTACCACCTAACCCTCAGAGTCTTATTATTATGTGGTCACAAACTCAAATCAACGAGGAAAATCGTGCACTGGGTGGGATTCGAACCAACAGATCCCTACGCTACCTGAAATTACCAGACTAGCGCGTTCACCACTTGACTTTCTATGTAGATGTGATAAATTTGAAAATGTAAAACTTTTAAAAATGTAAAGAATATTAATTGAATATGTGATAACTTTTCTTATAGATGTGATGAATCTGAAAATTTGATAACTTTTCTTATAGATATGATGAATTTGAATATGTGATTACTTTTCTTTTAGATGTGATGAATTTGAATATGTGATAACTTTTCTTATACCTTGATGGACCCGTGATTTCAAGCGTTGTCGATTTTTCGCCAATGCTGCAGGTCGCAATGCTTCTTCCATCTCTCTCTATCTTGTGCCATCCTTGTCCATTTTGGACCAATTGATTTTATTATTGGATCTTCCCATCTGATGTTCGGTCTTCCTCTCTTTCTTTTCTTGTCTCTGGGGTACCACTCTGTTGTTCTTATTGTCCACCTATTATCCTTCATCCTAGCCACGTGACATCCTAGCCACTTTTCTTATAGACATGATGAATTTGAATATGTGATAACTTTTCTTATAGATGTGATGAATTTGAACATGTGATAACTTTCGTTGTAGATGTGATGAATTTGAAAATGTAAAACTTTTTAAAAATGTGATGAATATTATTTGAATATGTGATAACTTTTCTTATAGATGCGATGAATTTGAAGCTGGCATCAAAGAGGAGCAGAAGAACATCGAGGCCCAGTACCTGCAGTGGAACTCGTTCAGGGAGACGCTGGCCCAGATGACAGCCTGGCTGGACGGGGTGGAGAAAATCGTGAAGCAGGAAATGGCCACGCCCTGGACCACCACTCAGGAGCTGCGCTCTAAACTACTCAAACTCAAGGTATGGTCAATGAAGAAAAAGGCTAAGGCCGAAATTAAAATAGACAATTTCTATAACTCAAGTTGTTGTTGTAGCCAGCTTGGCTACAGCTGGAGGGGTGAGTGATGGTCTCCAGCCAACTTTATTTCAAAGTTGGCTCGTCCTGAACCACATATTTCTAGGTGCGATCAACCATCATGAGGACTCTATATAACTCAAGTCATTGCTAAGCGTCGAAAACAAAAAGGCTAAGGCCGAAATTAACCCATTAACGCCTGAACTATTGAAAACGTTGATCCATTTTGAAAAAATAAATATCAAAATTTCTGATAGAACAACTGATAGAACTGTCTAGTAAAATTCAGAAGGTAGCAAATATTGTCAACAATGAGAACTATAATGTTATAAAGCGGTAACATGTACCGTATTGAACTAACAGGTCAAAAACTTGCACTGCCTCCATTGTTGCCATATGGCAACGCTTGGCGTTAATGGGTTAATAGACAATTTCTATAACTCAAGTTATTGCTAAGCGTCGATTTTCCCTATCTGACACAGTACGCAATCCGTGACTTAGCGCCACAGAGGTATTACGAAAACGTCTATTAGTTTCTCCCTAAATCATAAGGCCTGGGTGGCTTGAATGGTAATTTTATTCTCGAAAATAACAAATTGATTTTTGATTTTAAAAAAATGTATAAAACAACTACCTATTTATTTGGTGTTACAAAATGCTAGAATTTGAAGAAAAATGATTGCGAATCGAGATTCCAAAACTCTAGTGTACCCTTTTGATTGAAACTGTACAAAAAAGATACATTTTTCCAGAAAAATACATGAAATTGCCGTTTTTTGTGGTACGATATGTTGAGGTGTCGAACGTCTAACTGTTTAAGACTAAGTCCTAGGTTATTATATCTTTACCAATGGTATTTTCAGGTAAAAATACGTTAGAGATCATGTTTTTTCTTCGAGTTTAACACTGGTGACTCTTGTGGATCAGAAATTAGTTTTAAAGTGTAATTTCCCTATAGCAAACATTAAGTTGATGCGCAAGTCCGTAATCCCACTGAGGGGAACATTTTGTCTCTCAACATTGCGAAGCTTTTCGCAACGTAACATGCTGCGCTCTGCGTTTAGAATCAAAAGTTATTGCCCTCATAGATGTCATCCTTTGACTTTATATCTGTGTTGGTGTACCTAGTTGCTTTCAAAAAAAAAAAAAAAAAAAAAAAAAAAAAGATCGAACTCCACTAACTGAAACATTGCTTGGCAACAGTTGCGTACCTCGAGAGTATAACCAAGGTATATTCAATTCAATTCTTACCTCTGCAGTATAAACAAAGTATATTCAATTTAATTCAATTAAAAATTTCTCCGATTTCAGACGACATTGCAAGAGGTTCTGTCACACAAGCGAATCATCGAGTCATTGCTGGAGAAGTCCAAGGCCCTGCCTCAGGTCAGCAAGGACCAGGCGTTGGAGACGGCGATCGTGTCTGTGAACAAGAGATACGAGGATCTGACGGACGGAATTCTGAAGACCATTTCTCAGCTGGAGGAATCCCTGGATATCTTCCAGCAATTTCAGCAGCTGCAGAAAGCGTACCAGGAAGATCAGAAACAGCTGTGGGACAGACTCTCACATTTCACTGGTAAGTTGGCCATTCAGAGGGGGAATGCAGCCACCATTGCGGGCTCATTCCCCTTCACAAATTCACTGAATGAAGTCTTTGTGTTATAGTTCAATAAAAAAGTTAATAGTTGAAAAATGTATGTATGTAGAAATATGTATGATTTTATTTGTGGTGAAGCACAAGGCCTCTTCACAATGTTTGTGGGTAGCGCAGCATTACTAAGAGCCTCCTGTACTTTTCGAATTCTATTACATTAATTTCTTTTTACTCTGGTAATGCCGCCACTGGTCGTTACTCATACAAGTAACTACTCATTTTTCCTCACGAGGTATGAGTGGACCGCTGGGAATCGAACCCAGGTCACCATGCGTGCAATGCCTAGCGCGCTAAATCAATCTGCCAAGGTGACTATCTAAGTTGAAAAATGTTTACCCGGTAGTGAATTTAATTTAATTTAATGATTATTTTAGTAGTCACCGTGGCCAAGTGAGTTAGCGCGCTAGGCATTGCACACCCGGTGACCTGAGTTCGATCCCCAGCGGGCCAGGATTTTTTCTGCTCTGTTCTTTCACTAAAGAGTATTATTATAATGTGTCCATAATTGACAGTACATTTTTTCATGTATTTGAATTTTAAATAGAGCGCGCGATTAGCTCAGTGGTTAAGCACTCGCTCACCATACGGAAGGTCCAAGGTTCGATCCCCCGTGCCGACAAAAATTTGTATTCTTAATTTGGTTACAGTTGTTTGTAAGGGATACCTTCCGGTGCGCTCGTGTTTACTCACCACCTAATTGGGAAATATTGTGTCACTTCTCGCCCATCAGAGGGGAGGCATACTACGGGATGGGCAGGCTACAAGACAGACCACAAGCGTCTACAGTAGCTCCTGTTTCATGGCTACGAAATAAAAAAGGCTGTCAAACACTCATCTTTTTTTTAAAAAAAAAAAAAAAAAAAAAAAAAAAAAAAACAAACAAACAGATGTGTACATTACAGGTTTGACTCATGTTTTTATTTCCAGACTACAGCGGAAACAAGCAAGCCCTGCAGGCTCGACTGGAGAAGGTGGAAGAAATCCAGGAGAGATTTCCGGAGATCAGCACAAAGCTTCAGACCCTGTCCGACCACATTGAGAACAGCAGTAGGAAATTGCCCTCGCGAACCAATGAAGCAATGTACCGTGACCTGGCTAACTTACGGTAAGAAAAATTGTCAGATAAGAGATATAACTGGAGCGGAAAAGAATACATTACTATTATGAACCATGAACTTGTGTACTTTTATTTTACTTTTATTTTTTCTTAGTTTATGTGAGGAGTAAATTCATACTTTCTCACATTTATTATTATTATTATTTGTATCTAAATATTCCATGTAATCTTACTGTATTTATTTTTTTATTTATAATACTTTTGTATGTTAACAGTTTGGGGGGTGGGGGAAAAAACAAATCTAGTATCAAGCGAAACGGTTGTTTCGCGGTAGAACGCCTTCCAGAAAATACAGTGCATATACAATTTACAAAATTATTAAAATATAATAATATCGCCTTATTTATACTGCCCGATTAGGACTATTAAGTCCCATTATTCCAGCAGAAAGCCCAAGAATTATTATTAAGTGGTAAAAATCCCAAATGTGAGGATAACTTGTCTTGTCCCGTGACATCTGGAATCTCTGGATTCACACAGTGCCGCCTTTACCACTGAGCTACCGGGATAGACCGGGAAAATAAAAAAGGTACTGATAAAATAGGTGCCAATAGAAAAAGTAGGTACATAAAACTTGATCAAATTATTTTGTTCTCTAACGTTCCAGCTATGACTTTGAGAAGTGTGTCTCCTCGCTGTCTGACGTGAAGCAAGGCCTGGAGAGCCGTCTGGTTCAGTGGACAGAATACGAGACGTCCTTGGGTAAGCTAGTTGCCTGGCTGAACGATACCGAGTCCGTCCTGAAGAACTTCGCCCTGCAACCTACTCTCAATGACAAGAAACAGCAACTCAACACCTACCAAGTAAGTTTTTTTTAAGCTTTATTAGGAGGACAAAGAACAGGTAACAGTATAAAATTAAGAAAAGAAGAAGAAGAAAAAAAAAAGAAACAAACAAATGACAAAATAAATAAGTAAAAAAAACCCAGCACCTGTGAGCGCGCGATTAGCTCAGTGGTTAAGCTCTCGCTTGCCATGCGAAAGGTCCCGGCTTTGAACCCCCGCGCCGACAAAGAATTGTATTCCTAATTTAGTTACAGTTTTTTGTAAGGGATACCTTCCGATGCGCTCGTGTTGACCCAGCACCTACATGGGAAGTATTGTGTCACTTCTCGCCCATCAGAGGGGAGGCATACTACGGGATGGGCAGGCTACAACACAGACCAAAAGCGTCTACGGTAGCTCCTGTTTCATGGCTACGAAATAAAAAAAGGCTCTGAAACACTCATCTCAAAAATAAAAAATGAATTATAAATCTTTGATTGCATCACCTACATATATATAGAAAACCGAAAAAGTTATATGATAGTAATTATTTAACGCGTAAGAACAGTTTATTTTTATTTATTTATTTATTTATACATTTAAACGGGCGTACCCAGTACTAACTTTTACAAACATTTTCCCTAACTACAGTAGAACCTATTATGTCTAAAAAAGGTAAAATTAAAGCTATATTATTTAAAAAGCTAAAACTAAAAACATTATATCTAAGTCTTATTCATGCTAATAATAATAATTACTTAAAAGTATTGATGAAAAAGCTACATTATCAGAAGTGAACGGGGTAAATAAAATAAAAGATGAAAGAAACATTATCATTCCTCAGGCTTGGTATCATAGTAATGCCTGATGCTTGATACTGAGGCTGAAAAAAGGTCGAAAAAAACAGTGTTTGCTATACTAAACTACATGAAATCTATTAACACATCTAATAAAATTCTATTAATTTCACTTTCCAGTCTCTCTTGGTGTCACTCCGAGCTACAGAAGCGTCCATGGAGAAGCTAGGAGACGACACGGCTGATCTTGTGCAGTCCAGCGGAGAATCGAAACTATCAGTCAACATTCAGCAGTTCTTGTCTCGAGTTTTGGCGGTCCAGAATGCGACCAAGGTACAGTAATTAAAACAACACTCTCTAGTCTAGTGGAAGGTAACCACTCGGCGAGGTTAATGCTGAAAGCATTTTCTACCACCTAACCCTCAAAGTCTTATTATTATGTGGTCACAAATTCGAATTTATGAGGAAAAATTCATGTATTGGGTGGGATTTGAACCAACGGATCCCTACGCTACCTGGGTTACCAAACTAGCTCGTGAACCACTTGACTACCAGTGCACGTTAAGTCCTGAAACTCAAATAAATGATCGTTTAGGAAGGCTTCAACCATATTGATGGCATATAAATGATTATATGTTGATCCGAACTTCAATTCATTGAGCAACGATATTAATTCAATATATGAGTGGTCTAAGGGTTCCTTAGATTGCCAGTCGGCAAACATCTTGTTGTAATAATAATAATACACAATAATATCACCTTAATTATAATGCCAGAGTAGGACTAATGAGTCCCACTATTCCAGCTGTAAGCCCAAGTAATATACCGGCTGGGGTTTCAAACCCGCGACCTCTCAATTACCAGACCGACACCTTGACCACTGACAAGCTATTACAATACTTTTAACTGATCGTTATCTAGACACTTCCTTATTTGACCCTGAGTTGTGTGTTTAAAATTAGCCTAAGCCAGGGTCGATGGCGCGTTGAATGCAACGGTTCTCGTAGGATCACCGAAGTTAAGCAACGTCCAGCGAGGTGAAAACTTCGTGATGCTGGCATTCCGCCTCGACCCAGGCTGGGTCAGGGTTTATGTGGGTAGCAGGTTTGTGAATTTCCTGCGAATGAAGGGTAGTACCCTCGTCGTGATATGACCATGCAGTTGAAAGCGACGTTAAAACCAAATTAAAATTCCATTACTTTCCTTTCTATAGGATAAGGAAAGTAAAAAAAATTGTGGGATTATTGCCTATGGCAATCTCTTCCTCCCAAGGGTTGGTGGAAGAGATTGCCATAGGCAATAACCCCCCCTTTAGTTATTAAATATGTTTTTATATATTTTTCTATTATTTTTCATATGTCTAGGATTCAAATTCAAATTTGAATACTAGATAAAAGTGTTTCAAAATATTCACATTAGGATGTCTAATATAAACACCATGTTCAAAAAAAAAAAAAAAAAAAAAAAATAGCCTAAATTTCAGAGTATTTTTTTTTCTTCTTCAAATTACAGGAAGTCCTGAAGAAGTGCGAGAAGGGAGTGAGCAACCACGAAGCTTTCGACGACAAGTACGAGGAGGCGTCCCAGAAGCTGGCGCAAGTTCAGGCCAAGTACGCCCCGCTCCTGGCGCCCGCCGGCACCTCCTTCGAGGATCTGCAGAAATCCGTCGCCGCCCTCAGCAGCCTGATAGCGGACAAGGTCGAGATGGATGTGCTGCTCAGCACGTGTGTGGACTTGTGCGACAGAGTGTACGCGTCCACGGCGGAGCCAGGGCACAAGGCGTTGAGACTTCAGATGGAGACACTGCAGCAGGCAGTCGAGAGTCTGTACGACAAGATTACGGTCACTGGTGAGTTCAGCAACAGGGAAATGATAATAGAAAAGTAGGTAACGCAATTTTCGTTGAGATTAGTCACAAAGTTTCTTGTGTTTCGTTGAGAGTCTTTACGACAAGATAACGATCACTGGTGAGTCCAACAACAGGGAAATAATAATACAAACGTAGGTAACGAAATTTTCGTTGAGATTAGTCACAAAGTTTCTTGGGTTGTGTTATTAAAGAATAATAATCTGACAAACGAAATTTCATTTTGAATCTTTTTACTGATTATTTAGTTATGTGTATTTTTTAAATAGAAGAACATTACATCATTTAGGGTAGGGTAAATGAAAATACTAATGTTCATTAAAAATATTAATAAAATTTAGATAGGGTTGAATTTAAGATATCTTTTCAACACAGCTGGAACAGATCACTGGAGAGGCAGAATAGCTAATGCTCCAGATGCGTTGAAAAGATTCAAAAATCTCGTACTGGGTGCTTCTTGAATCCTTTCCAAATAAGAAGCAGGAACTACGAACAGTTCAATCAGTCTGAGTCTTAGAATGAGTACTACCGTTATTAACAACTTTTTGTTCTCCTTGAGATATGTTGAGTTTTACTAATTAGTAGGCACTTTTCATAAAGCAAAAAAATAATACCTTCGTCATTTTTTATTTCAGAACGAGAACTGAAAGATAAACTATCGTCCTGGTGTGGCTACGAAGAATCTGTGGCCAAACTTTTGGAATGGCTCAAAGTTATGGAGAAAAAATTGGGCAATGAGATTGAGCTGAAAACAACATTGGATGAGAAGCGAGCTCAGCTCCAAGTGTACAGGACCACTTACCAGGAT